>CM031237.1:88300242-88900242 GCA_018340775.1 Taxus wallichiana var. yunnanensis | reverse complement strand
ACAATTACTTCTTGGTGGATTTTTCGATCTTTGGATTTGATATTACGCCAAAAGGTGAACATAGCCAATGTTGTCATGTGGGCGAGTCGGTAGCATCCAGGTTTCAATGAGAGGATAACATGTTTTGACCTTGCGCAGGGCCCTCCACCAATCCCACTATGACCTTCACGTACTATTTGTCACATGCCAAAAATGTCAGAAGACTGCGAGCATGCCAAACAGGGAAGAACCCGCTGATAGAACCTTGTTGTACAAATTATCTTTGGCATTATGCTTAGGCCGCCAAGGATCGAGGGTTTTCATTCGGAAAAGTTCCCAGGGCACAATCCCGACCTCATCCCTTATTACTTGGTATCTTCTGGGAACATAACCTTGGTGGATGGCTAGACAACACCTTTTACACCATCATACACACCATTGGACCACAACCCATTCAATATCTCCGACACTTTTAATAATCTCTCTTACAAAGTTTTAATTCCAAGTGAAATTTACGACAACATAATTCACGCACTATTTGTCACATGCGCCGAAATGTTAGAAGACTGTGAGCATGCCAAAAGGGTAGAACCCTTCGAAGACTATAAACACGCCAAAATTTGTAAAATTTAGATAAGACTTGAAAAAATGATACGTGGAAATCCTCTAAAAATTCATACATCAATGCGAGATACACCTACATGTTTATATTTAATCCATTGTTTCATTACTTTTTGTTGGCGCTTGATGATTTTTTTCTAGGCTCTACGTCTCAAGAGAAGGATTTATTTGTATTAATGTTGGTGGAGAGGTTCGATCCCACGACTTTGACGACCCCATTTCATTTTGTACTATAAAGATAAAATGCATGCAAAAAGTAGGAAAACATTTTTCCCATAGATCCTTTCAGAAGCTCATGGAGGCCCCAAATCCAGCTGATTTTCAATGACCCTTCATGTGTTATAAGGTGAGGGAGCTTATTTGTCTGTGACCACAGGTTATCGATTTATTTTTTGTATTGTATTGTGGAAGTATTATTTTTGCAAAGAGACATTTGCGAAATTTCTTTTGGATAAGTTTTGTTTTTGGTTTCACGGTTGTCCATTTCTTCGGTGTAGACTAAAGAAATTCACATTTTCTTCACCTTCACCAGGGTTTACATCTGTTGCATTGGTAATTTGTGAATATATTTGTGAAATTTGCAAAGGCTAAAGGTTTATTACAGAGACCAAACTTATCGCAAAATGTTTGAAGGGCCCTTAATTGTTTTTACAAGCCTCTCGAGGTGTTTAACAAGTGAGATAAAATGTTGGGGTTGAATTAGGATTGGGGAATTAACGACGTATATAATGTGAGGGTCGTCTAGTTTTTCTAGATAGTGTGGTATTGAAATGGGTTATTTTCCATGCTCTGGATCTAGAGAAGAAAAGAAACTAAATACGACAAGGAAGGCAAAGAGTTTCAAGGAGGAGTAATCGAATTCTTCGAATGGTTGTCACGTTGTTAGAAGTATCGTTGGGTAAGCTCCGAGCTCTATTAGAAATACAAATGCCTCGTGTTTTAGGTAGATAGAATTTGTAAGATGTGTAACTCAAATGTTGTAGTAGAAGAAATCGACATTGGTTTCACTTGTTTGCTACATAAATTGTTTTCCTTTTAACTGGTCCTCTTAGTAAAGGGGTGTGTGTCTTAAACGATGTAGTAGATGAAACTTACATTCCTGAGAGTCTTTTGGCTATAACTACATAGTAATTTTTCTAACTTTTTGAGTTTCTCGGCTAGGCCCATCATCAGGGATGAAAAGATTTCAAACCAATGCCTATGTTTCCTTTAACTTGGGTATAAAAAGTTTTGAAACCAATGCCCATGTTTCCTTCATCTTGTATAGTATATAAAGTTGTTTCCTTTTAACTTGTTCACTATGTAAAAGAAAAGTAATTTTCATTATGCCGAAAGACCTTTTTTTTGCAATTGAAAATGTAACCTAGTATCTTACAGGTGCACGTAGATCGATGGCTCACTATTTAAGGTTCTTCAACGTCCTCCACGGCCGCCTCCTCACGATGTTGATTCGCATACAATGTTTCATGACCATGGATGTCATGGTGAAGCCCTCAAAATGGGTAAGTTGCGTAAGGTTTCGTGTAGGAGTTAAATTTGATGCCCGTTTAGACATTTTTTATTATTTTTAACTGTGAAAAACATGTAAATTGTTTTCTACCTCGTATCAAAGGATGGACTTTTTTTTGCAAAGTTTCATATCGACATTCACTTTCTAAAATGAATCATTTAATTTTTTATATAAATATATGTCTACATTTAATATTAATTATTCTCAAAACTGGGAAGTTTCACTAATGGACATATTATTATTATGAGGTCAAATGGTAATAACCTTGCATTTATATTACCAAAAAGTTCCCTTTCCTTGTCTATAAAATTATCATGCATTTTTTTGGTTCGCAACCTATAGAGAAGTAGTCTACCATATGATGAGGCCATAAATTAGCCATAAATTACCATTATTTTGTCCTTCCAAGTTACCTTTGAAAGTGGATTTAAATGTAATCTAGGAACTTATAGTTTGCTTAAGATATAATATAGGATATATATCTTGTTCATTCTTTAGAAATATTTTGTTATCTATTTTGTTGACTAATCCTATTGATTATTTAGGAAAATATGCAAAGTCTTGTGTATGCAGGCCGTAAAGGAAAGATAATGCTAGTATTGGGAAAAGTGGAATTGATCATGAACAATACATTTAAAATCAGATCTGATTTCATATTCAAATTTCTCTAAAAAATTATGTAAGTTTAAAAAAGAATCATCTCAATCTGAGGTTGCATGCAAAAGTTATAGTTGTTTTACGTTAGCTACAAAACTTGCAGAGTTAGTTCTGGAACTCACAAAGTTAGTTCCAGAACTTGAAGGTTTAGTTCCGAAATCTGCAGATTTAGTTCCAAAACTTGTATCAATTAAATGACAGTTAGTTCCGGAACTTTCAATTCATGGAAAAATCAGATTTAGTTCCTGGAACTTGCAGATTTAGTTCCAAAACTTGCATAAAAGGAATGATAACTTTAGTTAGGAACTTGCATCAATGGAATGACAATTTTTGAGGGATTGTGAAAACTCAGAGATTCCAATGGAAAATCTAAGAGAGGTTTTTGTTCATAGCAATGTGTTTAACAAAAACCTCATTCATATTTTCTATAGGTTTTACCAATCAAGAGAAATCTAACTTTTAGTGAACTGCAATCCGAGGAAAAAGCGTATTTGACAAGCGTCAAAAGTTCCACAATAAAAACAACAAAGTCAAATGGAAAATCTGAGAAAGGTATTTGGTAAAAATCATATTTTGAGGAAAATCCTCCTTCCAATAATGTAGAGGAATAAAATCATTATGATTCTTGTTACCGAAAAGCAAGGAGAAGATTTGGGAGCAAATCTTCCTAAAATAAGTGAGATAAGATTTGACTTCAATAATATATCTCTCTCCATATTTTGTGGAGATGAAGATCTTAGTTGTTAGGATTGGAATAAAGATAAGATTAGATTGTATTTCCTAAAATAAGGAGTTGGTTGGATGCATAAATTATAAATGCAACCTTCCACACTTAGATATGTAATGCTTTTCTCCAAAGAAATAAAGATCTATTCTTTCCTCTCAAATATTTTGTAGTTTTAAGATCTCAGAAGTATGATTTAAATCCTCTTCCAAGGAATGAATTGGCCACTCATTCCAAGGAAGATGGATCTGTGTATTTATGTTTATGTTTATTCATTTGTCTTTAATTCATTTTGTTGTATTGTTTTTATCTTTGTATTGTGAAAATTCAGTTTGTTGTAAACCTGCAGGTGTTTCGTTCAATTATGTTTATTTTTAATTCAGCAATTTCATTTATGCAAGTTTCATTTCTTTCATGCAACATTTATTTATGCAAGTGTGATTTCCTTTATGCAAGTGTGCCTTTTAATTCATGCAAGTGTGTTTCTTTCATGCAAACTTTATTTCTACAAGTGTGCCTTTCAATTTCCGCAAGTGTGATTTATTTTATGCAAGTTTGGTTTGTGTTTAAAGGAGTTACTTTCCAATATTTTCTTCTCTTAATGCATACAGCCTTTGGACACCAACCTGGATTGACATTATTAATGGTGAGGATTGACAACCCTCATCACCATACTCCGCATAATTGTTGTTGGAGTTTAGATGACAACAACATTCTATAAGTCTCATCATATTGGGCTTTATAATATTTACAATGTAATGGCTCTACCGCTTGACACTTTATCCGCATCCACCTACCAAGCGCCAAAGGAAATACACCTCTTCTAGCTCTCATTAGATAAGTGTTAATGGTGGGGATGAAAGGAAAATGACTTGTTGGCAATAGCTTATGGGATTCCAAGATACACTTTCGCCTGTGTGCCCTCACACCCGCTCTCTTTGCACATATGCACATATGAGGCATTGTTTAACAAGATTAGGTTGAGCTATTTGTTCCAAATGGTCCACTAGGCCAAGTAGTCATTATTTTACTTTTATGGCCTTTTGTATATCATGGTAAAACATTTATTTCAAATGTCTTAACAATATTGCATTTTCATTGAAGTGGAGAACTCTTGACCACATAGGATCTGTCCCATTTGAGTTACTACTTCAGTCTTAGTTATGAAATAATTTATCCTTTCTTTTCATTTTGCATTATGAAGAATGTTTACCTTCCTTGGCAACTTCTACCAACTGTCAAGTATCTTTGAGGGCTCACCCACACTATTTTGGATGCAACATGCATATTCAAATAGAATCAAACTTTGGTACAATGCTTTTATATCATTTTTTCTATTTGTTTGTATTCTAACATCATTCTTAACAATGCAAATAACCCTGATAAATTTGTGAAGATTTTCTATGTGCTTGTTTATGTTATTGACATTTTGGTTTTGATGTTAACCTGCTACATTCTATGGAATTTGTGTGTGTCTAGCTGATTTTTTTAAAAATGGATTATGATTATCGTAATCCAATCATGCAAGATGAAAGATGAAAGATATCATGTAAGATCAAATTGCATTGATGTGAATACCGTGCATATGAGACCGAGACAAAATAATGGAACGCATAACATATTTTATTTAGGTGAGAAAAAAACTAACTTGGGGAATAGGTGTGGGGCATGCAGGTATTTAATTCCCACTTTTTACTAAGTCATGGAATAGGGGTGGGACATGCAGGTATTTAATTCTCATGTTTTTATTTATAAATATCTTTTTAAATGATTGATGAAACCCACCTTTCACTCTTATGGCCAACTACTTGCGTGGCTTGGTTATCAATGCTTTTTCATGTGTCACTTATTCCCGTACAAGTACTAAACTTGAAACTGAAAACAAACATTTATTGGGTTTTCTTCTTTTTAAAAATTTGGTACATTTGAACATGTGAATTGCAATTGTGTACATGCTGTAAGTGAGATCGAGACAAAAAAATTGGAGCACATAACATATTTTATTTGGGTGGGAATAATCTAACTCGTTAAAGAAGCATGGGAATGCACATATTTAATTCTCACAATTTTATTTTTGACCTTACATTCATGTCTTCGTCTTCCTTGAACATTCCTTTTATGCATACATTCCTTAAACATACATTTTCACTTTGTAATTTCTCACCTTCGATTCGTGTCTTCATCTTCCTTGACCATTCCTTTTATGCGTCTTAACTACCTAATCCCCAGGAGTAATCCCGGTTGTTGGGTTGTCATCTCTGCAAACCTCCCTCCTAAGCATCTTACTCGCCTAAATCACATTACATCGTATTTCACACTTCCAAGGTTTCACCTACATCGTCTACACCTAGAAACACTACATGCCTCACGACTAGAGACAAACCCTATTCTTTTCCTTGATAGCTACAAAAAAACCTATTCATAATTGTATATGAAACCCCTAATCTCATTTTTGTATGAAACCTTGATCATAATAGTGTATAAAGTGGAGCACATAATAGATATTATTTGGGTACGAATAATCTAAGTTGGGCAATAGGTGTGGGACATGCAAGTGTTTAATTCCCTTGTTTTTGCTAAGTCATGGAGTAAGTGTGGGACATGTAGGCATTTAAATCCAGGTGTACTTCACCTACATTGTCCACACGTGTAAAAACTATGTGCCTCATGGCTAGAGACAAACCCTATTCTTTTCCCTTATAGCTACATAGAAGCCCTCATCCCAATTTCATATGAAACCCCTAATCACAATTATGTATGGAACCATTTTCACATTTTTGTATAAGGTAGAGCACATATCATATATTATTTGGGTAGGAATAATCTAAACCAAGGAATAGGTGTGGGACATGAAAGGATTTAATTCCCACATTTTTACTAAGTCATGGAATAGGTGTGGGACATACATGTATTTAATTTTCATTTTTAATTTAAAAATCCCTCTTTCAATGACAAATAAAATACACCTTTCGCTCATATGGCCAACCACTAGAGTGGCTCAATTATCAATGATTGTTCAAGCATCACCTATTCCCTACAAGTACTCAAGTTTGAAACGAAAATCGACGTTTATTGGGTTTTGCATTTTCCTCCCTTTAAACGCAAATTACATTCATGTCCATAATGTGTGTGAGATAAAGACGAAAAAATGGATCACATAATGCGTTTTTATTTCTAACCTTTAATTCATGTCTTTTCCTTCCTTGAACATTCCTTTTATGCATCTTTTATGCCTGATTCGAAGGGAGTAATGCCACTGTCGGGTTCCAATCTCAGTAGGCCTCCATCCCAAGTCAAAGCATCTTCTTGACCATAAACACATTGCATCAACGTTTGTGTTTCCGGATGTAGTTTTCCTACATTGTCTACACCTAGAAAAAACTACGTGCCTTTCGGCTAGAGACAAACCTCGTTCATTGCCCTCTAATAGCTACAAATAAACCCTAATTGTAATTGTGTATGCAACCCCTACCCTGGGATTTAACGTCCACACCACATATCCTTGTTTATAAATTAACCCTTGAAACACATAAGTGAATTCCCCTTGCATTTATTTTTGTTCTAACTACACTCGTAAAGTGCAAGCTTGAAATTACAAACAACAACTATTGACACCAACAACATTGGTTAATCACTCTTTGTTTAGATATCTCCAAAATATGTTTCCTTGATCTCTTGCACACAATATGCACTTCTTCTTTCAAACAAATGACAAAATAGAAAAATTTGATTGTCGATAAAATCTTCTTGTACTCCGTATGTCTATTCCCGATAAGGGTTCGATTATTAATGATTTTTTTTACATCGCTTACTTCACTATAATTTCTCAAGCTTGCCGCAAAAAAATGCCCTGAAAGCGCCAGTAGAAACAAACAATGCGTTTGGGTTTCAAATTGGGACCCTTGTGAATTCTCGTAAATTTTTATTTTGGCCCCTTTAAACTCACATTCCACTCACGTGAATAAATCACATGAGATTATGATAATTAAATGAAGCACATATAGTAGATATTATTTGGGAAGGAAAAATCTGCTTCATGGAATAGGTGCAGGGGCATGTAGGGATTTAATTTCTCACCTTTTAATTTACAACAATCCATTCATGTCTACATCTTACCTATCTAATTAAATTTTGTCCAATCGAAAACCTTGATGCCATAAAATAAAAAAAAAAACTTGCTTAACAAATAAAAGATACCTTTTATTGATATTTCGATTGCTTTTGGGACTCAATTAATGTGTTTGTTTGCACACCATCTATTTTCCTACACTTACTTGAGCTTACAACTTGAAAGGTAGGCTACAAATTACTACAAGATGCATCCATTTAGCCTTTGGGTTTTGAACCCTAAAACTTTCCAAGTTTCCCAAATTTTCTTGTGTCCTCTTTGTGAGATTGAAATGCTTATGTGGAACACGCATAGCAGATAATATTTGGGGCAGAACAATATGATCCATGGAAAACGTGTCGGCATGCAATCCAAAGCCTTGATATACCTTTGACTCGTATGACCAATCATTGGAAGGTGTCAATTACATTACACACATGTTCGTACATCTACTTCATATAATTAGTTAACATCACAATTGAAAACGGGTCCTACTAAGTTATGCAACAAGTGGTCATTACGGTCTGCATTACAAGATATCTCCCTCAACATTTTCATCTATGTCTTCCGGAACATGAGTTTCCTCCTCCGTATTTAATGACAAACATGTCGTGTACTTCTTATTGAGTATATTCTCATGTTGCCTCCTCGATTCCTCTTTCCTTTCCCATGCACTACTCCACCCTCGACAACCTATTGTTGCACCCCTCTTCCTCTCCCATTGTTTCTCTTCATCCAGTTTCACTTCTTCACTAGATCCCTTTTGACGTTCACATCATACATTCCACGTACTATTGCTAGTTTACTCCTCACATATATTTTAATAAACTTTATGTATATTTTGTGGTTTTTTTGGGTTCGGTGGCTAATTTAAAATTAGAAAAAGAAAACGTCAAAAATTAATCAATTGGCGAAAAATGGCAAACCGAAGCTTTGATCACGGAGAGTAGTTTAAAATTCTACCTATTTATCTGTATCGAACCGCCACAATCGTCGACGGATCTGCGGTACTCCGACAACCACTACTGGAACAGCTTTTTTATCAAACATTTGTCATTGTGTTTTTTTCATTTTGTGATTTGAAACGTTGCGGTATCGAATCCTGGTACAATCAGGAAATGGAAACGAAGATTTTGGTTGCCTGCCTCAAAGCCTTTTTCAATCGATGGACAAGAGCCACTCTTTATTTGGATTATCCGAAGAATCTCTCCCACCCCTCCACCGCCGGCAGAAGTGCTTCCTTCAGAAGTGAGTATTTATGTATTCCATATATATTTATTTCTAAGGGCGATGATTTCTCAATATTTCTTTTCGTTTGTGGTTAGACTAATGAATGGATACGGCCATCCTCTATGTGCCGGATTCACTGGAGAGCCTGTGACTAGAATCTGTGATCCAGCTTTAGTGAGTTCTTTGCCTCCCGCCGAGTCACAGCGGCATGATTTCTCAATTGGACTATAGTTTGAAGTTCATATCATAATCTACATTGCGCTTTTCCATCAATCTGTTTAAAAAATTATAAGTCTGATTTTTCTGTCCTTATTTTAACCTTTTCATAACTTGCAAAAGGGCTGTATTCCCAAAGAGGATTGGGAAAGGAGAACTTGTCTTTTCTGCAGCAAAGGGGTTGTTGAAACAGAATGGCATTTCATTATGGAGTGTTCAGCATATGATGATATTCGTATCCAGTATGAAAACGATTTAAAAGTGGACAACTTAAATGAGTTATTTGAAGAAACAAAACTTCAAAGGATCGCTGGTTTTGTGCTCAAGATTCACAGTAGGAGAGCTGATATTGCAAAGAGTCTGAAATCAGCTTAATGTCTCAGTTTCTTTTGGTCCCTTAGACTCTTCAGTCTCGTGGACGTCATTAAAATCTTTCATTCATTCATAATAGTCTTATATATCCTGGTTTTGAAATGATTGGGAAAAATCAAAATTTATGCGTTTCTTGTGTGCAAAAAGAAGCAGTGTTTTGTTCTTGCAAGATATATTTTGGGGATTTATATAATGAAAAAAACATCTTTTAAGATATATTTTAATATTCACCCAACCATGATTGATAGATAGAGATTTTGATAGTCTCTACGAGACCAAAGCAGTCTATGTTACTGTCAGGAAACAAAGCACCGCTGAAAGAAGACATAAGGGGGTCAAGTTTAAGTTTGAGCCCACCTGCTGTTTTTTTCCTGCTGATCCTAGTGGTTTCTCTGATCTTGCCTCTTCAAAGAGTGTATACATAGAGTCCAGCTGAAGACTCGGAAGTAGCTGGCTTGACATAGAATGATGCATTCCAGGTGGAGCATTGTTCTGCTTTCTACAACACTTGAAGTACAAAATAGATATATTCTCACTTCCTACTTTTCCTATGGGGTGTTTCATTAGTGCAAAATCACAGCGCCCCAAATGAATCGTCGAGATCTGCTTTTCTAAGGCGAGTCATTTGGTTTGATCCGCATAACATTGAGTTTTCCCAAAGTGTGGGACTTAGAAAATGAGAAAACTCTCAGTTAAAGGCTGGTTCCTATTCCTCGACTTGCAGAGGGCCTATTCCTAAACCTAATCTAAGCTTTACTAAGGAGGCGAGATAAAAAGAATGCAGAAATCAAATTAAGCTATAAGGTGATGCACCAAAGGAATGATGAACATTTGTTTTCTTTGATAGACACAAACCAACAAAATGTATACAATAACCAAGCACAGATAACCAGATCTATAATGAAAGACCAGATGAAAGCAAAAGACAAGAAAGGATCTAAAATCGATCACAAACGTATTTTATTGCTCCGCAGATTGGTACAATGCATTACACACGGCTAGGAGGTAGGAAACATATTATAATTCCGAAAGGAGGTGCAGAAACTCCACGAATTCCTTTGTCGAAAAAAAAGGAAGCTTGCAAAAAGAAGAATGTCCAACCCTTTACAATGAGTCTCGACCCAACATTTATAGATTCAATCAGAGAGAAGAAAGAGAGAGAAGCGGGAAAAGCAGGTCAAGCTCAACTACTACTATTAATGCCTCCTCCAAAATCTGCCCTCAAATCTGTCTTGACTCGCATCAACCACCCAAGTTCGGCGCCTTGAAGGAGGAGGAAACAACGGAGTAGATTGAATCTGATCTAGTTGTTGAGGCAGATAGATCCCGCATTAATGACCCTGAAGATGTTTTCTCCATTTCCTCCTACCTAACCTCCCCAAACTTAAGGTTTCAGATCTCCATGGCGTGGGCGGCCGAGATCTTTCCAACAAAGTGTCGATTTGCAATATTTTGAGCCTTGAGTTGAAAGATATGCCTCTTCGAAGTTTGTATCGGGTCCGTACAATAGAGCGGGAAAACCAATTTGAAAAATGGGCCCCCTCTTTAATATGGGACATGTGGTTGGCTGGCGCATGTCTAAGGGCGGCCTCTGTATCTTGCTTTTGGAAAAGTGCGGGGTTGACACGTGGTTTCCTCCGCCGGCCTACTCAATTTCTTTGTTTCTAGGCTAAGTTCTTTGCTCGGCTGGTCATATTCCTTGATTGGGGACACACGGCGGTCTGACGCTTGTTTGAGAACCCTCTCTCTATTCGACCCTTGAGTTAGTGCCGTTTGGACACTTGGCACTCTCCGCTGGCTTGCCACCACGCATTGACTATTCAACCCGACTTTGTCCCCTTTTTGAGACTGGACGCGTGGAGGCTTTGTGCTTGTTGAAACTCCCGATCAAAATTTTCCTTTGAAGGAGTGTCGAGTTGACACTTGGAAGCCTCTGCAGGTCTTTGGACTTTTCAATGACCTCTCCTTCCTTTTCGGACCTTGGGCTACGTGGCAAACTGGTGCTTGTTTGAGCCTCCGCTTTTGAATCTACCCTTGGAGATGTGCCGCTTGGACACGTGGTAGTCCTCCCAGTACTTCTATACTTAGCCTTTTTGAGGCCTGCCCTGTCCGCCTTTTGACCTCTATTGACCATTTGCTACGTGGAGGGCTGGCACGAGTTTGAGTCTTTGCCTTGGGCTCCCATCTTGGATTTTCGCCGAGCCGACACCTAGCACCTTCCTGTCTAGTCGAAGACTTTTCAACCGCACAACTTTTGGGGCTCTGGATGCGTGGAAGCCCGACGCTCGTTTGAACTTCCTTTCTTGGATTCAACTTTGGAGAAGCGCCATTTGACACGTGGCTCTCTCCGCCGCCTCCTCCATACTTAGCCGATTTTGGACTGTTACAATTGTTTTGAGCCCGAAGACTTTGGATCTTCGCCGTTTCTTCCCTTTCTTGTTCCTGGCCTCTTTGTGGCGCTGCTCCTCCGCCTCGACGACCAACTGTTCTATTTTCGAGTCCACCTATAACTTGTAGAATGGATTCAAGGCCCAGGATCCGCTCGACAGAGCTATTTTCTGGATTTCTCCCACGTAGGGTTGTTTGACCTTAGCAGGCCCCGCCACTTCCATTATAGAGTCCCTTTGCAATTTGTTTGCAGGATCTGAACATGATTTCTCGGAGTTCTTTCAAAGTGCGGGTTGTTCTCGATCCAATATTTTACTCGGGGCAAAATATGGATAATGATTCCATCTACCAGATCCCACACCTAAGTTGGTGTGAGCTAGTCCTCAAATAGGGCTACAAATATTTTCATTTTCCACTTGATTTTTGCCCCTTTGTGAGCTTTTTGCCCATGTTCATGTGTGTTGTTAATTTTGATGATTTTGTATAGCTGTTTCCTTTCATATTTTTCCGCATGATAAGTCTGATTTTATCTCACAAAGTATTTTATTTCTTTGTTTTGTCCTAAGGTACATGCACTAAAGTAAACATTGTCAATGCACCTTTAGGTATAAAATAGCTTTTGGTTCGAGGCCATTCCTAGGTTTCTATTCTACCCATACTAACCTGGGACCTGAGATTTGCACCCATTCTTGGCTTGGTGTGGCATTCAGTACAACCTCATTATCTGATCCATTTTTCATCGGACAACAAAGAAGAATGAAACACAAGGGTAGAGATCTCTAAAGAACTGCCAACCATCCAATGTTATGGAGGATGTATAGGAAATGAATATAGAAATTTATTTTCATTTACATATGACAGTCTTGTTACAATTCTGGAATTATACTGGCATGCTTCTTGACAGCTGTCTTTTAGCTACTAGCATGCATCATTGGCAGCAGCTCTTGGCTCCATGGCTCTAGCATGTCTCTTGATTGAATTTCTGGCTTGTGTCTTCAATAGCAATGCTTATCTCTTCTCTAATTTGGGGTTTGTGACGTTCTGAGTGCAATGCTATTTCTCTGTTGATATAGTTCAAAAACTCATACTCGGACATTACTCAGCGGCCCAAATTTTGACTTGTTACTTGTGACTTGGGAGTTTCTCGGCAATTATTTGGCAACTTCATCGCTACTTTAAAAACATATAAATTCGTAAAATAAACTTGAATAACATGAAAAATACTGTTAATCGACATAAGAAATGAATGTATGCTCTGAAATTTGATCTCTGTTTCAATTTCAAACTTGCTGTTTTTTGCCAAGTTACAAGTTTGATTGCTGTTACGCTGATGATTCCTTCAAACACTGAAAACCTAGCTCCAATCAATCACATTCACTTGACAAGTTGACTATAATGCAAGGCAGACCCTGTAATTGTATAATGCTCAAATGCTGAAAACTGTGGCTCCAATCTCTGTTTCTAAACTCACCAAGTTGCTGAAAACCCTAGCTCCAATCAATGATTCAATCACATTCACTTGACTGTATAATGTATTCACTGTATTTGCAAAGCAAAAATCAGAAAAATGCAATGTAAAAGTGACTTCTTCTTTTTGATTGGGGGTCATATTCATTCCCGGCAGGCTTGACAAGGAAAACTTGGAAAGTTTCCCCAAGTAATGACGAATTACTTGGCGAAACTCACTGAGTTTTCGCTGCTGACTCGGCTTGGCAAGTTTCAGATGATTTCTCATCTGTCTTTTGCCTCGTGAGTGCTCGCGATTTATCGGTGAGTTTTGTTGAGTTTTAAACAGAGTTTGTTGCTATATCTTCAGTACGCACAATAGTAATGATAACAACTAATAACTGAGCCTCTCTTATAGATAATAATATCAGTCATAGGAAATATTTGATTTTTTTGTAACTGCCAAAACACATTGTGCAGACAGGTTGCCACATGGGCTTCCACATGGCTTCAAAGGCCGCCGAAAATCTCTCAGATCCTTGCGGTGTGGATGAATTATTGACCCAATGATCATGCTCGAGGGGCTGGAACATGGGACACCATCATGGATCACACCACTTGCCCACTAGACCATGATCCATTGTATTGAACAGTAACTATTACATAGTTTGTAGGGCATACCGCTCACTTGCTTGTATATATTAATAGGCCAATGCTTACTTGCATGCATGAGCAGTTAGTTTTAAAATTTTTCCTTTTTTTTTGACGATAAAAATAACTTATATTCATCGGTGTATTTCGGGAGGCAAAATAGTTGGTTGCTGATTTTTGCTGTTTTTATCAATTCACTTTTATATTTTTGTACCAGCAACCATCGCTCCCGACAAGCCTAGCTGTTGGGCCCCAATTTTGTTGAGGCAAAATAAGATTTTGGCCAAGTATTCCTTTTTCAGTGCATCAGGCACTTTAATTCTGGCGGGCATTCCTTTAGTTTTTGCAAAATTTTGTTGGAGCATGCCCTCACAATCACTAAGGATTCCATGTCCATGTGTGTGAAAGGTTTAAGTGGAGCTTAAATTTTGGTGTGCGGGGAGAGGGGGGTTGATAAGGGACTTCTATGTTCACGCATGTGAAGAAATGGGGTTACATCAGCAAGGTCCGCGCATAATAACGATAGAGAGCTCCTCTTGAGAGGAAGAAAAGGGAGACTTAACTACCTATTTTGGGCCTTGTGCATGTTAAGTAAGGATTAATGACAAGGCAGAGCAGTTCACTAATGGAGCGGAGTCCCCAAAGAGCTAGAACCTCCATGCAGAGTCCAAAGATAGGTATGGCGCCATTTGGCATGCATGTCACCCTCTTGACTTAGAGTTAAGTTTTTTTAAACATGGTTCAAGGGATAATTTTTGTTGAATTGACAAAAGGCAAGACCTTGTCAATATATAGACTCCTTGAGGGGTTAGCGTAAAGGGTTGGTCGGTCGGTGTTGGGTTGTTATTATAAACATTAAGGCTGGTTGGCATTCCTTGATATTTAGAACTATTTTTGATGTATGAATGCTTAAGGATCTATAATTGATGATATTCATTGTAATGGAGAAATTTGGGACGGTATGTTAATTGAATGCAAGGATCTTATGATTATTCTATGTTTTTTTTTGAGTAAGTAGAAGGTTAATTCTATTTATCTGTGTTTCCGTGCTTTGGTAATATTGTTTGCACCGATTTAATTGCTAACTTGAGTAAGTAAAAGCTTTGAAGCACTTCATGATTCATGCCAAACCCGACATGAACCGGTCTACTTTCACGCCTCACGTGAGCACACTAAGGTTATGCCTAGTGTGATATGTTGACACGAAACATTGCAACAACACGTAGCGCGCCATAGGGGGTAGATTCATGTGCATAAGACTAAGCTTGAAGGGTAGAACTTAGACGTGCAACATTGGTAAACCCACAAAGATATTCATAGTGTTGGGAAAAGTTCCCCGCCTTGCCTGCACTATGAGTGGTACTGGCCCTGGAACTTATACTAAACACAAAGTACTTAGCTATCAATCAAAAAGTGCAAAGCAATATGAAACAATAAATAACAAGTTATTCTCGGATGTTTCTCAAGCAGAGGAATTTGTGTTTTATTAACAACAAATGTATATGATAGAGTAAGACAATAATATAGGATTATTGGTCATAGACTATAACACGTCTTTATTATATTTGATTATCTAGACACTATTGTATGATTTTAATATGCACTTTGTAATATTCATTGTAATATAATTTGTGGATAATGCATTAATTGGCGCACACTTATCCACATGCCATTTATAGAAAATGATATCAATCAAATTATTTAATTTATTGACTTCTGCTATTAATAGTATAAAGCATACTTGTTTTGCAAGTTAATTACTTTCAAACTCTAACCCTAGCATTTGCCTTATCTTTATAAGAGCAAAGAGAGCTAGTTTTTCCGGTATCACTATGGAAGAGAGTTATATTGGCAAATATATGCCAAAGGTTTTAATCTGAAGAGGTAGTCATGTGACCTGTGTTTTAAATCTATGTAATGTCTTTATTTTAAGCTTTCATTGATTTATCGTATAAAGTTATAAACATGTGTGGGTGTATGTCTTATGGTTGATTACAATGATTTTAGGAAATACCCAGTAACTTTAATAACATGAAGTCAACACCATGTCCCAACTTGCGTAACCAGGACCAAAGACACAAATGCTGTTAGGGCTTAAATGATTTTCCCATTTTAATGGTTGTGAGGACTTCTATGTTCACGTTACATCGGTAGGGTCCGTGCATAATAATTGATAGAGAGCTCCACTTGAGAGGAAGAAGAGGGAGACTTAACTACCTATTTTGGGCCTTGTGCATGTTAAGTAAGGATCAATGACAAGGCGAGAGGCAGTCCACTAATGGAGCGGAGTCCCCAAAGAGCTAGAACCTCCATGCAGAGTCCAAAGATAGGTATGGCACCATTTGGCATGCACGTCACCCGCTTGACTTAGAGTTAAGTTTTTTAAACATGGTTCAGGGATAATTTTTGTTGAATTGACAAAAGGTAAGACCTTGTCAATATATATACTCCTTGAGGGGTTAACGTAAAGTGTTGGTCGGTCGGTGTTGGGTTGTTATTATAAACATTAAGGCTGGTTGGCATTCCTTGAGATTTAGAACAACTTTTGATGTATGAATGCTTAAGGGTCTATAATTGATGATATTCATTATAATGGAGAACTTTGGGACGGTATGTTAATTGAATGCAAGGATCTTATGGTTATTCTATGTTTTTTTGAGTAAGTAGAAGGTTAATTCTATTTATCTGCGTTTACGTGCATTGGTAATATTGTTTGCACTAATTTAATTGTTAACTTGAGTAAGTAAAAGCTTTGAAGCACTTCATGATTCATGCCAAACCCGACATGAACCGGTCTACTTTCGTGCCTCGGGTGAGCACACTAAGGTTATGCCTAGTGTGATATGCCGACACGAGACATTGCGTGAACTGACACGTAGCGCGCCATAGCGGGGTAGACTCATGTCGTAAGACTAAGCTTGAAGGGTAGAACTTAGACGTGCAACATTGGTAAACCCACAAAGATATTCAATAGTGTTGGGAAAAGTTCCCCTGCCTTGCCTGCACTATGAGTGGTATTGGCCCTTGGAACTTATACTAAACACAAAGTACTTAGCTATCAATCAAAAGTGCAAAGCAATATGAAACAATAAATAACAAGTTATTCTCGATGTTTCTCAAAGAGAGGAATTTGTGTTTTATTAACAACAAATGTATATGATAGAGTAAGACAATAATATAGGATTATTGGTCATAGACTATAACACGTGCTATTATATTTGATTATCTAGACACTATTGTATGATTTTAATATGCACTTTGTAATATTCATTGTAATATAATTTGTGGATAATGCATTAATTGGCGCACACTTATCCACATGCCATTTATAGAAAATGATATCAATCAAATTATTTAATTTATTGACTTACTCGCTATTAATAGTATAAAGCATACTTGTTTTGCAAGTTAATTACTTTCCAAACTCTAACCCTAGCATTTGCCTTATCTTTATAAGAGCAAAGAGAGCTAGTTTTTCTGTTATCACTATGGAAGAGAGTTATCTTGGCAAATATATGCCAAAGGTTTTAATCAAGAGGTAGTCATGTGACTGTGTTTTAAATCTATATAATGTCTTTATTTTAAGCTTTCATTGATTTATCGTATAAACATGTGTGGGTGTATGTCTTACGGTTGATTCTAATGATTTTAGGGAATACCCAAAGAACTTTAATAACATGAAGTCAACATGTCCCAACTTGCACGGTCATGAAGGACTAGAGACACAAGCATTAGGGTTTAAATGATTTTCCGTCTTAATGGATTTTTAGGGAAATGGACAAACATTCAATTTTTGGGGTTTTATGTGAGTTGATCAAATTTGATCCTTTCTATCAGCAAAATCAATTGACATTCAAAAAGCTTGAACTTCTATGATTTGACTGCTTTTCATCCCCCATCCATTTAGGAAAATAGGTTCTTCATTTTTCCAACAAGGAGAACAATAACTTTGTTATTTGAGATCCCTCTTACTAGGGAAGAGTGGGGTGTTTAATTAACGAGCTAGAGTTACTTATCTAAGCTGCTGTTTACTAGCCTTAAAATGACTTGTAAAATTAGTAAACTAAGGTCATGTGCATTCTTCCTTTAAAGTATTTCTTCATTTTTTCACTTTTATGAAAATAGTCGTGGAAAGAAATTTCCCAAAATACACAACTCCCCATTTTCTTTCTAGATGAATCAACTCCCTAAATTGATTGCTAATCCAAACTCTTAACTCGTATGTACACCTAAATTTAGATTGTAGCTGCCAAAATGCAAAGCCACATAATTTTCCACTTTATGAAAGACCTCTTGAAGAAAATATTTAATTTTGGATGCTTTTGAACTATGAACCACCTCCTCTTTGATAACTTTTTCTGATGTGTACTCCAGAATTCCCATTATAGGCTTCTTCAAAGATATGATCACCAAAATTCTTCACGAATAAAAGTAAAGCTAGATGGCCGATATGGGTATGAGATATGAATACGCTGTCATGACGATTTTTTGTGGGCTTGGGTATGGCTTTGGGTACAACCATACCAAAATATATAAAATATTTAAAAATATAGCCAAATAAGCAAAGTTAACCATATAATATTTATAGAGTAAACAAAGTAAGTTAATTGACCACAAAACATACTGATAGTTAAATGCTAAATGTCATGATATTCATTGGTTGAGCGAGAACAAGTACATTTTCAAATGTTACAATGTATACACAAAAATCAAGATAAATTAACATATTATCATAATCATATTGCTCTCCACTGTCTTATTGAGAGTATCTACACCATCATGTGGTTATTTAGAACCATAAGTGGTAGTAGTGCCACTTTTGCTAGCTCCACCATGTAGGTCGTGTGAAGTACCCTCTAGCTCCTGGTCTAGCACTAAAAGATGGGCAATGGAAGCATCCAAGTTAGGAGTCTTTGGCTCTACATCCTAACACTTTGTTTCTAATGAAGAAATATGTGGCTTGTTACCTTTAGATCCTTTATTTGCCAAAGGATGCTTTGATTTTAGGTAAATGCGACATTTGCATCTTCTTGCTCTAATATATGTGAGGGTCTTTGAACGTGGCAACCCCTTTCCATCCACCCGTCCACAAACTCTAATTCTTTGGCTAACAACCCCATATAAACAAAATTTCACCGATTGTAAGATTTCTTAAATTGCATTTTACACTGAGCAAACCCATACATAGTCCCCTCCACTTGACAAACATTTATTGCATCGGTGTGACATACCTCCAAAGGGGTGGGCTTGGATTGTATTTGGAGGTTATCCCTTGGCCCATAGAAATATAACTTGCAACCATTCTAGCAAATCCCTATGGCTACTTGGTTAACAATTTTAAAAACACATATTACAATTTAAGGCTTAATGGGAAAAAAATTGAAGTGTTGAAAGAATGTTTAAAATAATAACAAAAAAATTGAAAACAAGTTACAAAATACAAACTAAAAACTAAAACAAGACCACAAAACACTTAGCTTATGTCACTAAGTCTCTTTTTTACAAGCTCCTTAAACTCCTTGGCACTTGTTACAATCTTATTAAACTACTTGGCACTTGTAGTGGCATAGGATCAGCCCTAAGCAATTGAAAATATGAAGGTGAGAAAACAAATATGCAATGAGAGGTAAGTATGCAATGTGAGGTAAATGTGTTATTGTTTAAAAAGCGATTGGGAGTGTCTATTAGGGTCTAGGTTGTTTTAACTATCTTTAAAAGTCATTTTGACTTTTTTAACCAAATAAAAAAACAAAAAATTGTTTTTGATTGTGGGTTTGTGTAGGGTATGACAAAACGTATCAACATAATTGAACATACTTGGGTATGTTCTTCATCCAATGTGTTTTTGTAGGCAAACCGGCCTCATATCAGGATCAGCCACCTACATCAACATACTTAGTAACATCGAAGCATATTTACCAAGAAACTCTAGTATAGGGACGAGGATCACGTCCCTATCCTCTTACCTACATTTTTGGCTACTACATTTATATACAATATAGTTGTATCTTTTTCATTTACTCACATCCTGTCATTTGAATGGCATCCCTTTCCTCATAACAATACCCGCACCCTCATGTCTCCTAGTAACTTTGCATAGAAGCAAAGTCTATAGTGTAGCTATAGCCATAGATTCACCAAAGTAGAACTTTCTCTAAGTGGCACTTATGTTCCTTTGGTACCTCAACCTTACATATGGAAGCATACAAAGACGACTCTTCAAGTATCATTTTTATATACACGACTTGCGTTTTTTTCCATCCATTGAAGGTTTTATTAAAACCTAATTAGAAGAATGCTTAGGAACACTTGTGATAAAAAATTGATTATGGATCATGTAGTCATCCTAATATTGATGTAATTAAGTTTTCTATAATACGTTTTCCCAAAGCATTCTTCTATTAGTAATGGATTGTTGAAGTTAAAAACTCTTAACATATTTTTATTGGTAGTTATATCAACAATAATATTTGCTTCATTATCAAATTCATTATTATGTTATGTACCTACACCCATAAAAGCATGAGGTTATGTAGACCCTCTAATGCAATCTCATTTGTAAAATGTGTCATCATAGAGAAGGCATGCAAATGTTTAACAAACTTCAACATTCTTATGTCGTTACTTCATTGCAATCACTAAAGTCATTGCTATGTAAGGGTACATGAATTGTTTGACAAACTACATATTTGACAATGTCCTTGTAAAAGCCATTATGTGCACATTATGCAATCATTGCAGTCCATGTGACCACATTTTGTTGAGACTAGTTGTCAAATAGTTCACATTCTATTGCGTTTGCTCCCACATTTTGCATCATGTAACCATTGCGATCCATATTTTGCATCATAGTTCAAATACTCTTTATGTAGCAAACTTTGAATTGTTTGAAAAACTAATGTAATGACTATAGGATATGATGCAGAGCTCATATTACATTCAACACACTCATCAAGATAAGAACAACCAAATACTTCATTCTTTCAAGTACTCTGTTTTGAGGTCTTATCAAACTAGCTTTTGAGGGCTCAAATATGCAAAAATTGACCATTTACACCTTAGAGGCTTCACCATTCACTATACCCTGTGCTAAACTCTTGCTTGATGCTATATTCACCTGCAAAATGGTCACTCACCATGGTAATGTTACAACTTCTTTTTTTTCTCTCAGAACTGTCCTTAATATACTTCAAACTTGACTAGGCAACAACATGCAAAGTTTGTCATTTTGGTCTTAATTGACACCCACACTTAATGTAATCTTTCATCAAGTTTAATCCAATGACATCATAGCATTCACAATGATCAATGGCCCAACAAAACTTCAATTGACTCCATACTTGACAAAACTGTTCCAACTAGCTCTTAAGAACAAGGATCTTGGTGGTTTCATGGTTGAGAACATCTATACATACCCAGAACAAAGTAGAAACTCCTCCAAATACCCTTTATCCTCAATATGGTGTGGGGTAAATTTTACAGCAGTCTAAGTCCTTGACCTTCTCACTCAATCACCTCTTTCACTTTCTTGCTTTTCTAACCTCTACTAGCCCTGCCTAAGTCCTTTTTCCAACATAACTTAGCATGCATGAGGTTTTAATCTATATTGTAGACCTTTCACAATACCCATTTGCTTGTTTTGATGTCCTACCAAGGTTTAGAGGTTAACCCTAAGGGCAAACCTTTTTGTATTAAGAAATTTACCCCACTAATGATCTCGTTTCAACATCTTACACTTTCAAGAATGATTGAAGGCATCATCAGGATGGTTTCTGCAAGTTTTTAGGCAATTACTCAAATGTTAAAGGCTCCAACTAGGGTTTTCTTACCAAACCCTCACTGTGCACTGTGACAGCCCGTGAAGTCTCCAAATACCTTAACTTGCACAAGAAACAATTTCAAAACTTGAAATCCTTGCTGAAGGTCTGTATGCACCTATTGAACATGTCTAAATCCATAGTGAAAGCTATATACTCTCCCATACTCAAAAGTGAGACCTTTGTTAACTGGGCAGACTGTAGGTAGCAGGGTATGCCTATAACAGTCGAGGATTTTTAGACCAAATAACCTTCTTATCCAATCTAAATAGAAATCTTAATCAAAATTCACTCCTTTTTCCTCCTGACAGGGTCCTCAAGTGAACATTTAACTATGAGTATGAATCAAAAGATTATTTCTAAATCCAAACAGTCATGATCAGGTTTGAACGAATTGTTGAAGAAATAACACAAAACAGAGTATTTTCTCCAAGAACCTGAGACATCACATCCTCAAATCTTTCACAACGAGATTGTTATTGAAGAACTTCATTATTAAGATCATAAATCAACTGTATCAAAGAGTCCTTGCAAGAACACAGTCAAATGCAAAACAGTGTATTACTTTTCCAAGGTTAACATCAACATGCAACAGTTACCCTCCAACAAGTTCTTTCACATTGAAAATTCGCTTTAAATGTCCCACACGGATTCGAATAACCAGGAGTCGGTAAATATCAATCTTGCATTCCAATACTTAGAAATTCCTCATTCAAAGTTATCCATCTTGAGTTTGCTTACCAGAATCACAGTCTTCCCTTTACAAAACATGATTTTTCAACACACATTCTCTTGTTACTCTGTTTCTCCTCCACTATCCTCGAGAGATCTTCTCTCCACTAACTCTCTCCCTCTCCAACTAACTCTTCATTCGAATTTTAACTCATTCAACTTACTACTAAAACCCTAGCTAACTCCAAGACTCATGATCCTCATACATGGCTAAAATAGGCATATTATAAGACTTTAGACATTTATTGATCACACTCATTCTAGGACTCATTATAATCATGCTTAGACACCTTTTTTTTCATTCTTAAAACCACCAAGACTCTCTTTTTCACCTCTTACAAGCTCACCTTTCACTTTTACATGTTTACTAATTTGAAGCACAAAAAGGAGGGAAGTAAACAAGTTTGAAATTGTGAACACTAGAACACCTAAGACTCTCCTCCATGACTTCACCACACCTAATTTGATCTCATAACCATGAATGAAAAAAGAATTTTCACTTTTGAAGTCCTTTTGATGATGCCCCTGCATCATACTCCCAAGGTGGAGAAAAGACACCATGTACTTTGTTTGTATAGCTATGTCTTTAACTGAATCTTCATCATCCTTGCATGCTCTTGCTCTTCTTTCTTCACTCCTACTGTCCTTGTTTGCTCTTTGACCACCTGGATCCCATATTTTGCTCTTTATGCCACCATTTGCTTTGATTTGCTTCTTTTCTTCTTGAGTTTCATCTTCATCTTTTTCATTTTCAAGCTTCCATCAACTGTACCTGCAAAAACAAACATAACAACAACAAAAACATACTCATCTTCATGATTCTGTGTGTTCTTCATCTCTGTATAGCTCTTTACCCAACACATTCTCAACATTTTCCTTGCTTGAAAGGACTGAAAACTGTCCATATTCTTCATTCTTCCTCTTCTCATCATCTTCACCAACTTCATCAACTGATTCTTCATCTAATAGACCTTTCTTTTGGTCCACAAGCACTTCATCATGTGCTTCTTCACTCTTACTTTCATCTCTCTCTTCTTTCACTTTGCCAACTTCATCTCTCTTGTTTCATTATGCCATCTTATTTCCTCTTGACCTCCCCTTGTTTTGAGGCCTTTACAAACTATTCACAAACATGATATCCATCCTCCTCTGCTGTTGCATGTTCCTTTTCTCTCATCTCTTCCATCCTTTCATCTTTTCTTTCTTGTGTCACATTCTTCTGTTGCCACACTTGCTTTGTCATCTTGTGCTTGGTTTTTTTCTTCATGAGGTATGATCCATCCTTCTTGTTATGCTCTTGTTCTTGACTTGATTTTTCAATTTCTTCATTCACTTGCTTAGGCTTGACATTCTCTTTTCCCACTACTGATTTCTTGAGCCATTTAGGCATCCTGTACCCATGATCTATTGCTTGGCTTGTGTGCTTAACAATGCTCTTCCTTACATCCACCTGTACATCAACATCCTCATTCTTAATTACTTGATTAGAATCAAAATTCAAAGTTTCATTTACCTTCTCAATGCCCTGCTTCTTGATCTCATCATCCTTCATGCCTTCATTGCTTGTGCTCTTCTTGTTTAACCATTCTTTCTTGTCATTCTCTGCTGGTATGCTATCCAAAGCATCATGAAACACTATATCTTCATTTTCTTCACTGTCAAGTTGATCAAACTCTTCCTTAACCTGCACTCTTTCTTCATCACTCTCATCTTCTTCCATGGATACTTTTCTTGATCCATTTCTTGCAATTTTCAATGCCTTATCTCTGATTTTTACACAAGAACTGAAACACAATATTAGACAACAAAATAAGAGACCAAAATGTCTCAATGAGTGCCCCTTTTCTAGACACTTTTCTCTTTTTCTTCATCTCTTTTTCAAGTGCTTCTTCATGCACTTTTCCTCTTCCCAAAGTTCTCATTCTTTGTCTTCTTCTTACAAGTAGCTCTATAGGCCACTTGACCTTTCTTCTCATCACATATCCAATTACATTGTTTGCTTCTTCCTCCATGCTCATCAACTCCTCCAACTTCTCTATATCTTTCCTAAGCTCTTTTAGCTCTTGTTCAAACCATAGTTCTTGTTTTCTTGCTTCCTCTTTTCTCTTTGCTTCTTTCTCGTTTCTATCTCTCTCACTCCGCTTCTTCTTATGGCTTAGTAACATCACTAACCCTTTTACTAACTCTTCCTTATCCATTTCTCTCTTGTTTCTCTCTTCTCAGTCACTTGTCTCTCTCTCTGCTTAGATCTTCTCTTTGAACTCACAAAGATTTCACGTTCTCACACTTCTTGTTAGCGGTAGCACAAACAATGTTTAAAACTCGTTAAGGGCCCGCTCTGATACCAAAATGACGCAGTGCTCATATCACATTCAACACACTCATCAAGATAAGAACAACCAAATACTTCATTCTTTCAAGTACTCTGTTTTGAGGTCTTATCAAACTAGCTTTTGAGGGCTCAAATATGCAAAAATCGACCATTTACACCTTAGAGGCTTCACCATTCACTATACCTTGTGCTAAACTCTTGCTTGATGCTATATTCACTGCAAAATGGTCACTCACCATGGTAATGTTACAACTTCTTTGTTTTCTCTCAAAACAATCCTTAATATCCTTGAAACTTGACTAGGCCACAACATGCAAAGTTTGTAATTTTGGTCTTAAGCTCGACTCCTACACTTAATGTAATCTTTCATCAAGTTTAATCCAATGACATCATAACATTCACAATTATCAATGGCCTTGAAAAACTTAAATTGACTCCATACTTGACAAAACTGTCCCAACTAGCTCTTAAGAACAAGGATCTTGGTGGTTTCATGGTTGAGAACATCTATGCATACCCCGAGAACAAAGTAGAAACTCCTCCAAATACCCTTTATCCTCAATATGGCGTGGGGTAAATTTTATAGTCTAAGTCCTTGACCTTTCCACTCAATCACCTCTTTCACTTTCTTGCTTTTCTAACCTCTACTAGCCTTGCCCAAGTCCTTTTATCCAACATAACTTAGCATGCATGAGGTTTTAATCCATATTGTAGACCTTTCACAATACCCATTTGCTTGTTTTGATGTCCTACCAAGTTTTAGATGTTAACCCTAAGTGCAAACCTTTTTTCTTAAGATATTGACCCCACTAATTAGGTCATCGTCTCATGTGAGCTGTCTTCTCAACCTGTAACGCCCGCAAAACGACATTCTAAGAACACGCTTGACCTAACACTTAACCCGAAAATGCGACTTAATTTTTTTTTGTTGAAGAGAACAAAGAAGGTTAAGGTACAAGGATGTTACAAGGGTGCTTAACCTTTAGGGTTCAATAACTTACTAACACTACTTAGCTCGGTTTACTATTGAAGAACCAAGTCTAGTTAAAAGTTACATGCTAGCACAATTATTTCTAGGGTTCATTAATCGATTGTTCTATAGGAAGGTAACGGGTTTTAATTCACTTAGTTAGATGTTCTCTTCTCTTCAATTAAATTCATTTCTAACAAGGTTAACCTTATACTAATTTATTAAATTCATTACCTTAATAATTTGAAAGCCCTTTTATTAAACTTCTACACATACTAAGGGTTCAAAGGGACATTACACCCCTAGGTAATAAAATGGCCCCACTCACCCATCTACACACACCTTAAGGATTTTAAATTAAACATTTAAAATACATTTCTTCTTAATAAAGGTAGGGTCAATCCTCCACCATTGGATCAAATCCATCTTGGCCACTAGATCCTAGGGTTCCCAACTTAGCCCTAAAATCCTTATGAAAGTCTATTAAAACCTTTTCTCATTCTATTCTTCTCATTTGGTTCATTTCCTTTTGTTGAATTTGCAGGTTGGAGAGGAGGAAACCATGAGAGCAAAAATGAAGGAGTCATGAAGGATTCTACATGAAGATTTAGTCTAGGCTTAGCTTAGTTTTATCTTTATTTGTGTAATCTATTTCATTCAAGGATTGGGAGGATTTCCTCCTCCAATCTGGTTTTTATTTCAAGATTATAGTGTATTGGGTTTTAAATTTGGGGCAAACCGTACCCCCTTTGTTATAAATGAAAGAATGCTTTTAGAATCACCATTTGTGTGTTTTGTTGTTCCATTCCATAACATCTCTCTTTATTTTACTTGTTGGTAGTAATAGGTTAAATTTTACAACTTAGAGTTTAGTGCAAATCGGACAAATTTCACGCACGGGCGCGGGTGCTTCATGGGAATTTCTGTCATAAGTGACGAGGACCGCCGCCCGAGCAAACCGGCGGTCTGGGACCGCAGCCACCTCTGGGTGACAAACCGTGGACCGCCGCCTTAATCGGGCGACAAATACGGGACCGCCGCCCTACGGCGGCGGTTTTGAGACCGCCACCATAGCCTGAGTGGCGGTTACGGGACCGCCGCTTTGCACAGGGCGGTGGTCCTGTTTATGAAAACAAAACCTTAATGCCGAGATTTTTACAAAACTTAAAGACGCTCAAGGATGTAAAAATGCATTTTGAGTTGTCTTTGTTCATTTTAAAGTTCCAAATTTGAGATTTAATGCTCTTTTATTCATTTCTTAGCTAAATTTAGTCATTTAAAAGTGTTTCCATTTCAAATAAAATTCATCTACTTACAAGAATAACTTCCATTTGTTTAACTAGATTCTTCTTTCCATTACAAGAGCAAAAGGAATATAAATCTAATTTATTACTTGTCATTTCCTTACTATAAAATCAACATCTCTAGATACAATATAATCTAATTTGTTCTCCTTATTTCATTATAATAAGCATACATTCAAAATAACTAAAAATAACTTCATTTTTCCATTCAAGTTTATTATACAAGCAACCTCAACTCCTAACCATTTCTACATTTTCTTCTCTCTCACATTTACAAAATAATAACTACTCAATGAAATATACTTTCTTTTCCATAGCAAAATAGCTCATTTCTCTTAATCACAAGACTACTTTCCTCACAATACAATCAAGATTCGAACAAGGAGAAATATTTACTTTTCCATTTGCAAAACGAACTCTACAATGTATTTTTCTTTTTTTCCTTTTTATATATAATACACTTCCATAGCCACAATGAAATGCAATATGTTTCTTCACAAGATCAATACAATGTTCTCCACTTAATGTGGGAAGTCATACAAAATGTAAATACAAGAATGAAATACATTATTACAATTTCTTCCACTCTAAGTGGGTAAAATACTAAGGAAGTTTCACATGGTCACCAACAAGACTCCAAGCTCCAAACACCAACAAGGTAGCTCCTCCAAGAATTTGCTTGATTCACAACAAAATAGGGGAGAGGCAACGCTCTCCACCCACCAAGATATTCATGGAGAGGAGAAGCCATTCTCTCCATTGGCCCCTGAGCCCCAACCACATTACAATGAGAGAAATTTTCAACTCATGGCAACTACTAGCTTCCACAATCCTTAACATATAATTTCACATTCATTCTATTTACATACAAACAAAACAACTCAACAAGAAGGAATCAACAAAGCAATAAGATCACAAGGCTTGTCAAGAAAGCCAAAAGAGTAAGACCTATGGGAGGCCATTTATGCCTCCCAATGAGAATGGGTGCCCACCTAAAAGCCTCTAATGCGAAACACAATTTCCCCTACAAACTCTTATACCTCCATATACTCTTATACCTCCCTCAATTTCTTATGCCTCCCCTCATAATAAGAACAAAAGGAAATGCAAGCATTCCTCATACTTGGGTGGGGCACCCAATCCAAACTCCCTCCACAAGAAAGTGAACTCTTATGCCTCCTATAAGAAAAACTCCCTATAGTCTCCTCCCACTCCCAACTTAGGCAATCTACCCATACCCAACAACATTCCAAAGAGAAAACAACACACAACACAACATATGAACACAAAATAAAAAGAACATAATTTAAACTAAGGCAAAGCTCCTACCTCTCCATGGTAGAGCTTGTTCTAAGTATGAAGTTCCAAGCTTCTCCAATGATCAAGCAAGCATCCACAAAGCTCCAACAATCCACAAACTCTCTCAAAATCCTCTCACTCTTCAAAAATTCAAGAGACTAAAATGATCATGTAACTCCAAAACAAGCAAAAAGGATACAATAAATAGAGAAAGGAGAGGGAGAGATGATGTGGCTCCAAGTAGGATGCCACCTCATTTCCTCCCCACTCCACATCACTTGGTCAACCTCATATTCCAATGCACAATTAATAAGTGGTTGGAGAAATGACAAGAACCTTACACACTCTATCTAAGCCCACTCCCCTAAAGGACAAAATTAAATATTTGAAAGAAAGTGCAATTAACATTTCACTTTTTATCCCCTCAAAACACCTAAAAGAGCCTAAATTTGACCCCCCCAACCCATAGGTAGGGTTGGCATGGGCATTTAAGAGGTGTGGAAAAGTTTGACTTGTCCCACAAGCTTCCAAATTTGGCCTCTAACGCCAAATTCGAGTTTCCCATTAAGGGTAGAGTGTGCTACACTCAAGACTCAAACACACCACACTCAACACAAAATCCAAGAGTAAATCAAGTCTAATAAACGATCTTCTTTTTGGTCACATTTTTAATTAGTTTAGGACAAATTTAAATTAGCTTAATTAAGACACTACAACCCATGAATCTAAATAATGGAACAAGTAAAATTTCATTACTAAAAGAAAACACATACTAACATTATTAAAAGGGAAAATTAAAACAAAACAACACATGACCCCTAGGTCACAATTTTCCCCAAGCCATTAATTCTAACACATACAATTACATGTTGCCATGGTGACCCTAGTTGAATTCTTCTCAAATTCCGATGTGGTTGGTCTCAATCCCCGATGTTATTGTGAATATAATATACTTGCAAAAACAGAATACCTCATTCGGCCTCATGGCCGCATCAAAAATTCATGCAAAATATGCGATATAAGTCTAAAATCAACTATATACAAATTAATAACATCTATGCAAATACGATATCACTAAAAGTTTCTACCACATTTCTATTCCACATTTTATCCATGTCAAAACGATCACCACATTAATCCAATTATCAAAGGTCTACTCAATATGACTAAATATATCACATGTCGAAATACCGATAAATAATCATGTCAACAATATATCAATGTCAACATCAAATGTCTCTAATAGTCCATATGCATCATATACGAATCAAATTAATAACAGTTCAGTAACTCTGATATCTACTAACATGCTAAATCAAGGAAGCTATAATATATCCATAAGTGCAGTCGACAGTATCGAAAAACAATAATAAAAAAGGTGTCGAAGGGAAGTGGGCACTACACGAATTGTCAAGTATTACTAGTGCATGATCTCATTTCAACATCTTACACTCTCAAGAATGATTGAAGGCATCATCGGGATGGTTTCTGAGTTTTTAGGCCATTACTCAAAGGTTAAAGGCTCCAACTAGGGTTGTCTTACCAAACCCTCACTTTGTGCATTGTGACAACTTTGTGAAGTTTCCAAATACCTTAACTTGCACAAGAAACAATTTCAAAACTTGAAATCCTCGTTGAAGGTCTGTATGCACCTATTAAACTGTCTAAATCCATAGTGAATGCTATATACTCTCCCATACTCAAAGGTGAGATCTTTGTTAATCTGGCGAATTTAGGTAGCAGGTATGCCTATAACGATCGAGGATTTTTAAACCAAATAACCTTCTTATCCAATCTAAAGAGAAATCTTAATCAAATTTCACTCCTTTTTCCTCCCGATAGGGTCCTCAACTTGCACATTTTAACTATGAATCAAAAGATTATTTCTAAATCCAAGCAGATCCACGATCAAGTTTGAGCGAATTGTTGAAGAAATAACACAAAACAAAGTATTTTATCCAAGAACTTGAGACATCACATCCTTAAAGCTTTCTGAATGAGATTGTTATTGAAGAACTTTATTATTAAGATCATAAATCAAGCAGATCAAAGAGTCCTTGCAAGAACACGGTCGAAATGCAAAACAATGTATTACTTTTCGAAGGTTAACATCAACATGCAACAATTACCCTCCATCAAGCTCTTTCACATTAAAAATTCGCTTTAAATGTCCCACACAGATTCAAATAACCACAAGGAGTCAAGAATATCAATCTTGCATTCAAATACTTAGAAATTCCTCATTCAAAGTTATCTTTCTTGAGTTTTCTTACTAGAATCACAGTCTTCCCTTTACAAAACATGATTTTTCAACATACATTTTCTTACTCTGTTTCTCCTCCACTCTCCTCGAGAGATCTTCTCTCCACTAACTCTCTCCCTCTCCAACTAACTCTTCGTTCGACTTTTAACTCATTCGACTTACTACTAAAACCCTAACTCCAAGACTCATGATCCTCGTACACGGCCAAAATAGGCATATTATAACACTTTAGACATTTATTGATCACACTCACTCTAGGACTCATTATGATATGATCGCTTATACACCTTTTTTTTAATTCTTAAAACCACTAAGACTCTCTTTTTCACCTCTTACAAGCTCTCCTTTCACTTTTACATGTTTACAAATTTGATATACAAAAAGAGGAAATAGTCAAATTTGAAATTGTGAACACTAGACCACCTAAGACTCTCCTCCATGACTTCACCACACCTAATTTGATCTCATAACCATGAATGAATGAAGAATTTTCACTTTTGAAGTCTTTTGATGATGCCCCACGCATCGGGATATCCTAATAAAATGAGTGATTTGGCCCTATTGCAATGATTGCGGTGATATATATTCAAAATATGCACTAATTAAGCTTTGACAAATTAATACAATAATTACGAGACATCATAATACAATTGTGACATGCCCTAATGTGATCCTAGTTGCGAAAGGTGGAAACGAAAAGAAATTGTTTGACAAACTAATGCAATGATTATAGGATTTGAAAAGCGTGACTATAACAAGCTTGACTACTTCTATTACTTAAAAACATTCCCTTAAAAGATTCTTGTCTAGTCAAAATGTATTGTAACGTGCCCTAACGAAGCTTCTATATGACATAAAACTTTGACCAAAAACCAAACACGTTTCAACAAGCAATGATGGTTTGGGCGATTTCTATGATGCCACCGTGATAATCACGAGTGTAAGCCCTCGGTCTTTTAAAATGTATTGTTGTTATCCTCTCCAAATGCTCCTCGTTGTAGATGTCAATTTATTCAATATTTTTTTCTAATGGCATAAATGATAGACTTTCTCATATGGGTCTGCCCTCCTCTCGCCAAATACACTCCCTCTATCAAACTTTCTCCCTCTTTCGTTTTCCTTTGCCAAAATCTCATCTTTGCAAACATTGATTTCTTCTATCATTTTTATTTGCTTGCAAAGATGAGGCACCCTTGCTTTTTTGATTTTGTGGTCGTTTACATGTCAAACTTCAATGTCCCAAATGTTCGACATAAAATTAGCTAAGCATGAAATGGAAAGCTAAGTCACAAGGTTCATGTTTAGTGAGGATAAAATTTAAAACAAGTTTGCTAGCCAATACAATTTGGAAAAAAAAAAATCGTGATTAGGTTCAAAAATATAAATCTGCATTTGTTTATCATTTGTATAATAAAATAAAAAATAAATGCGCAAGAATATCTAAATTAGATAGGTAAATATTATTAAATAGCTTCAAAACCTATGTAAAAAGAAGCCAAAACATATAAATCATGATAAGATGTCAAAATAGAACATTACGAACATGTGAAATTGCAATTTAAAAGATGGTTTCTATTTTCAAAAGTCAGTCTATATAATAAAGCATTACACAATGTTTTCAATCTTTCTATGGACTTCTCCCTACGTGTTACATAAAAAAGCTTAAAACCATCAATAGCACTTGGCTGAGTTGGCTCAATATCATCATTGCTAGATTCACCATTGAATTCATCTCGTGAAAGCAAGTCAGGATCATCTGTATATGCCATATCTTCTGAAATGGGTCTGATCAGAATTATTGGTTCAATTCGGTGGACAGCACACTAACGGTGGTGCTTAATGTGTTATAGCATCATATTCATGATGAAAGAATTGTAATTATAGAAGTAAAAGCATTGTATGTAGAAACAAATAACTTTATTGTAATTGAGTATGTATACAAACTTGGCAAACTCTTTAGGTGGGATATACACGTGGATATCTCTCTTTATTCAAAACAAGCTGCTTTATAGTTGTACAATGGAGAAGTTGAAAAGTTGCTAAAATAGAACATGAAGGGTTTCAAATGGGAATTGAAAGGTCATCGTATATGGAGATGACATGTATCCACCTTAAGGGTGGAGTTTAATGAACAAAAGTGGACAAAATCTAAAATTTATCCTATTATTATTATTATTATTTTTAGTGCTCCTTGTTGGGGTCATATCTCTAGCGCGTTGACCCAATTTGCAAACCGGAGGATGCATTGGAAAGATGGCGGAACAAACTAGAAGAAAGGGGGTCTACGCCTAAGCATTCTGCATTTTGTCATATTGAGCGAAGCCCCAGAAATGCTCCGAAGGCCCTCAAAAATGCAAAATACAAAAAGCTGTCAAAATTTGCTAAAAATAGATTTTCATACATCCTACTCAAATGCTCATATGGATCATCCCTCCCGTGAATCCTCATCTGAATTAGGGTTAGAGTTGTGAAGATGAGGTAGATAAGTCTTTGGTTACTTTGTTCATACACACCTATAAATCGAGTCGTATCCTATTCATGTTGGAGTATCTCGTGGAGCACTTCCTTTCTTAAGGATGCTTATATGGCACCTATGTCAAGGGTATTCACGTTCATATTGATTATTAGTATACTGAAAGGGTATCCATTTACATCTCTTATATTCATTCTTTCTATGATTCTATTTATTAATCTATCTTGGCTTTCGGATTTATCTCATATTTAAGTGCTATTCCAAACTATCTTATGTTATTCCGAGTTATTTATTGCATCTTATTTTTTTTTGGATATAGATGGGAATTGGCATTGTCTCCATCATTATCTACGACCACTTTATGGTTTCGATTCCAGAGCTATCCCTCTACCTTTGCCTCTCTTCGATAAAGTTGGACCAAAGGGAAGGAGACCCACGGGATGCACCTTTCAAATCACCGACCTCTAGTTGGCAAGTCACTCAAGAGATGCCGGTTGGTCTACGAGCCACACCCCACATTCTATGTTGTTGATTATATCTGGGTTCATTACAATTACTCCAGTGAGTCATAAAAGAACACTTATTCTGCAATAGTCAACATTTTGTGCTTTCCACCATAGAAACATTTGGTCTTTCATTTTTTCTCTTTGAATTTTTATGATCCCATTGACTGGGCTTGTCCTTTATATCACCAAAAGGAAACTGTGGATTACTCATCTCACACCTTTATTCTTGCCTCATGTTTCCTCTAGCGGTAATATGGTGTCAAGTTTCTAAAAGGTTGATTTCATTGCATGCCAAGTGAAATAATTAGGCTTTCACAAGATTCGAGATAAATTTCTAAGCAATTTCATGATTAGGAATTTGCATCTTGAATTGAAAACCCTATTGTTGGTAGTTGCTCCATCGGTGTTTTGAAAAGATGAATGTTTCCAGATCAATCATGTCCTTGCGGAAAAGTTTCCTTTTGAGATGTGATCTTGTTTTGACATCTCGGATTCATACATGGAAACTAGCAGAACTCATGTTTCCTTAGATTATTTAATTATGCTACATCGAAGTACACGATTATCACCAAGTTTCAAATTAACACAAGCAAGAGCTTTAGTTTTTTCTCTCTTCTTATTTCTCGCTTTCCTTTGAAAACTTTGGAAGATTTTGTTCAAGTGACAAAACCTTATTTTCTAGTTTCCGAGGACGAAGCCTTGGTCAATCGTGCCTTTCAACAAGGTAGGTTATGTGTAGAGATTAAGTTCTAGCACTTGTTTTAGACACGACTTGAGAATTTTAGAGTCTCCTAAGAATTGATTTTACTTCCCGACTTGTGTCTTCTTAACATGACGAGGATTAAAATTATCTCTCTCTTGATTCCTTTAGTGGATAGACCATTGGCTTGTAAAAATTACTCGATCTAATACAAAGAATCCATGAAATAATGCTACTGACAATAATTGAAATCAACAACTCTATATTATATTTTATTATTAATTCACTATTTCAATACACTCCATTATATAGAGATGTATAATAACAATCCTCACAACAACCTTTGTCTTCATATACAACTATACACCCATATGGTTTCAACCTCTCACTAATATGATAATAAAACAACACTAATTGTTTTATTATTCTAACTTACTAACTTACCACATACTAACCACATTTTACATTTACTATTTACATTTACATAGTAAATGTACTTTCACTAATTTACCATAATAATAATTACACATGTAATTATTATTCATCCATACATACAAATGGAGCACTAAGATATATTTCCTAACATTCCCCCCCTTAGTGCGAACATGGGAAAACTCGCCTTATAATTGCACTCTCATGATCTAATGATTTTACAGGATGATCATAAACCTAATAGATGGTTTTTCACAGGGTTGACCATAAACCGAAAATGATGGTTTTGCAACTGGTTTACCACAAACCAAAAGGGTGATGGTTTTGCATAGGGTTTACCAACAACCGAAAAATGGTGGTTTTACAAGTGGTGTACCACAAACCAAAAAGGTGATGGTTTTGCATAGGTTTATCAAAGAACCGAAAATGGTGGTTTTACAAGTGGTGTACCACAAACCAAAAATAAAAGTTTTCAAGTGGTTTACCTACAACCACATCATGATATGCCAAGTATTATTCTTAGCCCTCATCACATCTCACTGCAAGGAATAACATAGGAAATTCTGCTGAAATCTGTTGCTCATATATAGAAAATACTAGAAATGTAGAAAACTAGAAATGGAACATTGAGATCATGTTCCCCCCTCAATGTGAAATTTCCTTTATTCTGCAAACCACAATAGGAACACACTTTGTATAAAAAAATAATCACCATAGCTGATACGGCCCCGTCGTTGGTGACTGACGAGAGGTCGCTGAATGACCTCCAACCTCCTGTGCCTCCTTCCTCCAAGAACTTCACTTAGTATAGAAATTCTTCATAATTATAGTCAATTTCATTTGTTATTTGTTCATCTCTAGTTTCCCATTCTACAATTTTGCTTACATCTGTAGGTGCTTTTTCGTTTCCATCTACTATCCTCCATAGATTTTTATTCATTAACTGCATCTGGATTTTTACTCTCCATGTATGGAATTTCAGCCCATTAAATTTATATAATGGTGTATCCATTTTATTGAATCTAAATATCCAAAAAAATTGAATGTAGATTTGAATTACCTTTGATTCTCTGATTTCTTCAAAAAAATAGCAGTGATCAATGTGCTGTATAGTAAATTGCACGTTTCTCCCAAACTACGAACTGGGTTTTGCTGAAATTTCTACTGTAGCTTCCCGTATAACAGATCGTTCCACGCACAAAATTTTGGAGAAACCCAGATCGCGAAACAAAAGTTACGAGATCTTCTTCGAGACAGATTTAACCTGCTCTGGTACCAAATGTAGAAATTACTCTGATCTAATACAAAGAATCCATGAAATAGCTACAGACAATAATTGAAATCAACAACTCTATATTATATTTTATTATTAATTCACTATTTCAATACACTCCATTATATAGGAGATGTATAATAACAATCCTCACAACAACCTTTGTCTTCATATACAACTATACACCCATATGGTTTCAACCTCTTACCAATATAATAATAAAACAACACTAATTGTTTTATTATTCTAACTTACTAACTTACCACATACTAACCACATTTTACATTTACTATTTATATTTACATAGTAAATGTACTTTCACTAATTTACTATAATAATAATTACACATGTAATTATTATTCATCCATACATACAAATGGAGCACTAAGATATATTTCCTAACATGGCTTTGATATAAATTTGGAAAAGCTCCTTGCCATTCACTAAAGTCTAAGAGTGGTATTGGGCTCGATGTCAAACACAAACTACTCACCGAAATTATCAGCCGAGAAAATGTCCACCATATGAAACAATAAACAGAAAAGCCATACACCGATGTTTCTCATCCTAAGAAGAATACATGATTTTTTCACGTAAAATGCATATAACAAATTACAATCATAATACGATATAATTGTCACCATCATGCAACCAAGGGAAGTGCCCCAATGACCAGATGGCACATGGACTAGGGACTCTAGTTCCAATGGAGAAAAAAATAGAATTGGGTTCACTAAGACACAAGATGCAGGAGATGTGAAGATAAAAAAGCTCAATAAAGGGGGTTGATAATATACAAACTTAAGCTATTGAAACTGGTTCTTCATACCGTGTCCAAATAAACCACAAGCCGGTTAGCTATTATTGAATTGGTCTTTCTTACTTGAAGCCACAAGACAAAAGAACGTTATAGATATAGGTAGTGTGTGGAAGCATTACCTAAATGACATTCTAGGGAAAATGAAGTACCTCAGTTATCCTTTCTAAGCTATCCCATTTTATGGAAGCTATTATGGCATCACAAGCCTTTCAAAGAAGGGCTCCTACTAAGTTCAGAACCATTTGAGTTTGTTGTTGCACCATAACTGTGCTACACAGGGAACACGTTCCTGGATTTGGAGAAAAGTTTATGGCTTGTAGTTTGGATGAAGTGGAGTGAAATAGTATTTTTCATGTTGCGTAACATGAGATGACCACTCTCCAATTGTCTCTTTATATGATTTAGTTTTAGTTTTTTGTCAATCGAGATAAAATTTAATATCTGTATTTCTTCATCTTTTCAGTTTAATAGCAATTTTCTGCTTTTAGGGTTAAGAGTCCCTCACGTCATGCTTAGTTGATCGATTTTCTTGAATGCTTATCAGGTCCGAACAGGATATCAGTAGATGTTAAGGATGTTGCATTGTCTTACTTCTAATTGAAACTGCTAAAGATGTCTATTTGATTCTTCGGATGTAAGACCATTTTCTTTCAAATAACTATTTGTAGTAATTGAACAGGGCATGCAGTTGGAGAAATATGTTGCTGAACCTGTAAACTTGCATGGAGGCCTTATAATGCTCAAGGTATATTGTGTAAGATATATTTGATCACACTTCAGCAAATGCAATGGCGTAGTTTATATAACTTGATTGATCTTGTGGTTTTATAGAAGTCTATTGTTTAAGCTTTGGAAAGGATTAATGTCCATTAGTGTTGGCATGTACATGCTTTCAGGGACGAGTAAACACTGCTGATGTTTTTGGAGTTTCTAATTCAGACCTTGTTCCTGGGAAGTATGAAGGTACATGGTGCTTTATGCATGATTATGTGTTCTTTGCTTTTTGGAAATATTTTTCACCTGTAGTAGTTATATTGTCTTTTAATTGTTTACATTATTACAATCAGATATGGAAATGATTTAGAGTAATATTTTCTTTTGTGATGGTTAGGGGACTTAAACTGTGGGAAAGTTCCATAGATTTAGTCAATACACTCAAACGTGAGATTCAAGATGGTCAGTTATCATTTAGGGGCAAGCAAGTGTTGGAGGTAATGCTTTCTTAAGTGAGGATTTGGACCTTTTCTTTGATATATTCTCCCCAACTTTCTCTCTTTCTTGACAACAAACTCAGTATTTCAATTTCCACAATAATGTCATTAATATTATATTGTTACGGATGGTTGTAGTTCATCACATGATTTTCATCACGCCTTTATTGTTGCAAACTTTCCTTAATTCATCACTTCTCTCTATGTTCTTATCAGATTAGAATGTTGCTTAATCTTGTCATCTTTCATGTTCTGAGAGAGTCTGTAGGTTTTACTTGTTTACATGCCTCAAAATCTGGTAGACAATATGCAATGCCTAGTTCTTGTTCCAAGATGTCTGTTTTGATATGTCTCAAAGTATGTTCATGTAAATCCAGTCTAAAGCCATATGTTCCAATACACATTTCCTTGCTTACCCTCAACAAACCTCACTGGAAACGGAAATGCATGATTCTGACGTGCCATTGGTAAGACTAAATCATGAAACTTAAGTAATTATCTTGTATTTTGTTATGTTCTGTTGTTTCCTATAGAAGACATTTTATATCACAAAGCTTGTAATATTTGCCTTTCAAACCTATACGTAGAAGTTCATAAAATCTTTGAAATCACATTTTCTCGAAGCGAAGTTTTCATAAATTATATAAACAATTTATACAACGCTTTATTATATAAAATGCAAGTGGTATTACTGTATTAGAGCACACTAACCTTATGAAAATTCACCGATATCAGCGTGCGTATATTTTACGGTAGGGTATGTGTTTCCTAGATGGGGAGACATGCAGGAGATGCAGTTCCTACCATGGGAGACATCTCAAGCTGGCAGGAGATTAGCCCTTTCATTTCCTAGTGCTTTGTGGAGGTCACCTGCTACAAAAAATCAAAGAACTGCAAAAAGAAGTAAATGAAATACCACAAGCCTTGGAAAGTCAAAAAGACCTCACCCAAGCCATTTATCACTTGTTCAATCAAATATATTAGCACAGATGTTGAAAAGAATGTGAAACATGTCTGCAGTGTCTCGAAAAAAGGGAGAGCAAGATTAAAAAGAAGTGCATGTTCGGGCAGCATAGATTTGCAACAAAAACTATCACGTAACTGAGAACACCTAAGAGAAGTCATTTTAATTTGCAGTCCAATATTTATGAGAGTTCATTTTCTTCTTATTTTTTTGTAAATTTGTATGTGTCTACATATTTCATCCATACCTATATGTCTATGTGTCTGGATGTGTATATGTATCTCGTGTCTATAATCTGATCTGCCTCTGCAAGCTGTTTTGCTCCAACTGGCTGAACAATTATATTTAATTGCATAGTTATGCGGGACGTGTCCCCCCCAAATTTGACATGTTCGGGACGCCCAGACGTCTTGGGGACGTGGGGAAACGTTTCCCCCACGTTTCCCTCTTTTTTTTTTGTTGGGAAACGTCCTGGGGACGTCTGAAAATGTTGGGAAACGTCCTGGGGACGGGGAAACGTGGGGGGGACGTCTAGACGTCCCCCACGCATTTATTTCCTTTTTTGGCATTTCTTTCCTTTTTTGGATTTTTGGTGAAGAAAACACAAGGAAAGAATAAAATTTGCCATTTTTGGAAAGGGTCTGGAAGATGTAGTAGCAAAAACTTGCATGTGCCATAACTTTCATTCTGTGGCTCCGTTTTAGGTGCTGTTTTCTCTAAAAGTGCATATTTTCTCGAGCTCTACGCATTGATGGCAATATTTTTCTTATTTTCATAAAATCAATTTTTGCACCTTTTTGGACCAAGCAACTTCTTGCAATCTTCTGAAAGAATCATGAGTATTAAGGAATGTATTTGATGTTTATGAGTTCAAGTTTCACCTTATTTAAATCTCAAATGGTTTTATTTCAGCTTATTTATATAATTTAGTCACTATATCTTTATATTTTAAATATTTATATATTTTTTAATTAGCCGTCCCCTCGCTGTTCCCCCGCCGTCCCCAAAATTTAGAAATTTTTTGCCGTCCCGGAAACCCTGTCCCCCCATCCCCCTGTATCAGGTAACTATGGTTAATTGTTTGTTTCTTGAGGATTAGTTGTCGACCAAAAAATTTGAAAATGAGATCAAGGGCGAGTCTTTGTGACTATTTGCAAGTGGAGCAATGCTCGGTGATTCAAAATGCACCGACTCACGCATGCACTTGGTGAGCGTGCCAAAAAAAGAAAAAAAAAACATCAAAAACAATTAAAAATGCCTACTTTTGCCAATTTGTTTTGCTGGATCCGAGACCGAGTACGCAATCGGCATGCTTTGAGTCCGCCTACCATGGTCAATACTACTTTTATGATTGATCAACTTGTGACATTGTTTAATGTTGACCGTAGTAGGTTACACCCCGGATTCATGCAAGTGTTGATCTCATATAATGATGGTGATAATCTAAGGTTGTGATTCATAGATGCCATGTTGCTACCATATTGAAGGGTGTTCAAGGAAATTGTTGCAAATATCCAACAATAATACATCACGAATATCTTCATCCTTGAAAGACCTTGCAAGACCTTGCAAAGATGAAAGGTGACATTGTTGAGTGATACATACATACTTGCCCTCTTTTAGCCATCCAATTGCATATGGCTGGGAATGAGGCATCATTGGCAAGTTTAGTCTTTAGTAACATCTATGGAGATTACTAAGCTATTGCAACAATATGTAATGCCCCTTTTTGGGCTGAGCTGAAAGAAAAAGATTACCTCATGAATATCTTCATCCTTGAAAGACCTTGCAGTAGATGAAAGGTGACATTGTTGAGTGATACATACCTACTTGCCCTCTTTTAGCCATCCAATTGCATATGGCTGGGAATGAGGCATCATTGGCAAGTTTAGTCTTTAGTGACATCTATGGAGATAACCCGAGCTATTGCAATAATATGTAATGCCCCTTTCTGGGCTGAGCTGAAAGAAAAGAGAAATAACACCAACCCAAATCAAAGCAAACTGAAATTTATAACAGCAAGCTACAACAGTCTGAAATCTTATGACAGCAAGAGGGAAATTGCAATTATTCACCACCAATACCACGTTTACACCATCCAAAGCATGTAGGAAATAATAATAATTATTTTAGAGCAAGTACCAACCAAGAACTGAATTTTTAGAACCCTAGCTGAAGTATAATAATTAATTTTGCAACAGTAGTGAACCCACTTACAAAAATGGCTGGAAATAATGATTCCAAGGCCTAAATACAATTCTGAAAATACAATCAGCCTCCAAAAATATGAAGAATCCAAATATAGGAGGAAAGTGAGTTGCCGTGCCCTAGAAACCAATGAACTCCTCCCAAGGAGGGGTTGCTACCCTAGGAGAGGGTCTGAAATTGGCCAAACAGCTGGTCTGAAACCCTTGCAAGCTCAAACACGGACTTGTGTGGCTGTCCCACACTCAAAACCATGCAAATCTGATCTGCCCTAGCTGCGAATGATGCCCTAGCACTTGATAAATCTGCCTTGAACCTCTGTAAATCTGATTGTAGCACAAGTGTGACCTCTGTATGAGATCACCAATGAAGATGTGAGGGTTTCCATCCTCAAATCTAAGTGCTATTGAGGGATTTCGTCCTCAATAGACCTCCATGGAGGGTTTCGTCCTCAATGGATGAGAGAGAAAGCAAAGCGTGCTCCAACTCTTCAAAGAAAACCAAATCATATCCAAAATTCCTACCTCCACCCCAAGTGATCAGTATGTCCCCTTTTTTAATTAAAAATTAAAAAGAAGAGAAAATCGATTTGCACATGTAAATTTAAAATAAAATATATTTTTATGTGCAAATCAAAAATAAAAGAGAAATTCGATTTCACCTTGGGATAATAATTTCTTATTTTAAAGGTGAATTAAGTGACTAAGCAAGTCGCATTTTTCTGGGAATGATTTAATGTTTGGTATTTAAAATAAATCGATTTCTTCTAGGCATGGGTCGATCCATATGGGCCCCATTTGATTTAAATTCCCTATGCATTTAATATTTGCTTTGAGTGTGATCTCCAGACACTTTTTAAAATGATATTCCCTCCTAGCTTTTGGCGCCAAAGATGGAGAGAGAACTTTGGAGGATGTGCAAGGCAAAAGATATAAAAGAAGATGTGGGTACTCTTTTTCGCATGTTGACGGTTTATTAAACTTATCTTCATGCTTGAAGAAGGGATGTATGCCCACTAATGATCTAAAACAAAAGGTGTTCTTCAACACCACCTTTGAGTGAAGTGTGTATGCCCTTTGAGCTTGAATTGATAAGTTATTTGCATATTTTCTTCCATATATGTAAGTCGCCATTTTTGGAGAGTGCATGAGCTTGTTGATGAAGGTTTTTGAGGGATTTGTGTGAGGATTTCAATCTGATTTTTACAGCTGATTATTGTGCATCAAATCGACTTGTGTGGGTGATGTTTGTGGTGCAAATTGGTGGTATTTGAAGCAAGTTCAAATCTGATCATTTCTAGCTTGTTTATTTAATTAATATGGCCATGATTTGACCATTTTTATGCTTATTTATGTGGCTGGTAATTACCTTTGCTAAATCAACTTGTGTAGAGGGTTTTAACGCAATCATTGAAAGGGGTTTTCTAATATTTTATGAGCTGCTGTTATAAACTTTAATTAATTGGATGAGAAACTACATTTATTGGGTTAAAAAGTGAAGGGAAAGTGCTGGATTAAATTTACATCTTGTGCCTTAACCCTAACGACTTTTTATGCAGATTCGGGGGCTGTTTTTAGTGGGTTACAATTGACTAAAAATTCTGATTGTGGGTTCATTTGAAAGATTATAATTTTATCTTCCAACTGCATTTGGTTTCATGCAAAAAGAGTTAATATTGTGGGAGATATTAATTTTTGAAGTTTGCAGTCATTTTCAGCTATTTCCTGACATATTAAATTTATTTTTCTACTTCTGCAAGTTTATTGGTTAAAGAAGTGCAAATTCCAACTAGATAGCCCATTTGAACCCTTACCTTGGCTCACTCCAACCCCATTTGGGTTGTATTGAAGCCGACACTGGGTTAGTTGAGGTGAACCTAGAAGGGTTTCTCTTCTAAGTTTGCTTCTTTTGCAAGTAGATTAATAATAATTAATTAATATCCCACAAGGGGATATTACAGTGGTATCAGAGCTTCTTTCCTCTTTTTGTGTGGGTGATTTGTGTATGCAGGGTGATAAGAAGTTTCAGTATTATAAGAGGAGAAATAAGGGAAACATGGATGAAGGAGCATTCACGCCAGATCAAGTGAAGTTCTTGCACGAATTGATGCAAGGGTGTGGGAAAGAACTACAAAAATCCATGAGTGAGCAAATGTCCAAGCTCATCAAGGATGCTATGGGTAAAGATAAATCTGCAAGCTCCAATGGGGAGAGCTCACATAAGGGAGGTGATGGCTCTACACCTAAGTTTTTCAAAGATGTCTTCTTGCCTAAGGAGACCAATAGAGAGAGAGGAAGAAGAAGAGCCCACTTTAGCAGAGCTAATAGATGCTCAAAGGTTGGAGTATGGTTCTTTGAGCCAAGCTACAAGAGACATGTTGGGGTTTGATGAGTTTTGTGCCCTCAAGATGGGCAAAAAGTCAAAGAGATTCCACAAGCAACCACATAAGAACCTTCAACAAAGGTTGGGTAAGGTTTCACTCCCCAACTTTGATGGTTCTAATACCATTACAGTGAGAGCTTGGTTGCAAAAGATGGAGACTTACTTCTCCCTCAATCCCATGCAAGAAGAAGAGGCCCTCAAATTTGTTACCCTCCATTTGGAAGGCATGGCACATGAGTGGTGGTTCCATGGTATGCACACCCAAGGCCATGATTTGATTCACACAATGGAAGAGTTTAGTCGAAGGATCATGGAGAGGTTTGATAGGAAGGACCCGGAACTTCATTTTAGGACCTGTAAAACCACATAAGAACCTTCAACAAAGGTTGGGTAAGGTTTCACTCCCCAACTTTGATGGTTCTAATACCATTACAGTGAGAGCTTGGTTGCAAAAGATGGAGACTTACTTCTCCCTCAATCCCATGCAAGAAGAAGAGGCCCTCAAATTTGTTACCCTCCATTTGGAAGGCATGGCACATGAGTGGTGGTTCCATGGTATGCACACCCAAGGCCATGATTTGATTCACACAATGGAAGAGTTTAGTCGAAGGATCATGGAGAGGTTTGATAGGAAGGACCCAAAACTTCATTTTAGGGAATTGGCCCAACTCAAACAAGTGGGTAATGTTGATGAGTATGTTGCAGACTTCCAAAGAATTGCAGTCATGGTTTCCGATGTTAGTGAGAAGAGGTTGGTTGTCCTCTTTACTGAAGGTTTGGTGGAACCTCTAAAGGTTTGGTAAGAGCTTTTAACCCTATGACTTTGCAAGATTGTATTACTAAAGCTCTAGACTTAGAATGTGCAGCTTATAGAGGGACTTATGGGCCTAAAGGACAACATTCTAATGCCTCACAAACGCTGTCCAAAAGTGGATTTAGAGGGCAGCCAAGGTCTGATTTACAACAGCCCCTTAAAGTGCAAGGAGGGCAACCCCTTGGGTCATCAAAAGAGGCCCCAAAGAGGTTCAATCAGTCCTATATACCACCATACAGAAATCAGCCCCAAAACAGTTCACAAAAAGATGAAAGGGACGAACTAAGAAGAAAGGGATTGTGTTTTGACTGCAAAACTCCATGGGTAAGAGGTCACAATTGTAAAGGTAAAGGTCAAATCCATTACATTGAAATTATTGATTCAGACTTTGAGTTTGACTTTGATTTGAACAATGCTAACCATGATACTAATGAAGAAGTGGTTGAGCATGTGCAAGAGAATGAGGAAATGGAAAGTACCCTTGCTTCTCTTTCCGGTGTGCCCAAGTATCATGCATTTAGGGTGAAGGGCACCATTCAAGGGCAAAGAGTCATTACCTTGGTTGATAGTGGGGCCACCCACAATTTCATTGATGGAGGTCTAGTGAGGAAAATGGGTTTGGAAACCACAAATTGCAAGGCTTTCAAAGTAACTATTGCGGATGGGACTTCTCTTCCATGTTCTACAAAGATTGCACAACTACCTCTCATGCTTGGAAAGCACAAGGTAATTGATGATTTTTATGTTGTTGATATTGGAGATATTGATCTTGTGTTGGGTGTTCAATGGTTGCATTCTTTAGGTGATTTCACACAAAACTACAAAACCATGGAGCTAAAGTTCACTAAAGATAACAAGGAAATCATCCTAAAAGGTATGGCAAATGGGGCACCACAAGAGGTGTCCATGAAGAGGATGGAAAGGGCTTTTAGAAGGGGTCAAATTGAGTGGGCAGTGATGTTATATCACAGTAAAATCAGAAAAATCAGAACAATAGTCATTAGAAGGTGAGTTACAAGTTCTTTTAGAAAAAACATGTTCATGTTTTTGATGATTTACCACATGGGTTACCTCCCCATAGAGGGTTTGAGCATATTATAGAGTTAGAAAGGGACACTAAGCCCGTTATGATCACTCCTTACCGCCATCCAAGAGTTTATAAGGAAGAAATTGAAAAGACCATTAGGGAGCTTCTTGAGATGGGACACATAAGGCCTAGTTCTAGCCCATTCGCATCTTCCGTAGTCTTGGTCAAGAAAAAAGATGGTACTATGAGGATGTGCATTGATTATAGAATGTTGAACAAGAGGACCATCAAAAATAGGTACCCCATTCCCAGAATTGATGAGTTAATCGATGAGTTACATGGTGCTTCTTTCTTTTCAAAAATAGATCTCAAATCCGGGTACCATCAGATAAGGGTAAGGGAAGAAGATGTGCACAAAACAACTTTTAGATGTCATTTTGGGCATTTTGAATTTTTGGTTATGCCTTTTGGGTTAACTAATGCACCGGCTACTTTTCAATCTTGCATGAATCATGTATTTAGCCAATATCTAAGAAAGTTTGTGCTAGTGTTCTTTGATGACATTCTTGTGTATAGCAAAACTTGGGAAGAACATTTGACACATTTGGATTTGGTTTTATCTACTTTGGGACATCATTCTTTCTTTGCAAAAAAATCTAAGTGTGAGTTTGGTTTAAAGGAAATTGGATATTTGGGGCATATTATTGGTGCTAATGGTGTGCAAGTTGACAAACAGAAAATTGCAGCGATTATGGAATGGCCTACTCCCTCTTCTCTCACACAACTAAGGGGATTTTGTGGTCTTTGTAGCTATTATAGAAGATTTGTTAAAGGTTTCTCACGGTTTGCAGCTCCTTTGACAGATTTGACCAAGAAAGGGGCCTTCAAATGGTCCAAACCAACCCAAGAAGCATTTGAAAAATTGAAGGAGGTAATGTGTTCTTGCCCGGTTCTTGCAATTCCAGATTTTTCTAAACCTTTTGTGGTAGAATGTGATGCTTCGGGTGAAGGAATAGGGGCTGTCCTAATGCAAGAGAAACACCCCATTGTTTTTGAGAGTAGGAAATTGAAAGAGCATGAAAGGGGATATAGTGTGTATGATAAAGAAATGTTGGCAATCATGCATGCTTTGAGTAGATTTAGACAATATTTGGTATGTGGGAAGTTTGTCATTAAATCTGATCATAATAGCTTGCGGTTTTCCTTAACCAAAGAGAATTGAATGACCCACAAAAGAAAATGGGTAAGTAAAGTGCAAGATTTTGATTTTGACATTGAATATGTGAAAGGGAAGAATAATGTAGCTGCAGATGCACTATCTAGAAGGCCCTATGAGATGGAAGAAAAAATGGACCAGCCATGTGTGCAATTGCTTGAGGGCAAACAATTTTGGGAAGGGAGGATTGTAATGTCCCCCTTTTTAATTAAAAATTAAAAAGAAGAGAAAATCGATTTGCACATGTAAATTTAAAATAAAATATATTTTTATGTGCAAATCAAAAATAAAAGAGAAATTTGATTTCACCTTGGGATAATAATTTCTTATTTTAAAGGTGAATTAAGTGACTAAGCAAGTCGCATTTTTTTGGGAATGATTTAATGTTTGGTATTTAAAATAAATCGATTTCTTCTAGGCATTGGTTGATCCATATGGATTCCATTTGATTTAAATTCCCTATGCATTTAATATTTGCTTTGAGTGTGATCTCCAGACATTTTTAAAATGATATTCCCTCCTAGCTTTTGGCGCCAAAGATGGAGAGAGAATTTTGAAGGATGTGCAAGGCAAAAGATATAAAACAAGATGTGGATGCTCCTTTTCGCATGTTGACGGTTTATTAAACTTATCTTCATGCTTGAAGAAGGGATGTATGCCCACTAATGATCTAAAACAAAAGGTGTTCTTCAACACCACCTTTGAGTGAAGTGTGTATGCCCTTTGAGCTTGAATTGATAAGTTATTTGCATATTTTCTTCCATATATGTAAGTTGCCATTTTTGGAGAGTGCATGAGCTTGTTGATGAAGGTTTTTAAGGGATTTGTGTGAGGATTTCAATCTGATTTTTACACTTATTATTGTGCATCAAATTGACTTGTATGGGTGATGTTTGTGGTGCAATTGGTGGTATTTGAAGCAAGTTAAATTTTTTTGATTGATAAGGTGGGTTGAAGGGACCCGTTCCCTATTAAAAGCAAGGTCTAAAACCCAAGAAGATAAACAAGAGCAGCCAGGCTAGATTCCCGGAAAACAAGCCTACAATACTTAACTAGGCAAAATAGCCAATAGTCTGCTATTTCCCAACCTGGGATGGGAAGAAGTCTTCAATATTACCCATTCGACCTTTTTTACTTTTCCTGTTCTTTACTTCATGCCAAATGCCCATGTCAGATGGAACAATAATCATAAGATCATTGTGATTTCTAGGACTTCCCTTAAGTCGACAAAGACTCCTGATCCAAATCTGATTTGTCAGATACGTGTCCTCTTTTCATTCCTCCCATTAACTCCACGTTCTCTCGATTTCCCACTTCTGAAACTTGCTGCTTATTTTCTGTTGTTTCGTTGTCTGATACTTGAGCCCCCTTGAAAATTAAGGCGGACACGATTTAGATTCACACTTCCCCAATTGCTTTAGGAGTTGACGAGCTTTGCTTTTTAGCTCCATTTTTATTTAAAGGACAAGAAGCTTGCAAATGTCCTAGTTTTTGCAGACTCTGCATCTAAAGGCGGTGTTCTCATAATCCAAAACCTGTGAATACTTGAATTTTTCCAAATTTTAATAAAATATGATCTGGTAATCCTTTACTCAGATCAATTTCAACACATATGCGAGCATACGTGCACAATCCTGAGTGAGTTCTATCCAAATCTTCTTTAATAAACTTGCCCAGACAATTACCAATATTATCTAGGGCATACCATAGATGCAGAGGGAGATTTGGAAGCCTTACCCAAATAGGCGTTTTGGTAACTGAATGAGAATTCGATCAAATTTTGGAAACCAAGGAGTCAAATACAGACCGGCATTACCCCAGAACCACGGTCCTCCAGATAGGCAACGCTGATAATCCTTGGTTTCTTTGAAATGCACAATAAAGAAACCCCGGAATAGAGTGAAATTTCACACTTGTTGGTCCAGTTTTCAAATATCCATTTATATAGTTCGGTAGAGGAAGGCCAAAGGCCATTGAAGCGCCCGATCACAACATCTCGAACCAGTGTCTGAAAGTATTCTTCCACCTCAGGGTTTTTTGATCTCTAGGGCAGGGATCTCTTCTGCCATATCGACCAGATATGCCTGGTTTCCAGGAGTATAACCACCACTAGCTCCAAGGATATCTTTGAATGATGTCGACTTAGAAGCAATGAGCATAAGTTTTTGTTTTACTTGTGCGGCTCGTGTCTTTTCCTTCCCACCTTTGACTCGAACGCATCCCCGACGGCGATTTGGAAGGATTTGGATTAGGGTTAGAGGGCTCCGTTCTTTCTCTTTGTCGCAACTTCCTTACAACCCACTACTCTGCCCTAGTCTTGCAGGACCCATGGTGACTCCTCCACCGAAACAAGTTCAAATTTGATCATTTCCGGTTTATTTATTTAATTAATATGGCCATGATTTGACCATTTTTATGCTCATTTATGTGGTTGGTAATTACCTTTGTTAAATCGATTAGTGTAGAGGGTTTCAACAATCATTGCAAGGGGTTTTCTAATATTTTATGAGCTGCTGTTATAAACTGTTAATTGCAGATCTGAAAATTGCATTTATTGGGTTAAAAAGTGAAGGGAAAGTGTTGGATTAAATTTACATCTTGTGCCCTAATCCTAGCGACTTGTTATGCAGATTCGGGGCTGTTTTTAGTGGGTTATAGTTGACTAAAAATTCCGATTGTGGGTTCATTTGAAAGATTATAATTTTATCTTACAACTGCATTTGGTTTCATGCAAAAAGAGTTAATATTGTGGGAGATATTATTTTTTGAAGTTTGCAGTCATTTTCGGATATTTCGACATTAAATTTATTTTTCTACTTCGTAAGTCTATTGGTTAAAGAAGTGCAAATTCCAACTAGATAGCCCGTCTAAAGCGACCTTGGCTCACTCCAACCCCATTTGGGTTGTATTGGGTTTAAGCCGACACTCGGGTTAGTTGAGGTGAACCTAAAAGGGTTTCTCTCTTGAGTTTGCTTCTTTTGCAAGTAGATTAATAATAATTAATTAATATCCCACAAGGGGATATTACAACACCCCTTTAAATACTTGAGGGTGGTGCCAAACACCAAAAAGGAACCCAAGGAGACCGACCTCCTTTTTGGGATGTTATGATTCACCTTTAACTCCATTACCTTCTTTATTTTAAGTCGGCGTTTGCACTTTTTGACCTCTTTCTTTTCACTTCCTCAAAGCCACTTAAAAATTTAAATTAATAATAATCCTAAGTGCGTAAAATAACTATTTTTGCACTTAATCAAATTATTATTATTTTCTTTTTATTTTTAAAAGAAAAACTTGAAAAAGGGGACATTACATAATACCGTATGGGTTTGCATCTCATAGGACTTGTTTGCCTTTGCCTTGCGATGGTGCTTGCATTTGGATTGTCAATGCTTTTGTCTTGCTACTGGTGCTGCATCTCGATCATGGTTGCAATGCTTGTTTGGTGTGGTGCTCATCATTTGAGTATGTGGGAATTGTGAAAGATGCACCACTTACTAGTCTATTTTTTTGATTTATCAAGAAGATATATCTGTGATGTTGGGTTCTTATCAAAAGGAGTTTCTATGGTACCTGTTATCCCAATTTTGCCCCCCGACAAAATTGATCAAACACGACCCCGCCTGAAGAAAACCTAAAGGTCGGCTTTGTCTTACGAGCCCACATTTTAAATCCAACGGTCGGGTTACGAAGTGGGCTCTCCAATGGAGGAGCAAGGTCGACAAATGGGGCTGAACGACACCAAAGGAGATCAGAGCTCGACCGTAGAAGATTGAATCAAGGGGCTCGAAGTTTCGGACTTCACATATGATTCAACTCGAGGCCCGAACCACCCAAGTATAAACGGACTCGCGGAAGGTGCCATGTGTCAGCTTGGCGCAACTTCAAGGATAGAATCAAAAATGGAGACCCCAATTGAGCGCAGGCTCGCCACGTGGCCAAGAGTTAAAAAGGGGTGCAAAACCGAAAGTTGAACTGCCAAATTGACTAAGTATAGACGAATTGGCGGAAGGAGCCACGTGTCTTAACGATGCACCTTCAGGGGCAAAGCAAAAGGCGGTCCCTCAAACAAGCGCGGAGCTTCCATGTGTCCCAAGTCCGAAAAAGGAGACAAAGTCAGCGGTTGAAAAGTCAAAATGGGGCGAGCTAGGCGGAAGGTGCCACGTGTCGACTCGACGCATCTTCAAAGATCAACTCCGGCGGTCCCTCAAACTAGTGCCACCCTCTACGTGTCCAGAGCCCCAAAAGTCAGCAAGGCCGTTGAAAGTCTTCGAGCCGGTGGAAGATGCCACGTGTCTCTTACGCGCAGAGCGAGACTTAAACGAGTGCGGAGCTTCCACGCGTCCTAGAACCCGACGAGGCAATGTTCACTCGAAGCCTTGAATCGGCTAAGTATAAGAGTGTCAATGGGAAGCTTCCACGTGTCTCATCGCATAACTTCAAAGGCGCGGCCCAAAGTAGAGACTCAAATGAGCGCAAGGCTTCCACGTGTCCCAAGTCTGAAATGGGGGCAAAGACGGCCGTTGAATCGGCTAAGGAAAGAAGAGACAACGAGAGGCCTCCACGTGTCCAATCGACGCATCTTCAAAGGTCAGACCCAAAGGCCAGTTCCAAACAAGCGTAGGCTCGCCACGTGTCCAAAAGTAAAAAAGGGACAGAGCCGCCGTTTAAATCGACTAAGTATAGAAGGGTCAGTGGAAGCCTCCACGTGCCTCGTCCGTATGCAACTTCAAAGGTAAAATCTAGGGGCAGGTCCCAAATGTGCGCTGAGCCTCCACGTGTCCAGGATCAGACATATGACCCCACCAAACAAAAGGGACACGTGGCCATGTTTCAAGTCAAAGTGGGAAGGCGGGTCGCGGAGGTAGTTTGAATTTTTGGCTTTTGTTTCGAAAAGGCGTAAAGTATAAAAATAAGCCACACCTCCACCAATGCCTAGAGAAGCCACATGTTAGGCCTAAATTACATGCGGGAGGCAGGCCTTGGATGGATTTTTTTGCAAAAGCCGGCCGGTGGGCTCAGTGAGGACTTTTCGCCAAAGGGGAAAATGTGGGCCGACGGGCCCGGGATGATTTCTTTTCTTGCTAAGCGGGTCTGCATGGGGCCACGAAGGAAATTTTGCCAAAAGTGAATTTCGGGCTTGCGGTGGGGAGTTTTACACTTCTGTATTTTTGTGCAAAAGGCGCAAAGTGAATTTTGGGCCCATGGACCCGTTTTGCAAAACTTGTTTTTCCGCCATTTTTGTATGGATCCGATTCAAATGTTCAAATGGGCATATCTTTCGATCCAGTTCCCGAAATCCAACAAATTTGGTACCATTAGAAAGGTCTCGACCTTGTCTACGCCATGGAAACCTGAAAATTTAATTTCGACGAGGTTGTGGGTGAAAAATAGGAAAATGTCTTCATGCCATTAATATACGATCCAATTGCTCCAACAACCAGATCATATTTGATTTGATCTGCCGTTTTCCTTCTTCGACATGCCCAAGCAGACATAGAAAGGTGGACTTGACAGATTGTGGGCGGATTTGCAGGGGCATTGATGGCTGGTAACTGAGCTCCAAATCAGGTTTCCGCCTCTTTTCTTCTCCTCTCTTTGCTTCATCTATAAAGGTAAGAGCTTGGCTCATTGTAAAGGGTTGGACATTTTTGGTTTTGCGCCCTCCCTTCTCCTCTAGTCTGCAGATGAGTTCGTGGAGTTCAAACCTTCTATTGAGACTGTAATGCAAGTTTTTTGCCTCTTGGCCATTGTAATGCTCTGTATCAATTTGTGAAGCAATAATACATATTTGTGGATGATTTCAACCCTCTCTTGTGTTCATTGCCTTTATCTGATCTTTCATTGCAATATTGGTTATCTGTGCATGGTAGTTGTATTACATTTTAATGGTCTATGTTTGATAGCAAAGCCGGTGTTCAACATTCCTTTGGTGCATCACCTCTGTTAGTTTAGGTTTAATTTCTTGCATCTTCTTAACCCTGTCTCCTTGGCAAGTTAGAATATATTTTAGAGTAGATCCTCTGCAAATTTTACGTGTGCACCTGAACAGAGGAATAGGAACCGGCCTTCATCCGGAGAGCTCTCTCGATTTCAAAGTCCCACACTTTGAGAGATGCTCCATGTTATGCAATCACACTGAGAGTCTCAACCCATTCGAGTTGTAGACATTCGGGTGCTGTAATTTTGCCCTAACAATACCCTAACCCCGCAAAGGGAACATGATAAAATGGATGTTGTGGTTGGGGTTGGCATGCACCTAATAGTCCTTTGTGTCAAACAATCACCTACATCAACTTTCTTACCTTTGCACGCCATTAGACACCCTTTTCCTTCTTTTTTTCCCCTATTTTGGTCATACAGGATCCATTATAAATCAATTCTAGGGCAAGTGAAGAAATAGCACCGAATTTATGTGAATTTCTCATAGGTTGCGACCAAGGGGTAGAAAGCAAGACGAGTAGTAAACATGGGTGGTGACAAGCACCTTAGAAAAAATATGGGATCTAAAGGTCAAAGACATTGGATTGTTGGTCGAACATGCAATCTTATTAGCGACTCTTTGGATAACTTGCAATCGTAATACAAGCTTATGACTTACACTTCTAGAATGGTGTCCATTGCCCGAGTTGTTTCTCTGTCTATTGAGCACTTTGATTTACGTTCCATCCTCTATTGTTTCTTATATGCTTTTGCCATATCATATTTAACCTTGTTAAGTGTGTTATCTACTAGGTTCTTCCTTGGGTCCCGGATCGATGGTATCGAACAAAACCAGTTTGTATCATATCTTTGCGGTGTTGAAGTTTCCATCCGAATCCTTATCAATTTATATGCCCACTCACACAAGGGCTGATTACAAGAAGCTTGATGTCGAAACTCGTGACCTTCCATCATGATCTTCGATGGCGGAGACAAAGATATCAACTTCAATTATGCTTTTTAAAACAATAGAGGATGCTTTGCAGAGACAATGAGAAAATTTAGAAAATCACTACACATGAGAGAATGCGAGAATCTTCGATTACTTTGTGCAACTTCTTAAGAATGTTTATATTTCTTTTGAAACGCCTACTTCACATGGATTGCTCAGGTTCAGATGCTATACAAAGTACAAATAAGTATAGAATTCCTATTTTTGAAGAAAAATAGATGTAGATGCCTCAGATAATTGGCTGAATCTTATTTGTTCATAGCATACTATGTGGTCAATTAATTATCTGATAGAGAAAAGATAACCTCTTCTCTTTTGAGAGTTTCCTTGTTTGTAAAGAAATGCTGGGATAATTATTGGGCTTCTCATGAAGATGATGACTTAGAATATGTAGATACCTTGAATGGTTTTGTAAAAGCTCTAAATACTGCCTATTATCTTGTTGAGACCTATGATGACTAGCACATCACATCAAGTTTTCACAATTGTGCTAGGGTCATGATCAATTTGTATAGGAATACACAAACACCTTTCACATGTTCCCAAGTTGATATTTAAGAAATGGAGTAAAATTTCATTTTGAAATATTGGTGAGGCTTGAGACCATACATGCAATCCGACATGATCTTCCTCTAGATCTCTTTGAGCATATCATAAATTTTGAGCTTACTGCTACGGTAGGTACTACCAACAGTGCCTCTTCCTCCAATTCAGATCCAAAGGAAGCAAAATGATTTATCCATTCCCGAAATTAGTCAACAGACAACTTGTACACTTCATTGTTGACAATGGAAGTCAGAAGAACCCAATTTCTTGCCATTGATGTCTCACCCATTACCATACGGCATGGGATGGTAAAGCTTTGTTATTGCGAAACATGTCACACTCATCAATGTCATCTAGTGTATAAATTCAAGCTTTTTCAAGACACAATCTTTTGTCATGTAGCACCATTAGAGGTATGTGATGTTTACTTGGGAAATCATATGTTTTTCATTGGCATGCTACTATGAAAGAAAATTCCAAAAATGTAGTCATAGAATTTGGTGTATAGAGATACCACATACCAAAAGTAGTACCTAAGATTTCACTCATCAATGCCAAGTAGTGCAAGAAGCCAGTCAGTTCTAGTAAGAAACTTGTGCTCTCAAGGGTGAGACATGAATGGAAGAACATCCTTGTGGTTCCATCTCATAATGTAACTCTTTCAACAAAGATACAACAGATGAACAATGTGTCGGAAGAACCCAAGGATATATTTCAGTTACCCACTAGAGTTCTTAGGCATTGCACATTAAGTCATACTATTGACTTGATCCCCGTATTACCTCCACCTAAGCATCCCTATACCACTAATCGTTCCTAGAGAAAGAAGAAATTAAAAGGAAGATCAGTGAACTCATGGGTAAAGGACAGATCAGGTCAAATTTTTCTCTGTATGGTAGTTTTATCATGCCTGTGCGAAAGAAGGATGGCACATGGAGGTTGTGTATTGATGACAGAACTGTTAACAAGATCACTGTGAAAAACTGCCACTCTCTTCCAAAATAGAGAACCTTTTGGACCAGATTTGTGGTGCTAAGTCTTTTACAAAAATTGATCTTTTCGGGTACCATCAGATTCTTATTGAACCCTGAGACATTTGGAAGATAACCTTAAAAGCCAATGAAGGTCTATTTGAGTGGTTGGTTATGCTGTTTGGCTTAACTAATGCACCATTGATATTTAGTAGATGATGAATGACATCCTACAACCATTCACAATTTCACTTGTTCTCTATTGTGATGACATCCTAAAATTCAGCAAAACATGAGAAGAACATTTCTATCATGCTCAACAAGTATTCCACACCTTGCAGCAATTGAAGTTGTTTTTCAATATGGAGGAGTGTTTGCTTTCTGTGCAAAAGATACAACACCTTGGATACATTGTTGACGCACATGGAGTTTGACCACAATCCATGTCATCTAAGAATGGCCTATACCAAATAATCTCATCGAGCTTCACAACTTCTTGGGGCTAGAAAATTTCTCTAGGTGATTTGTACTTGTTTTTTCTCAAGTTACTTGGTATCTGAATCAAGTTACTAAGGTAACGCCAATGCAACTTTCACTTGGACAAATGCACAATAGAAAGCATGCTAATAATTGAAATGCATACTCTGTTTTGTGTTCGTACTATCATTAATTTTCAACAACCGTTTGAGATGGAGACTTATGCATTTGAATATGCATTTGGAGCAGTCCTCTCCTTATGTAATTTGGTCACCCAATCACTTACCACAATGAAGCATCATTGCCACGGTAAGGAAATATCTGACATTGACCAAGAACTTTATGCGATTGTACAAGCATCTAAGCATTGGCAGCACTACATACGGAGAAAGGAGACCGTAATTCACATCGACCACAAATTGCTGTAGTTCTTGCAGACACAACAAGTTATAGTAGAAATGACATAAAAATGGTCTTCATATCTTCAGTAGTTCCATATGAACATCAAGTACAAAAAAGGAAGTGCCAATCCAGTAGCTGATTGTTTGAGTTGACCTATGGTTCAAGTTCTCCTCACTGTGCTTGACACATATGGACATCATATGATCAAGAGCTTTATGCCATTGTAAAGGCCTAAGTTGGAAAATGTGCACAAAGAAGAAATGAAGAGAAACCAGAATGCACACATGTTCATTGTGTGTCCGTCATTTTATTATGTGAGAGATGGTTACAAAATGGTTGAAGTGGTTACAACCGTTTATTAGTTAATACTTAACTAATATTAACCAAATACTAAATAATAAGCCTTATATTTTAATACCCCCTCTTAAGGCTTACACTATAGAAAGAAAATACAAACACACTGATAAAAGATTAAAGTAACAAAACCAAATAGGACCATGCATTTTTCAGAAGCTTTTCCTTTCAAAACAGTTCTTTGACCAGGTAGAACTCCATTAAGCTGTGCAGGTGACCCTTGTAAAGGTGTAGTTCCCGAGCTGAATTCTCAAGCTCCTGGATTCCACCTCCCCGAACTCCCAAATCACAGGATCTCCTGAATTGTTGGAAAACCATCCATACTGAGCTACTCCCACAATGCTCCATCAAGTTGTCTCATGACCCTTATAAGGGTAAATTCCCGAGATCCACAAACTTCGAACTATTTGAGCAACCATCCATGCCAAGTTTTACCTACACTGGATTCCTTTTTGTCTTCAAAGTGTGGGGCTTCTTTAAAATACGTATTCTTCATCATTTTCAACATCCAAGTGGATCTTCAACAATGGCTACATTAACTTCATTTGGTATGTGTTTGAGTTTTCCTTTGAGAACATTGTTGGCGTGAATGGTATAGTTCCATGCTATGTGACCTCGTTTTTGTAGTAGTAACATTCAATTTCCCCTTTGTCTTTATATGATCTTCTATGATTATTTCTTGAGTATAACGCCATCTCAAGTTGAGGATCATCTTTTGTATCTCCTGCAATTGTTCTCTTTTCTTCAACTAAGAGAGATGAAATCATATCTTCCAAAGATTGAGAAGGCAATTGACTAAGAGTAAAAATGACATTGCTGAATTTAGAAGGCAAATTATTTAATAAAATGGCTTTGGCATCCTCGTCATCTATCGTGGCATTAACTTTTGTTAGCTAAGGAGAGGTCTCAGATTGCTCCTGTGGCTAAACATATTGACTTTTTCAGCCATCTTGATTCTAAAAAGTTGAAGCTTTAGTGAAAATTTTGCACCGACAACTTTTGCTCCAAACAATTTATTTAGAGTATCCCAGATTTCCTTGGATGATTTTTCAAGGTCTATATGCTATAACTTAGAGTTGGAGAGAGCAAGACCAATCATGGCTTTGATTTTATCATCTCTGCTTTGCCAATCCAATAATTTAGTTGCATTTGTAGGTGATTTCTCTTTCCCATTAACTATTCCCCATAGATTTTTATTCATTAATTGCATTTGTATGCTAACTTTCCAAGTGTGAAAGTTAAAACCAAAATATTTCTCCACCGGGATTTCCATTCTCAAAAAAAAAAGAAAACGTGCTGTGCCCTTACCCTTTTGAATTTACAATTACGCAAAGAAAAACTTTGAATGAAATGCCCTAAAACAAATTACAACTAGACTGTCTCGTGCTCTATGACTATCTTTTCCTTCGTGTTATTCTTATGCCCCGATTTGACAAGGTTTGCGACTATGGTATTTGTGAGCAGTATTTTGACCTCATTTTCTGTGTAGTGTGGTATTTTGACCTTGTTTTTGTCCTTTCAAGCCCTCATGAGCACGTTCACGAGATTAATTCCTTGTATTTGTTCGTGCCCTTGTACACAACACTTGAGACAAGCATTTACGAGTTTGAAACTCGCAATCTAGAGATTCATTGTTTAAAACTCACAATTCTGAAATTTATCTTCTCAATCTTCTCCTTGATGTTTTGAACTTCCTTGGCTTTGAGCCCCTTCAAGTTGGAATGGCTCTGATACCAATGTTGGAAAATGTGCACAAAGAAGAAATGAAGAGAAACCAGAATGCACACATTTTCATTGTGTCCATTATTTTATTATGTGAGAGATGGTTGCAAAATGGTTGAAGTGGTTTCAACTGTTTAGTAGTTAATGCTTAACTAATTTAAACTAAATACTAGATAATAAGCCTTATAATTAAAGACCTAAGTCACATGGTTCAAATTTGAGTTCATGTTCGATGAGGATAAAGTTCGGTTCAAGTTTGCCACTTGATTAAGTTCGAAAAATTCATCTTTATGTTTGAACAAAAGTTTTTTTATTATTTAAATTTTCCAAAACAATTCATAAATATGTTAGAGGAACAAATTAGGGATAACTTTCAACTCCCTCCCTTCACTCGGTATATGTATATAATATTATAAACACATTTATAAAATAGTAGAAAATCATGTAAAAACTTCCCAGGTTAAAGTAATGGATACAATTCGAGTAAATGTTTGGCAGGGATAAAGTTCGAACATTTTTCATAAAATATGGCATACCTTGTGACACAGGTAAAGGCATCTAAGCATTGGAAACACTACATACTGGGAAAAGAGACCGTAATCAACATGGTTTAAAAACTGTCATAGTTCTTGTAGACACATAATGAATTGCAGCAGAAAGAATAAAAAAGGGTCTTCATATCTTTAATAATTCCATTTGAACATCAAGCATAAGAAAGGAAGTACTAATCCAATAACTGATTGTTTGAGTTGATTTCCGGTTCAAGCTCTCCTCACTGTGCTTAACATAATATATGGCCAAGAATTTAATGCCATTGTATAAGCATGTAAGCTTTGGAAACACTTGATAATGGGAAAGGACACCGTAATCCACACAGATCACTAACCATTACTCTTGAAACCTCAAAACAAGTTGCTGTAGAAACAGCGTCAAACATGGTATTCATATCCATAGCAGTTCCATTTGCACATCAAACAGAAGAAAGGAAATGCCATTTCAATTGTTGATTGTTTGAGTCGATCCCTGGTTAGAGCTCTCCTCATTGTGCTTGACGCATGTGGACATTAGACTAACACTTTGTTAGCATTGTACATATCTATTGCAAACGACACATAAATCTATCAAACATTGCATAGTGGTAAGTCGATTTCAGATTTCTACTTGCAAGATGGACTTCTATATCATCTTGTATACTTGTGTGTTCCGCATAGGTATGAACGTTAGAAATCCAAACTGGAGGTTCATTTCAACAAGGTTAAAGTACACTTTGGAATTGAGAAGACTTGTGGTATTGACAAAATATTTCTTTTTGGCCACACATCAGATGTTGCAAAATACATCAGATCTATAACTCGTGCCCTTAACAAAAAGCAGGCTGTGTGCACTCCTTAGCCAGTTCGAACTAGATCTTGGGAATCAGTTTCGTTGGATTTCCTCCCAAGCTACCCTACTACCAAGCATGGTAATAATTTAATTTATGTAGTAGTCAATAGATTCTCAAAGATGGCTATTTTTAACCCTTATAAGAAAAATCAATCTCAACTCTAGAAACAACTCAACTATATCTCCAACATGTAGTGGTCCGATTTAGATTACCATCCACTATCTGTTAAAGTATATTAGTTAATGTTTAATGAACTATTAGTTATCAACTAACTAATGTTCGGTTATGAACTTCCCCAACTATATTATAACCTCTTTCAGCATAATAAATATGAGCACCACACACCTCTCAATGTGTGCCGTGTGCCTTTCTCATTTCTCTTCTTTCTTTTTGTGTTCACATCTTCTAATGTAGGTATTTGAGGAATTGTTGCTCAGGGAGTTCGGAGTTTGAGGAACCCTGAAAAAGATACGGACTGCTGGAAAGAAGACAAGGAAGTTTGAAGTCCAGGGAAGCCATTGAAGGTACGGACGATGAGGAAAAGAAGAAGAGGTCGAAGAAGCGAAAGGTAGCAGTTCAGAGCACTCACTGCTAGGGCTTGTATAGAGGTCAAAATACAAAGTCTGGAAATTTACCATTTGCCATAGATCTGAAAATTGCGATTTCTACAGTTGCAGTTAAGGCAAACACAAGTTATTATAACCCTTTATAATTGCGAGTTCAGACAGATTTATAGTCACAAACACTAGTCTCCTAGTTATTTTCAGATACGATTTGGAAGTAAACTCGAGGGCACATTTTTTTAGTCACGTTTTTGCTATTTTGTTGAGTTTTTGCAAGGGCACAACCCAGAATCACGAATAGAAAAAAGCAGCAGTAAAAACAGTTTGAAGGGCAAGTGTTACAACCTGAAAATCGAGGCCTAGGGCACAAAATGCCATTGATTCTAACCAATTTCAAGGGTAAAGCAGATGCATCTGAATAATGTGTTTTCAAACATTTTCTAGGGCACGAGACAATGAAATTTGTGCATTTTTGGTCGTTTTTCAATTGTGATTTGGTATTTTGTGTCTTTTTGAATGAACGTGCAGTTAAGGCAAGGAAATCAGACATTTTTAATAGAGAATTGTAATACGGAACGGAACTTGCAGACGGGTTAGGGCATGAAACCTGCACACGTATGTGATCAACAAGTACAGATAGACCTAAGTTCTGACGTGATTTGCATTGCTGTATGATTTTGGGATTCACTGTCTATTGTGCTGTACGATTTTCTTAGTTTGCAGTTGAAAGCATTATGCTGTAAGTAATTTTGAAGTTCAGATTTAAAGCAAATTCAGATTATAAACTGTATATTTCCCAGTTGCTTTGATTTCCATGTCAAAGACCAGACCTGTGTATAGAGTTTGTATTTATTAATTTCCGAATCAAAACCCATACTCAGAGTCTGTATTTAATGATTTCCGTGTCAAAGATAAGACTTGTACATAAAGTTGTAGTAGTGTGTTCACGCTATGCCTAGATTATCTAGATACTACCTATCTAGGCTTGTTTGGTCTTAGTTCACCCTACACGTAATAGGTTAAAGCTTAGATTGGGATGTTTGTTAATTAGTTAATTAATATTTGCACATACTATTTGGGAAGTGCAAATATTCAATTCAACTACATTTGTTTCGTGTTACAAATTCTTGTTGCACGAAACAAATCCTTACAGGTTATTTATACCTGCAAACTCCCTCCTGTATTAATGGATATCATGGATTGTAAATATTTGTTGAGCAATCAATAATATGGAGACTTTGATCCATTTTCTATGTGTTGTGCATGATTGAGTTTTGCAATTTCTGTGTGTGTAATGTGTGCAATCATAAGTTTTAAGCTGTGGTGATGGGTATATTGCTGGAGCAAATCCTGGATGTGACTATTAAATACGCTATCATGGTATCAAAACAAGATCTGGCAGCCATTACTCAGCTGGTGTGCAGATTTTGAGTAAAATTTCAATTTTTTTATTTGCATTCATATTGCAGAAATAGTGCATTGAAATATTTTACATTGTTTTTTTTGGAAAAATTCCTCATGTATTAAGGAGATGCAGAAAATTTTTGCGTCGCAGAAAAATTCTGCATTCAAGTTGCAGAAATTAAAAAAACAAATTACATTGCAAAAGAAAAAAATTGTAGAGGTCTGAAGAGCTTTGGAAAGTTGCATCCTCCCCATGACGAGCTCCTATGTTTTGAACCTGCCAAGCTCCTTCAACAACTACCCAAGATCCTTAGCGAGCTTTCCTGTTATGCATCACCTGATCTCCTCAGCCCTGGCTTGACACTCTATACATCAAAAAACTCGCGATCTACAATCAAAACAAGCAAGTTCTTTTGTTTTGGCTCATCTCGGTGAGTCTTTGGCAAGTTTATTGACTTTGGCAAAAACTCACTATTAAACAAACTCATCTTGGCCCTTTTCGGCTCTTTGTAGGCTTAAGTTGACCTCACTTTGATAGATGCATTTCCTCGACTCACGAGCTTGACACCAAAGATCTTCAAACCGGGTGACCTCACAACTCGTGGATTTTGGCCTAGTCGGCCTCGATGATAGACCCCTTGCTTCTCTCAGTATCATTGTTGTCTTCGTCTTTGCTTTGACTCATGGCTAGTAATCAAGGGCTTCATTCTATGAATCTTCTCCCTTCTCCAAACACGCGCCATCTCTACCTTGAGCCGACACCTAATATGCTTCAACTTGCCAAAGCAAACAGTGGTCTCTGACTCGAATCGACCCTTGCATGCTCATGATTCTTTTGTGATTTCTCTCGGTGGATTAGTCATCCTTGCATCTTGGCACCTTAGCTCGATCTCGGACTCGGCTCCCTTGCTCTTGTGGGCTCCATGGCTCACATCGACTCGTAACCTTGTTAGCTCGGTGTCTTTGATTATGATCCGGTTCCATGCTCGGGTCTCTTTGCCATCCGACAAACTAGGGCATCACAAGCTTGCTACACTTGATGGTTTTGACTTGGACCGGGCATCTGCAACCACCATTCCCTCGAGCTCACCCTAATCCTGTCATCTCTGCACCGTGAGCTCATCTTGCACAATCCCTGCAATCCTCAAATCGGATATGAGACCCAAACTTTGGTATCTCTGCTCCCGGTTGTAACTCCTAACTCAATTCATGACGATGGCAACCTAGATCCAACTTGCAAGGGTTTACACTAGCTTGGCTTTGTTGAAAAAACAATTTGTTTTCCAACTCTCTCTCTCGTCGTGGAAAACAAAGACTCAAGTCTTAACTCGTGAAGTGAACCGTAATACCACCTTGACCTCAACCTGGGTAAGAGTGATTTATTATTGTTTTAAAATGGAATCACAAGTTTTTAGTGGTTGTATAAAAATTTGCTAATATATATGCTTAGATCGATTCATAGAACGATCGGTTGGCTTTATTTCCATAAGTTGCTCGGGTTATAAAAGTTTAGAAGTGCAAATCATTAGCCATTGTTTCTCATTATTAATTGATCATGTTGTCAAAGTAGTTGCATCCATATCAATATCACATGCTAGGTGGAGAACTACTTGTTGTTTGAGGCCTCTTTAGAGTAGTGCTGACATAGGCAATGCACGAATTGCACTTCAACCCCAACACTAACCTTTTTACAAGGGTCGGTTAGGGTTTGAGGTTCTTTTGCATCATACAAGAGGGTTTTGCAAATGCTTGACACCCAGGGTTTCAACATAAAGGTCATCACAAAGTGTTGTAGCCGTCAAAAAAAAGTTATAGAGGGCTAGCGCACTCCCATTTGAAACCATACAATAGAAGACTAGACCATACCACACTTCGGCACAAGCTGTATGGTTCCATACTTGCATAGATTTGCACCCCACTCCAGAAATTAAGCACTTCCATGTCACTTCCAACCTGCGCATCACTTTGCATTGCCAATTCAGCCTCCCCTCTCGTAATCAGCTGAGTGTACTCTTATGTTTTGAGCAATTGCATTTGTCGTCATATCTTGCAAATTGCTTTTGAGCTATATTATGATTTATGAATTAATTATTAATTAATTTGAATATACAACCTATTGTTAACCCGTTAACCCTTAAATAATTTGCCCATTCCCACATTTTAATCTATTTTTAGGGTTAAATCTTTTGGTGAACTCGATGATGATTGGATTCCATAGCCTTTCTCGAGCCCTAGGGCCCTTAGGGTTTCCCATTTGTACTAGTGCATGATTCTTTTGTTAGCTCTTGGCTTTTTTTCCATTTGTGTTTGCATGGCTTACTTGTGGTGCCCTTCTCTTATTCATATACCAACAAGCCAACATCTATGTCGCTAGCTGGTATCGACATGTGTGAGGATATTATTGATACTCTTGATAACTTTTTCAATATGATTGAGATGACACATATGAGGCTTATTCTATTATGGTTCATAATACTTATGCACACACATACTCTAGTGTCGATGTCTTCTGCTAATACTATCTCTACTACCTTTGTTGCGCTTCTCAAGGGAAAGTTTTGATGATGACTCTAATACTGATGCTCATACTTTTATTGAGGATGATGAACAAAATTTTACAAAAAAATTACAGCACAATCCTCAACACATTGATGCCCTTCTATACCTTATTAGAGATGAACACAAGTGAATAAACCCATCTAAGAGCCCCAGAATCGATGTTACATCTTCCACTATGGCTACATCTACGATTCTACATCGACTATTTCCTATATCTACTAAAGGCCGAGATGCTCATGCATCGGTTCATCTGAAGCGTCGCAGTTAGGATCAATTCCTTTAAGCTCGTGAGATTGAGTTGTTGCTTCTACCAAGTAGAGGAAAGTCTATCTACGGTATCCGCCCATGCTCGATTCTAGCCATGCACTGCTAAAGGAAAGACTCTAGCTTGCATCTTTTTTTCTATTGAGAAAGGGTTGTTGATATTGTACATTTCCTCTGCAAGAAGCGACCTTACTTTTATGGGTTTCCATTGAAGAAAACAGTGTTACATTTTATATCACCGAAAATTTCCCTTTGATGTTCCACCGTGAAGTAGTTGAAACAAGCGGAAGGGCCAAACCCATTCAACAAGCTCTTTGGTAGCATGTTTATGGAAAGTTAAACAATCGTAAATTAGAGAAGCATCTACACGCTATGATATCAATACAATCCTAGTCTATTTTACAACAACAATGCTTCATGTAGTCTTCTATGGTGTTTAGACTTCCTTGTTCGTGATTCCTTCGGTTCGTGCATCCTTCCTCGGTTTCGTGAATACCTTTCTCCGTTCATCAAGCTCCATTGCAATTTCCTTCCTCTCGCACAGTTATCGCTCTGAAATTGCGACCCTCCGGTTCGTGAATCCTTATCCATTTTGAGTTCATTTCGAGGTTTTTCGAGGAAAAATCACATATTTAATGAGCCCCCAAGCAAGTGCGAGTTTTTTTGTTCAATTTACCAAAAACACGTGTAGGGCACATCTAGCTCAACAATGAAGAAAGTGCGATTTAGGACACTCGAGTCACAAAAGCTGAAAATGCAATGTTGAAAGAAAAGATACTCAACAGTGTAGACAATAAAACCTCTCCCAATGACAACGATAAAATACAAGCCGAGATCTTGAACCTCAAAATAACCAGAGGAAATCAGATTACAACAAGTCTCGCTCAAACAAGAAACCAAATCACACATTCAGTCTTGGGCTCAGGTGGTTGGAGGCAAGGACAAATCCTCCCCACCTTGGTTGTTGTTGAAGAGGTAGTCCAAGCTAAACTGGTAGAAGAACGAACCAGGCGGGATCGTGAGCTGAACCTTAAGGTTAGGGGCTCCCCCACCCCAACCATCACAGGACCCCTTGACAGTTGGGAACTCTTTCATCAGAGAGACCCTTGGTATCCACGATATTAATCTAGGACCGTGCCTGGCTTGGGTACGAATCAACCCTCTTCATTCGATTCCGGTCAGCAACAGACAGGATGAGGGCTCTCCGAGCCAAAAGCTGCTCTTTTCACTTCCTAACAAGATCTTCCTGGATGAGGATCTTACCAAATCACAAGTGGTTGAACTCAAACACTCCAGAGAACAAGTTATGGCAGCAAGGAAGGCGGGAAATGGGCAGTTATTCGAATCTCCGAGCTGTTATTAGAGACACCTTCCCTCTTGGGTGGGGTCCCGCCAGGACTTCCAAATGACGGGGTTGGAGGGAGGGGCAACAAAGCACAGGCATGACTATTAGGTGTTGGAATGGGACGGGTCTTTTTGGTCCTCACCGGGCCTTGTTCAGGATGCTCTTGGACCCGCAGCATCCTCTTCATCACAGAGACTCATGAGAGCCCTGTGCGGCCTCTCCCTAGTATCACGGGGTGTCAGTGGTACTCCGCATGTCGGCAGGAGACTAGGAGCTCAGGCGGTGTCAGAGGGTCGAGTGGTGTCGCATGTTTGTACAGAGATTCCTGCAGAGCAAAATTTCCTTAGTTGCTAGAGATGAGTTCGCCAAGTTTCTTTGGGTCCGTCTGCAGGGAGTAGCTCATTGTTCCAGGGACATCTATATCGCAGTGTGTTATTTTCCCTGGCCTCTTCCCCGTATGCCATCCATAATGGGGTTGATGGTGACCCTTTCATTGACTTGCATGATAGCATTGCTCATTACTCAACAGTTGGTGATATCTTCTGTTGGGTGATTTCAATGCCCGCACTAGAACCCTTTAGGTCCCTATATACGATCGTGGGAAGATTTGCTTTGCACTCGGGCACTTGATCCGGTCTAGTTGTTGGCTTGCATAGGACCTCGGAGGATGATTCGGGACCCCTCACAACTTATGGCAAGGCACCTCTTGCAGCTTGGTGAATCACAAGATTTAGTGATCCTTAACGGGATTGCTGCTTTTCGGACTCACATCTCTTCACTTGCCGACCTCATGGTGGGGGTGCGAGTGTTGTTGATTATGTCCTTTCGAGCCAAAACTCCTTATCCCTCATTAGCCACTTTTCTATCTCATCCATCCCCTTGTTGATCATGCTCTTCTTTCCCTTTCCCTCCGGTTTGACACCCCCCCTCCCTCCCATCGATCCCTATCTTGGCCCCCTCACACCACCTTCCGGTTCGACGAAGGGGACTCTGACACCTTCTCCTCCCATTCGGGCCCTTCTCCCTTGGAGTCCCTATTCTTTTCCATGGATAGTGTCGTTGCCAAGTACTCCCGATTGTCCTCCACCATTTGGGAGGCTGCCCTTCTTTCTTTTCCTAGCTCTACTCGTTCCCCCTCCACTTTCCACCACCAAAAGGCTTGCCCCATGAATAAGTGGTATGACGACGAGTGCAAATCCCTCCACCGCCAATTATGGCATGCTTTCTACCTGCCCACCCTCTTATCCCACCTTGAAAACCTCTTACCAACGTCTCCTCCACAAAAAAATGCCTTTATATCTCCCAGCGCAGATGAGCTCTTTGTGCTTCCCTCCGATACTCGCCTAAACTTTTTTGGCGCAACATTTTCCCTCGCACTTCTCTCTCTTCACGTTGATCTTAGCCCTAGAGCCATGCTCTCCCACACTTCCAATCTTTATGATATCCCTGGCCAACCTCATATTCAAGTTGATAAGCCCCCTTCCTCTTGTCACCTATTTACCTCCAGGAAAATCAAAGAGGCTATCAATGATGAATAGCAGCAGATCAACAGATGAAGAGGGGTTTCAAGCAGAATTTTTCAAGTATGGGGTGGGGGTTCTTGGCAGCTATTTGGCTGACCTCTTTAATCATGTTGTGTGCTCGGGTTTTCCGCCAACATGGTCACATCATACCATTCACCCGATCCACAAGTCGGGCCCCAGTTCAGATCCCAATAACTACAGGACCATTATGGTGGGTCACACTTTCTCCAAACTTTACGCTATTGTCCTCCATATGCAGCTTTCGAGGAGTTGGAACGAAGACGCCTTAGAGCTAGGGGCAAGCAGGGTTTCGCCCTGCTCACCAGACTATTGATCACATCTTCACTCTCAGGGCTATCATCGAGGAGGCACGCCACCGCTCGTCGAAAGTTTATTGTTGCTTTGTAGACTTCCGGAAGGCGTTTGATTTCGTTCCGCGCGTGCACTTTTTCAGCGGCTCAGGGACATCGGCATTTCAGAAACCCTTCTCACAACCATCATGCGTCTTTACGAGACAGTTCTGGGCTGCCTCCATGACACACGGAATCGATTTCATCAGGAGTACCATTGGGGTCAAACAGGGTGCCCTCTATCCCCGACTCTTTTTCGGTATATATATATCGACGAGCTCGAGTCCTTCCTCCGTGAACACATACAGGACAACGATGGGTGTCTTCTCCACCAGGTTTTGATTTACATTCTTTTGTTTGCGGATGATGTAGTCCTCTTAGCTTCCTCTCTCGGAGGGCTGCTAGAGAGACAACTAGATGCCTAGCCCTATTTTTGTGATCTCCGACAATTGACAGTTAACTTGGGTAAAACCAAGGTTATGATCTTCAATGGTTTGAAGACCTCTCACCTCCACTTCTTCTTCGGGGTGAGGAGATAGAGATCACCAATGCTTATACATACTTGGGAGTTCAGTTTTCAGGCCCACGGTTCAATTTGAGACACAGCCCTTCTACCCAAGAGTCAATAAGGGTTATGGTTCCTTAGCCCTCCTCGAGAGACAATGCTTTCGCCATCATTTCCAGGATGTCTCCTCCAAAATGTCCCTCATGGAATCTCTCATTAGGCCCACTTGTCCTTTATGGATTTGTTGCTTGGGGGCCTTCCTTACTCGAGACAGACTGGGCTTCGGTCGAGAGAGTCCAGACTCTTCTCCTCTGCCGGTTTATCCGATGCAAGCAAACCGTCCCTCATCATATTATTTTGGCTGAGTTTGGTGCTCGTCCTTTCAGATTGGAGGCTATGTTTGATATGATCTCTTTCTTGCATCACATCAGAGGCTTCATTTTTCAGGTGGAGGGCGGGATAGGTACCCGTTCCTGGCATACTGCTCTTCAGAGGCTATTGCTCGCTTTTGATGGTCCCCGCCATGGTCACTTTGGTTTGCGGAGGTTTCCAACCTTTTGGGGACAATTGGTATTCAGATGGATCGTCTCCCTCCTTTTCAGTACTCCTTAGATGCGCCACGCCACCTTCTTCCCACTAGACAGGTGTTGAACAAGGCCATCGGGAGGATATCTATAGATGTTTCATCCTTACCACCTGGCGAAACCCCGGGGGTCTTCGCCCCAAGATGGCCTTTTACGCCGAACACTTTATGGAGATGAGCGATGGCCTCATTATTCGTCCACAGTATACTCACCATCACTGGACACATGCACTCCGCATCGCTCTCGGCCAGATCAGAGTTGGTTCCCACAGACTCCGTGGTGCGAGACAGACCACCACCTTGATCGTTCTGACAGATCTTGCCATCTATGTAATCTCCAGGAGCCCGAGACAGAGATGCACTTTATTTTCAGATGCCCCATATACTATGCGATCAGAGGGAGGTTTCACTGTCTCTTTAGAGGGCACAGAACTCTTTTGAGACTTCTTCAGATATGAGGATCAAAAATGTCTTGCTTTATACATTCAGGAGGCCATGAGGCTTCGTGAGCACACTCTTCAGCTACATTCCAGACCAGATTCTACCTAGTTGATCACTTCCTTCTTCACGGTGCTACCTTCAGCGAGAGGCACCAAGCGCCAATGGACGACTAGCTCCGCCTCTGACTCCAGATCGGTCCATCCCAGGGATAACACTCATAGCTCACCGAGCCATCATCTTCATGTCGGTACCAGGCTCGGTACTAGGCGACAGACGAGACCTACTAGATCTTCTAGATACAACACGACGGCTAGACAACAACTTAGTAGACGGCCCTTGCACTCTGCCGCCTCCTCGTCCGGCCGTCTCTCCATCCAGAATTTCTTCCAATCGGCCTCGAATGTTAGGGGAGCTAGTTCCACCATCCCATGATGGACTCTCTTCTCTTCTTCGCTCCGGCCTTCCTTCTTTTCTTTCTTCTCACTTGTAAACCCACCCCGGTTGGGTGTTGGGATTGTTCTCTCCATTGTTGCTGCCTTCTCAGGCCCTTTGTATCTTCTTTGCTTTGCTCTTTCTTGGGACCGTTTGGTCCCACTTTGTATTTGCCTTGCTGGCTATTTCAGTCCCATTGACCTACTTTGTGGTCATTTGTTGGACATTAATATATTTATCTTTATCTTTATCTTTATCTTATAGGGGCACCCCATATTCCCATTCAAAATATTACAATGTCTATTCGTATGACTACTACTATTCCTACATCTACTATGTATACTCACGCAGCTTCCCATTCCTCTGCTAATACAAATGCTCTTGAGAATCTTGTCCATCATTTGCAAGCCCAAGTATTACAATTGCAACAAGGTGCCTCTAGCTCTTCGAATGTCATGGATTCTACTCAATTTCTTCACAACCCACTTGCACCCGAAGAGGCTTCATATCCTTTGCCTTATGGTTTTGTAGCTCCAAAGCTTCCCGCGTTGATGATGGAAAAAGTGATCCTGAACAACACCCTCGTGCTTTTCATGTTGCTTGCTTAGATTATGCTTATAACGATGTATTACTTACTAAGCTCTTTCCTAAAAGCCTCAAGGAGTATGCGTTGCAATGGTTCTATGACCTTCCTATTCATTATTCATTATGTGAAGACTGCAGAGTTCAAATTGATATCTAAGGAGCAGCCTGCAGATTTAATGACTAAATCTTTTGGTCCCATTTTCTTTGTAAAATTTCAGAACAAACTTGGAGTAGTTTCCTGTTTTAGTCATTAAGGGGGTATTAAAGTTATAAATTATTATGTAAACATTAACTAATTAAATATTAGTTAATGTACTTTAGCTATACACGTATAACTACCTCACCTGAAATGTAACTTCTTTTATGCTTAATAAATGACAAACACACAAAATGTTAGTGTGTTGCGTGCCTTCTATTTCTCTTCATTCTCTCTCATTATTACTGTCAATGATAACCGCCTGAATAAAAAGGCTAGGCATCATTGGTTCATGTAGCGAAAGTTGGATAGAAAGTTGCCCAATTCTCTATAGAGGCAATGATGTGATGCTTGTGTGATATTGAACAACGCTGTAAATTATACTTTCAAGAATGTTTAGTATGTCCCAACATGAACAAAAAATATTGTCAATTACTAAGATAACAAAGAATCCAACTTTTTGTGTAAATGTTCAAGGAAGCAAATATATGGTCACTACTCTTCATGATAACAAGGTGATACCTGTTGGTATTGATGAGAAGGGATTGTCTAAACTAGTTAATCCCAAAACAACAAAAGCACATTCACTAGCAACTGTTGAGAATACTAGTGTATTCTGGCATGAGAGGTATGGACACCTAAATTATCAGTATTTGTTTGTACTTGAAGCAACATGGTGGATGTACTTCCATCTAGTTAGGAAAGTTAGGATGTATGCACCGGTTGTAAAATAGAAAATAGAATTGATACCCATTCGATAGAAAAATTTTAGTCGAGAAATAAACAAGAAAAATCTCTAAGATCTAATAATGGAGGCGAGTTTGTCTCAAAATAGAAGGAATTCTTCAAGAAGGAAGGTAGAGATGGGCAATGTACTAGTCAATACACCATAATAAAATGGAGTTATGAAAAGGAGGAATAGAACAATTATGGAGATGGCAAGGTGGATGGTGCAAAACTAGTATCAATACTAAGCAGAAGCTGTGAATACAACAGTCTAGATTCTTAATAGGTGTGCTTGGAAAGTTGCAGGGTGTCACTCTTGAGGAAACATGCTTAAGAAGAAAACCTTCTATAAGTGACTTCAATATTTTCAGCTGTGTGGCTTTTGCACTAATTCCTGGTGAAAGAGAAGTAATTTAGATGCAAAGTGAAAAACATATATGTTTGATGGTTATAGTGAACAACCAAAAGCATACAAGTTACTAGATGTCTCTATGAACAAAATTGTGGTAAGAGAGAAGCTTTAGATAAGAAGATGCCTTTCTTCTCGGATAATGGTAAATCTACATATATTAATGTATGCTGATAATTTTGGAACAAGTTTCGGTGTTGAAATTAAATAGGGCTCAAAGAAGGAAACAACGTAGGAGTCACATTGTAGGGAGATCTAGTGAAGAACAAACTGATTCTAAGTCTTCACAACTGGAACATGAGGAATAACAAAAGAGATTATACTACGATCATTGATGAAGGATGTTTGGGGCAACGAATTCCCATAGGAAATGAAAGGTTGATGTAGAAGATCGGAAAGCAAAATGTGCAAGGTGGTGACCAAAAAGGTTTTGCTCATACTTTTGCTGTTTCATCTTGTTGTTAAAGTGTATGCACGGGAGGAAGGGGTTGACGATGAACGAGCATTTTCCCCTACTATGAAGACGATAACCTTTTGGCTAGTTATGTTCATTGGTGCTTATTTTAGATGGAAGGTATATCAGATGGATGTTAAAAGTGCCTTCTTGTACAAAGACTTGGAGGAGGAAGTCTACATGGTTCAGCTGCAAGGGTTCTAGGTTCTTGAGAATGAACATTTGGTTGTTGTTTGGTTAAGTCATTGCATAGATTTAAGCTTATTCATTGCATTCGACGGATTTTATTGAATAAAATAAAAAATCGCCAAATTTCAACTATGCAAATGAAATATGTATAAATTCGCGAATCAAATCCTACATATTCCATGATTGGCCACCATTTTTTATCGGTTCAATTTTGTTAAGGGTTTTGGATAAAACTTGTCACTATTTTCGTCACCGCTTTGCAAAAGATTGGCTGCCATGCCCGAAACCTGTGACTCTTCACTTCATGCCCTCACTATGTGCCGTATGACTATTTCCTTCATTGTTGCATAGGTGTGGCATTGGAGGAGACAACGTGTTGGATTAGCTGGAGGCTCGAGGTTGAACGAGATGGGCCTACGAAGCTGCATTAAATTTTCACGGAAAATTTTAACCTTTGCTTCTTTTTGATATTTTATTCTATATATTCTCGACTATTTCTTTTTTAAATCCTATCATTTTACAAAGAAATATACCTTTATTAATACGACAATATCAAATGACACACTTAAGATTATTTCTATATTAAAACTAAAAGTTTAACATTACCGATTATTTAAACTTATAACTTTGATAAAACATTTTTTATTTCTTTAAACTTTATATTATAATATAATATAATATATTAATATGTTATAATTAAAATAGTAAATTAATTTGATTTTATTATGCTAATAATTTTTATTTTACATATATAAGTTTTTTTAAATACAATTTTATGATTTACTATTTTAGATTATAGAATATAATATATTTTTTATTGTATAAATTTTATTTTATTATTTAATTTTAATATTTATAAGGTTATGATATTATTTTTAGACATCTTTTCTTATATGAAATGTTATTTTTTTATAAATGTGAGTTAATTTTTTTGTTTTCAAATATTTAATTTAAAAAACAAGTATATATTTTAGCTGAATTTTATCGCGAATTTCATGATTGATTTTTTAGCAACAATTTTTTCACGAATTTTGTCCTCGTTGAATTTGAACATGGATTCAAATGCAGTAACTTAGGATTTGAGCATGCTCCTCCAACCTCATATTTTAGAATTGATATGTAGCTAAGAGATTGTGGATTTAGAAAAAGTTATTTTGAAACCACTGTCCATATCAAAATCAATGGTGATGACATAGTGATCCTAATTGTCTATGTTGATGATCTTGCCATCACTAGAAGCAGGGCTGATATAATTCAACAGGTGAAATCTGATATTTGTTATGTTTTTGAAATGAGAGATTTACGCTTGCTTCATTTTGTTTACATGTAGAATTTTGGCAATCTAATCATACTATTTTTGTATCACAAACTAAGAATGCCGAAACTCTTGTAGAAAAATTCAAAATTATTGAATGAAATTCAACATCCACACCTATGGAAGTTGGGATAAAGCTCTCAACTTACACTGATTCACCATCGTTAAATGAATCAATATATTGACAATTGTTAGGTAGTTTGATTTATCTTATTACCACCTGACTGATGGTGAATTAAATGGATGTTAAAAGTGCCTTCTTGAATGGAGACTTGGAGGAGGAAGTCTACATGGTTAAGCTGCAAGGGTTTCAGGTTCTTGAGAATGAACATTTGGTTTGCCAAGTGGTTAAGTCAGTATACGGACTTAAGCATGCTCCTCAAGCCTATATTTTAAAATTGATTAGGATCTAAGAAATTATGGATTCAAGTGAAACCACTCTCTATATAAAATTCAGTGGCAATGACATAGTGATCCTAAGTGCCTCTGTTGATCTTGCCATCATTGGAAGTAGGACCGATATAATCCAATAGGTGAAGTCTGATGTTTGTTTTGTTTTCGAAATGAGAGATTTAGGCCCGCTTCATTTTGTTTAGGTGTAGAAGCTTGGCAATCTGATCATTACTATGTTTTGTATCACAAACTACCTATGCCAAAACTCTTGTAGAAAAATTCAAACTCATTGAATGTAATCTAACATCTACACCCATGGAAGTTGGGATAAAGCTCCTAATTGACATTGATTCACCACCAATCAATGAATCATTGTATCGACAATTGGTAGGTAGGTTAATTTATCTTACCGCCACCTGACCAGACTTATGCTTTACAGCAGTCTTTCTCGATTCATGTCAAAGCCTCAAGAGGAACATGGAAAGCTGCAAAGTGAGTCCTATATGTCAAAGGATCCCTCGACTTTGGCATTCTATGTTGGAGATCTGTTGTCTTCATTTTAGTTGGACATACTGATTTCAATTGGCTTGGATCAGCTGGTACAAGGAAGTTTACAACAGGTCATGTCTTCACTCTTGGTTTATGAGTAATAGTCTTTGCAGAATGCAGTTACCTCATGTTCCACTTGAGTAGAATATAAGACAACTATTAGTTTATGTTGTGATGCAATGAGATTATGAAAGATATTGGTTGATCTTCAATTTGACCAAACAGCACCTACCTCACTTTTCTGCAGCGATGAGTGTCCTTGAGATGGTGAAGAACCGAGTCTATTGTTCCGAACTAAGCATCACCATTACATTCTAATGTTGGTTGATAATGAAGACATTTGTCTTTATTATGGTCTTCAAAAGAGAAAATTTGCTGACATAATAACTAAAAGGCTAAACCACTCGATAAAGATAAGTTTGTAAAGTTTAGAGATAAGCTTCGAACTATATCAGGTTTAGTCATTGAGTGGGGTATTAGGTTAATGAGCAAATAATGCATTGTAGAAAACACACTTATACTGAGAGGGGGTGAATCAGTATTATCCAATTTTTATAATTTAAACTTTAACAATCATAATAAACAACAATTACACAAGATATAATAGTTGCACAACACAATATTTATGTGGAAACCCTTTTGGGAGAAAAACCACAGAGAAAAGATTGCTTGGAGCTACTTTGTCCAAATCCAACCACAAAATTAATTGTTTTACAAATGTTTGTAGGCACCAACCTATTGGAGACACCAATCCCCAATGCCGAGCACCAACTCAGCTATGATTTGTGAGCACCAACCCACTAGAGACAAATCCCTAATGCCGAGCATCAATTCAACTATGATTTATGAGCACCAACTCACTGCAGACACCAATCCCCAATGCCGAGCACCAACTCAACTATAATTTGTGAACACCAACCCATTGGAGTTGCTTCTTCAACTTGATGATGGCGTATAGATAACTCTTCACTTCTTCCTTCTGTTTTTGTATACATGCTTTACACTTTTCTTATGCACTTCTCGCTCTTCATCTTCTTCAACAACTTGACATTCTAATCTGCTTGAGTTTGCTCTTCCTCTTTCTTCTCTAATCCTCTTGATGTCTTCATTAACCGCTCCTCTCTTGTCGCTCTCTTCCTTTTCTTTTCAAAATGGCATCATCATACTATGAGCGCACACATGAATTACAATTGAATTCACTTATATACCATGTTCATTTCATGAATAAATATGAATTTTCATGAGTCGACATCCTTTAGAATATTCATCACGAGTCGACTTTGGTATACTTTGAAATTTTCAAATTTGACACCCCATGAAACATCCCTTTTTCTCTTGGTCCCATGGCATTACATGACCATCACGGGAAAATTTGTACATTCTAGACATTTCTCTTTGTTGTGCGGCTATCTATCCTCCTTTGTATCATATCACTTGCTTTGACTTCCGCGGCTTTTTCTTCATTGCGCAACATTATTTCAAACAAACAAAAATACTCCAGTCTGGTCCTTTATTATGCGAGGCACTATTACAACTGCAGAAACACCACTACACCCGTGGAGCACTTCAAAATCTGTGAAGCATTACAAACATCCGCGAAACACTACAGAACCCACAAAACACCACATAATTCGCGAATAGTACAAAAACCCGCGGAACATTACAAAATTATTTTCTCTAGCACGTGGCATGCAAAATTCAAATTAAAACATCTTTTTCATAAGAGGCACACATCTGTAAGCATCAATGACAATATTTCTAACATAAGAGATACTTATCAAGTATTCCTTTGACATCAATGACAATATTTCCAACAATCTCCCCTTTTCATTGATGGTAACACCACCTTCACTAGCTATCTTTGCAAAATCTTCCATCTTGATCTATTGCTTCTTTTGCTTTAACTCTTTAACTTCTCCTATTGCTCCCCTTGATGTATAACTTCTCTTGACATTCAATTCTCCCCCTTTGACATTAATGGCAAAAGAAAACATTCTCATCACACTCTCCCCCTGAAAATATGCTTCCATTTAATGACTTGTTAAAAAAGGATATCACTCCCAACTTTTGTCTGAGATATTCAAATGTTTCTTTTGGAAGAGGTTTTGTAAAAATGTCAACAATCTGTTCTTTTGTGGCAATGTATTCCAACTTAACTTGTTGATCTGCAACTTGCTCTCTCAGAAAATGATATTTAATGGGAATATGCTTTGTTTTGGAATGCATAACTAGATTCTTTGAGATATTTATTACACTAGTATTGTCACAAAGTATAGAAATGGAGAATCAAATTCTACCTTGACATCCTTCATATGTCTGTTTCATCCAGAGAACTTGTGTGCAACATGATACTGCAACAATATATTCTGCCTCAGTTGTAGATAGAGAAACAAAACCTGTTTCTTGCTCAACCAAGATACTAAATTGTTTCCCAAAAAGAAAGCACCTCCACTTGTACTTTTTCTGTCATCTATACAACCAACCCAATCTGCATCTGTATATGTTGTTAAAGAAAAATCTTCACCTTTTTGATACCACAATCCATAATCCACTGATACCTTTTAGATATTTGAGTATTCTTTTGACAACTTGCACATGAGTTTCTTTTGGAGTAACTTGAAAACGTGCTACCATGCCTACCGCTTGCATTACATCTGGTCTTGATGCAGTTACATATAAACAAACTTCCAATCATTGATCTATAAAGAGTCTGATTTGCTTCAGGAGATTCATCATCCTTTCTCAACTTACAACTGTGATCATGGGTGTACTTACTAGATTGCAATCTTCCATTCTAAACTTTCTTCAACATTTCCTTAATATACTTGGTTTGTGAAATGAATATACCTTTGTCAGATTGAGAAATTTGTAATCCAAGAAAAATGACAACTCACCAAACATGGACATTTCAAATTCTTTTTGCATTTCCTCAACAAAATCTTTACACATCTTATCCTTACTTCCTCCAAAAATGATGTCATCAACATAAACAACAATCAGTTGATTCTCACCTTTAGTTTTGATATACAAATTATTATCAGCAATTCCTTTCTTGAACCCTTGTTGTAAATACTTGTCCAGTCTTGAGTACCAGGCTCTGGGGCTTGTTTCAATCCATAAAGAGCTTTCTTCAATTTACATACATAGTCCTCATCATCTGATAATATGAATCCTTCTAGTTGTTCAATGTAAACTTCTTCCAAATTCCCATTCAAAAAAGTAGATTTAACATCCATTTGATAGACTTTAAAGTTCTTATAACAAGCAAATGCCAAAAACATCTTAATGGCTTCTAAACGTGCAAAGAGCAAAAGTTTCTTCAAAATCAATACCTTCAACTTGTGCATAGCCTTTGCATACTAACCTTGTTTTATTTCTTACTACTTGCCCATCTTCATTCAACTTATTTTTGAATACCCACTTGGTGTCAATCACATTTTGTCCTTAGGTCTTGGAACAAGCTCCCAGTCTCATTCTTCTCTATCTGATCAAGTTCTTCTTCCATTGCTCCAATCCAATGCATTGTCTTCCTTGCTTCAAAAAGCTTTTTAGGCTCAACTTTGGATAGTAAAGACAAATTTGCATGCTCTTCTGCATTTTCTAGTCTTCTTCTAGTTTGTACTCCAAGATTTTTATCACCTATAATCTGATTTTCTGAATGATTCTTTTAGATTGATCTGGATGGTGTTTTTGTTTCCTTTATCTCAACTTCTTCCTTTTCATTCATCTTCCTTTTCATATTTGTTGCTTCTTCTTTCAAAATAATCAATTTCTTGTATCCTTCTTTTTTTATACTTGATATCATCTACCTTCACATTTGCACTTTCAACAATTTTGAATGTTCTCAAATTGTAACATCTATAGGCCTTGCTCATTTGGGAATAACCAAGAAAAATACCTTCATCAGATCTAGATTCAAACTTACCCAAGTCTTCATCATCTTTCTTGATATAACATTTGCTTCCAAATACTTTGAAATGTTTGACAATTGTTGGTCTTCCCTTCCAAAGTTCATAAGGTGTCTTGTTGTTATTTACTCTGATCTTCCCTCTATTTGAATATATAGAACTGTTGTGTTGATTGTCTCTCCAATTTTCGATACTCTAGATTCATCTAGCATGGTTCTAGCCATCTCTTGCACTGTTATATTTTTCCTTTCTACAACTCCATTCTTTTGTGGAGTTCTTGCAGCTGAATAATGTCTTTTTATTCCATGGCGTTCACAATACTCTATGAATTCATTTGAAGTGAATTCTCCTCGGTCATATCTTAAACACTTGATTTTCAAATCCGTTTCATTCTCAACCAGAGCTTTGAATGCCTTAAATCATTTCAAATGCTTTAGATTTTCTTAAAAAAAGTAACCCATGTCATTCTAGAATAATCATCAATAAATAACATAAAATACCTCTCACCTTGCATGTTTTGAGTTCTTGTAGGCCCAGAGATTAGTATGCACAAGTTCCAACAACCTTGTGGTTGAGTACTCCTTTGTCTTGAATGAGGCTCTTATCTACTTTTCAAAATGACATTGTTTGCAAGTGGTATTTGTTGGTTTAGTAATCTTTGACATGTCTCTAACAACTTGTTTGGAACTAATCTTCACTAGATTATCAAAGTTCATATGACCCATTTACTTGTTACGCCATATAGGCCAACTCTTTCAATTTTCCCTCAAAAGCATGAACTTTTCTCCTTTAATCTCACTAAAAATGTAGGAAGATTATTTATGTGCATGTTAACTTTCATTCATCATCAACAACCTTTTCTCCAAAAGTGTATATTTTCTCCTTTTGATGGCACATCCTTTTATTATTTTCATAAAATCCATTTTTGCACCTTTTTGACTCACAACTTCTTATTATTTAGCATTAATAATTTAATATAAAATGTAGATTGATACTTAATAATAGTAATACTTTATTGAATTTATTACCGAATGTTTAAGTTACTTTAGTAACTAGTTACATAAATTTAATTATTTTAGGTTTAACTTTTAGTATCTTTTTCTAAGTATTTTATTTTTTATAAATTTTTTGAATTATTCATATTTTATATTTTTAAAAAATTTATAATTTTTCTGCCCCATTTCAAAAAAAACTTTTTTTCAAAATTCGAACTTTCTTCTTATCCGAACAACCCAAACTTTTCTAAATGATAAAGCTTGCATATGACCCATTCTCCATTTATGACCATCTCTCATCAATTTGCCCCATGCAACACTTTTCACCTTTAATCTCACTAAGAATGTAGAGATTATTTCTCGATTCATGCAAAATAACCTTCCCAAGATTCGACTTTCCTTTTTGATTTCACATCCTTATCCCAAAATGATAAAATTTATCTTATATTCTATCACTCATTTGACTTACACTCAAAAGATTATGCTTTAGTCCTTCAACATATAAGACATTTTCAGTTTTTGATTTACCATTATTTAAGCTAATGGTGCCTTTTCTTGAAATTCTTACAGTGGCATTATCTCCAAATTTTACAATACCTCCATTTACCTTTTTCAAAGTAAGAAACTTACTTTGTCTCTAGTCATATGGCTTGAGCAACCACTATCAATGTACCACTGATTTTCTTCATTATGTGCATGAAATGTTGTTTGAACAATCATGGATTTTTCTTTGTTTATTTATTTCTCTTGTTTCACCTTCCAAACCTTTTCTGATTCAACCTTTTGATTGTCTATGGTTTCCTCATTCTTAGACTACCTAATAAATCCACAAACCAACTTCTACAAAAGCGAGCTTTATGCCCAAAGTTGTGGCACTTATAACATTCAATGTTAAAATTCATCGAGGTGCAAATGAGTTGTAATTTCTATTTGAGGACACATATGAATTTGCATTTGTCTTCCTATCAAAACTTCTTACATGAGATCTACAATCTGCTGCCCTGTGACCAAATTGATTACATGAAAACAATATCCATAAAAGGAATTTTGAAACCTGATATTGTAATGCCGCCTTGGAGGAAATGATCTTCTTGTTGAATCCTTGTTGCCCTTTGGAGGAGTACTATGTGGAACATGACTTTCTTTCCTTTTGTAGCTTTCATTTGAAGTTCTTGTGTGTTGAGGGTCATGCACTTCTTCCTTCTTGTGGTTCTCATCTCTGGTAGAAATTTTAAGTGCATCTGCATAGCTTCTTGATGTCTCAGGACTTGTCATCTTTGGAGACTCTTTGGGATCTTCTTTTGTAGACTTCTCATTGTACCCAAGACCTGCTTTGATAAATGGTGATCTTTGATTATTGATGATGTTTTCTAAAACTTCAGAGCTCTTTTCAAACTTGAGACATCATGTTCAACTTGGTAGTTGATTTCTCAAGTTCCTTTCTTAAGGAAACAACTTCACCTTCCAATTTTTCACAATCTTCTTCTTTCTATTTCAACTATATTTTCACATCCTCATCCATCTTCTTCATTCTTCTAGTTGAATCTTTAGATCAATAATGATTTTATTGGACTCTTCAAGATCATGTGTCACTTTGATTTTAAGGCACCATACTCATCTTCTAGTTTATGAAATTGCTTTTTTTCGTTTTTGATTTTTCTTTTTAGGCTCTTGAGTTCTTCTAGGGCAGAAATGAGTTCACCTTCAAGATCCTACTTCAACTTCAAATTCAATATCTTCATCATATTTTGAATCTATCTCTTCTTTGATTTTCTTAACTTCTAAAGCCATGAGTAATGATTCATCTTTATCACTAGCAGAGACGCTTTCATCACTTTCTTCAGATGAGTTACTTTCCTCCTTGGTATAGAGGTTTTTCTTGTGCTTGTAGAGATTCTTCTTACTTTCAGATCTTCTTTGCTTATGATTCTTCTTGGATTGATAATACATGTTACTTTCCTTCAAGTTTTGTTTTTCTTTATCATCCTTGTTTTTATATGGGCATTTGTTGGCATAATGTCCTATTTCACCACAATCAAAGCATTTGAATGGTAACTTACCTTTATATTTTCTAGATCCTTTCTTCATCCTTCTAACAAAGTGAGCTTCTTCTTCATCGACTCATTACTGGAGCAATCATGTGGTTCAGTTTCTTGCCTTTCACTTTCTTTGATGCTTTAAATGCATCTTCTCGCTTAGATGATTTATCACTTTCAGTTCTCATCTCATATGTTGTGAGAATCCCATGCAGTTCATCCATTGTTAGAATAGTTAAATCTTTCAACTCTTCAATAGTAAAAATTTGGCATCAAATCTCAGAGGAAGAGATCTTAGCACTTTTTGCACAATAGTTTCATCCTTAATTTCTTCACCAAGTCCTCTAATAGTATTGACAATTGCATCCACACGGAGAAGGTAAGCTGTAATGTTTTCTTCATCCTTCATCTTCAAACTTTCAAACTGACCTTTGTGTATTTGGAGTTTGGATTTCTTTACTTTATCATCTCCTTCATAGACATTTATGAGCTTATCCCAAATTTCCTTTGTAAACCACAATGCATCACTTTGACAAATTCTGCCTCACACAATCCACTCAATATAGCATTCATAGCTTTTGCATTGCTTTCACTTGCCTTCTTTCCAAGCTTGATCTATTGAGGAGTTGTTGGAGTTGTATAACCATTAACAACAGATTTCCATATATCAAACCCTAGAGCCATTAGGTAGGTGCACATCCTTATACTCCAAAAGGCATAATTTGTTCCATCAAACAATGGAGCCTTGTTTGAGGAGAAACCTTCTTGACTTGCCATGTGTGCTTTTGAGATCTACCTTCCAGTGGTTAGACTGTTCAAAAGGAACCCACTTTGATACCAATTGTAGAAAACACTTATATTGAGAGGGGGTGAATCAATATTATCTATTTTTATGATTTAAAACTTTAACATTCATAATCAACAACAATTACACAAGATATAACAATTGCACAACAAAATTTATATGGAAACCATTTCGGAAAAAAACTACGAGAAAAAGATGCTTGGAGCTACTTGTCCAAATCCAACCACTAAATTAATTGTTTTACAAATGTTTGTAGGCACAAACCTACTGGAGACACCAATCTCCAATGCCGAGCACCAACTCAGCTATGATTTGTGAGCACCAACCCACTGGAGACACCAATCCCCAATGCCGAGCACCAACTCAACTATGATTTGTGAGTACCAACCCAATGGAGACACTTCCCCAATGCATAGCACCAACTCAGCTACTTTCTCGACCCATGTTTCACCCAATGATGGAGGTATAAATAACTCTTCACTTCTTCCTTTTGTTTTTGTATACCCATTCTTTTGTTTATACACTTTGCTTATGCACTTCTAATCTCTTGAATCTTCTTCTCTTTCTATTCTAATCCTCTTGATATGTCTTCATTAACCACTCCTCTCTTGTCACTCTCTTCCTTTTCTTTTCAAAATGGCATCATCATACTATGAGCACACACATGAATTCACAATTGAATTCACTTATATACCATGTTCATTTCATGAACAAATATGACTTTTCATGAGTCGACATCCTTTAGAATATTCATCATGAGTCGGCTTTAGTATACTTTGAAATTTGAATATTTGAAATTTTCAAAGACTCCCGCAGACATCCCCTATTTTCTCTTGGTCCCACGGCATTACATGACCATCGCGGACAAATCTGTACATTCTGGACATTTCTCTTTTTGTGTGGCTATCCTCCTTTGTATCGTATCACTTGCTGACTTTTGTGGCTTTTTCTTCGTTGCATGACATTATTTCAAACAAACAAAAATACTTCAGTCTAGTCCATCACGTGAGGCACTTTTACAGCCCACGAAACACCATAAACACTTGTGGAGCACTTCAAAATCCACGAAGCATTACAAACATCCATGGAACACTACATAACCTGCGGAACACCACATAATCCGCGGAACACTTTTACAAAAGCCCGCGGAACATTACAAAATTGTTTTCTCTAAGCATGCGTGACATGCACAATTCAAATTAAAACATCTCTTACATAAGAGGCACACATCTGTAAATATCAACGACAATATTTCTAACATAAGAGATACTTATCGGTATTCCTTTGACATCAATGACAACATTTCCAACATGCATCAACACAACTATTTGTTGTGTATGCAAATAAAATTAGGCTCGTAGTTGTTTAGCTTGTATTATCGTTAGCATGTCGGTTGTTTATTTGCTTGTGCTATCATTAGTGTAGGTTGTTTATCCCCTCCATTGATGTATTTGCTTGTGGTTTGTTCTTGGCTTATATAATAAACCTCTCAGATTGTAATGTTCATGTCTTATTCATTAATTTAATAAATATAAAGTCTAAAAGATTTACATAAGGGTTAAAGCTCTGATATCAAGGGTGTGTAGTATGTGATAATCTATGATAGGATTCTAAACCACTAAGACATCAAATGCCTAGTCAGGTCATGAAATAAAATCCCAGTAATTTTGTAAGGTCATATGAAGACATAAGCCTGCCAATAAATTGAGGAATAGGTTCGATAATAAAATTAATTCTGCTCAAATAAAAGTGTATACAAAGATTAGACTCTGTGAATTCTTGTAAACTTTTAAGTTCTTTAGAAAATTTTAACAATGCTAAAAAAATTTAGATGAAAGGCCCAATTACATTCAGAGTCTTAATGTGAAACATATTATCTAGGCATCTTCACTCACTAGAGTATCCCTAGCCAAGAATATGTCTTGTGTTTACCTGTATAAATTAGTCCTCCACCAAAAACAACATACAATTCAAATTCAATTATAAAAATTAAGTATGAAGAAAAATAACTAACTTTATCTTGCATAATACTAAAATATTAGTGCAAAAATAATTTTCGAGAAATCCACCTATGGGCGATGTGGCTGAGCAACAAAAATATCGACAGTTGGAGCAAGTTATTTTATCCAATAGGCCTTTATAGGTGCAGTTTCTTTGTAACTGTTGTCGTAGTTGTCTCCTAATGGTTTTTTTTTATTGTTTTTGAATAAGCAATAGGAATTTGTAGTTGTTGTTGGTAGTTGTCTTTATGCTTTATTGGTTTTAATCATTTTTTCATTGTTTTTGATCAGTTTCCATCTCGGATCCATGAATAGATAGGGAATTTGATCCGATAGAATGCAAAGTCTTTAATGTTCATTGTCATGGTTCCACAAATAGTAGATCATCCAAAGGAAGGAAATGAATAGTGTGGAAAAATAGAAGAAATGCATACAACATTGTGTTGGGTGCATTTTCAGCCATGGAGGAGGAGATCTTCGTCTCCTACTCGTTTGGTAGTTCCAGAATCAAATCCCACGAGTTTAGCTAACACTGCCCCTTGGATAACAACCATCAACTCCAACTCCTTGATAGGTTGATACGAACTTCATAACCTCTGTAATTTTAGGCAGTGAGGTTTGTTATGGCGTGTGTTTATACAGTGGAAGGAGGTTGCCTAGAGGGATATTGTTGGCTCTTATCTATGCTGTCAATGCCAACAAGAGTAATAGCAGTAATAATTTGTTTTTGGAGAATTAACTGAACCTTGAGCTGGTGAAAGGCAATATAGTTCTGTTTGACAGAGGAATCAATTGCAGGGTGGAGAAGGGTGATGTCATACAATCTACAAGCATGTGGGTATGATACTGGTTAACATTGCAGCAAACTGCAAAGAGCTCATTGATGACATCATTTACTTGCATAAGACAGTATGTGAAAACAAACAGAAAAGCAACTACAGCGATAGAGTTTTAGGGTACTGCGGTGGAAATCAAGCCTTCGCTGATGGTGATGGGGATCAAGAGCAATGTCATGTGCAGTAACAAGGCACATTGTCATGGCAATCCTACAAATATAAATTATTTGTCATTTTCAGCTGTGTTTGGCATCAATCACAGATTCTCTTCTGCTGCTGCTATGGTTGTCAAATACACGGGACTGTCACAAATGTTGGTTCGAGTGGTTCAACATACGGAGTTGTTAGTGGGGAAGTTAGCAACATTCAACATACAAAGTTGTCTTACGGAAACCATCACTGCTGCAACGCTCGGATTGATCACCTGGATCAAGGAGCACACAAAATCACCAGTTAAATAGGACATAATTAAATAGAACAATTTCCTTTTCCTAGGACATGCTCAGAAGATGAATTTCCTTTTACTGTTCTGTCCTTATCCACTTAGTTTATTTGCTGCTATATTCTAAGAGACTTCTCCCCACTACTAGGATTCTATGAAACCCAAAATCCCCATTCACTATCTATAAACCATTACACTCCGACTTGATTTGATACTGCTACTGGTATGAAGTCCAACTTATGCATGATTACATTATCACTGGAATCATGAACCATACTTTTCCATGATTGTTGAGTGGACCTGTGTATTATAAGATATGTAACTTTTTGAAATTAAAATAAGGAGCACCCAATATATATTGGATGCTGAAGCAAACTTAATCTCAACTCAAGTGCTTTGTAGGATCAACCAATATAATTTTTCATAGAAAATGAGAGCTCGTGGTTATAAACAATTTCATCGGGAAGTTGGTGGGATTTCAATGTAAGTGGATTCAACACCATGAATATTTCATTGTGCCTACTCAGAAAAAGGAAGAGTCTGCCATCTGCAGCCATGAGGCTCCATCCACAATGCAAATCCTCCATGCTACTTAATATAATGTGAAACAATTGTAGTTGGATTATAGGTAAGAGGGAAAAGGCAAGGGCAAGGGCGTCTTTGTAATACGTCCCAACACACCTTTTGCAGTCGAAGTGCTTCTGACAAGTCGGGACGGGAAGCATCTTGTGCCACGAACCATAAACACTTTTAACCTGCAAAAATTTGCAAAGAGGTTTCCTGCATAATATTTCAAGAATGCAAAGGGAGGGAATGAGCCATATCCTCCCGTATGAGATAATATTCTATTATTTTAAAAAAAAATAATACTATACACAATAAGCTTAATGAAAACTTCAAAATATTAATCTTAACTATATTTTTAGTTTAGAAGTTATAAAGTTCGAAGAAAGTTTTATTTCCCTAAACAAACCGAACTAACAGCTAATTTATACATGGCATATCCTTGTTCTTAAACAATTCTTGTGATATTTTTATTTAATTTTTTTAAACAATACTATACACAATCAGCTTAATGAAAATTTCAAAATATTAATCTCAACTATATTTTTAGTTTAGAAATTATAGTGTTTGAAGATAAGATAAGATAAATATATTAAATGTCCAACGAATGACCACAAAAGTAGGTCAATGGGACTGCACCCATACAAAGAGAAAACAAGAGTCCAGCCAGAGGACCAAAAGGTCCTTGAGAACAACTAGAAAAGAGGAAAGAGAAGAAAGAAGAGAAGAACAGGCAAAAAGAGAGGCCCGGAAGAAGCTTGCAAAAGCCAAAGCAGAGCCCAAACATGCGGGAAGAAAAGGAAGAGGAGGCAAAAGAGGAGACCCCTCATCATCTAACATCCAAGGCCGATTGAAAGAAGCTAGTAATGTGTTGAAGCCTCAGTATCTGAGGTTGTGGAAGATTTGGAGTGCCGATGCTGGAGGAGGGATGAACACTCCGTGCTCGTCTGGTGGATCTCAAAGGCCATCTATGAGAGGAGGACCTCGACCTCGTATGTGTTTGGACGTCCTGGTTTATGAAATAGTGCCTCGAGTCTAGACTTATCTTGTCTGGAGAATCAGGATTGGTGTCACCCTACCGTTTAGTGCCCCTCCCAGGGGAGAGCACTGTAAAAAAGGAAGTGATCTGCCAAGTAGTCGTCTGTCTGGAAGGAGGCTGAAGGGTCTCTTCCTGAAGCCTAAGAGCCTCCTGCAGATAGAGAGCAAGGCACCTCTGATCATAGTATCTGAAGAAGTCTGTGAATGTTGGATGCTCTCTGAACAAGCAGTGAAATCTCCCTCTGATCTCGTAGTAGATGGGGCACCGGAAGATGAAGTGCTCTTCCGTTTCGATCTCTGGAGGGAACAGAGTTGGCAAATCCGCTCGGAACAGTCAATCTGATGATCACACTCAACTTGGAGCCTATGAGAGCCAACCCTGAACTGACCTAGGGAAATGCGAAGGGCGTGCATCCAATGTCGGGAAATATACTGGGGCCGAGAGATAAGACCATTATTGACCTCAAGAAAATGCTCAACATAGAAGGCCATCTTCGGACATAACCCACCCTGGGGGTTAGTCCAGTGCACTGAATGAACTACCTGTAGATATCATCTCTGATGATTTTGTTTAGATATCATCTCTGAGTGTCCAAGGAATAACTGTATGGTGGGAGGTGATCCATTTGGATCCCAATAGATTCAAGTAGTCATGAGACTCTAACATACCAACAACAAGATCAACCAAAACGATCGGCCGAAGCAATGGCCTCAGAGGAGCAGTAAGCAAGGTAGGGATACCTGTCCCTTCCCGCAGAAGAATCAACAAGTCTCCGAATGCGATGCAAGAGGGAAACAAGGCCAAAAATTGCTTCCAACCTAAAGGGACGAGCCCCAAACTCTGCTAGGATGATATTGTGGGAACCGTCTCCTTGCATCTGATGATACATCTGAGAAGAAGGATCTGAACTCTCTCCACTGCAGCCCAATCAGACTCAAGTAAGGAGGCCCCCAAACCTTAGAGCCATAAAGAACCATGGGCTTGATGAGAGAGTCTGAAAGAGACATCTTGGACAGATGTCTTGAAGTGATGGCGGAAGCACTGTCTCTCCAAGATCGCCAAGGAGCCATAGCCCTTATTAACCCGAGGTTGAAGTGCCGGTCGTAAACTGAAGTGAGGTCTAGAAAATAGTACTCCCAAGTAAGTGTAAGAGCTGGTGATCTCAAGCTCATCCCCCTGTAGAAGAAATGAAAATCAGATGTCTTCAGGCATTGAAGATCATAACTTTGGTCTTACCCAGGTTAACTGTCAGCTGCTTGTGGTCACAAAAGAGGGCTAAAGCATCCAACTGTCTTTGTAAACCCTCCGCAAAGGAGGCAAGAAGGACCACATCGTCTGCAAAAAGGAGAATATAGATCAGAACCTGGTGGAGAAGAAAGTTTTATTTCCCTAAACTAACCGAACTGACAGTTAATTTATACATAGCATATCCATGTTCTTAAACAACTCTTGTTATATTTTTATCTTGTACATCTTTATTTTACAAGTTCTTATTCATTGCCAATTTTAATAAACCTATATATGGTTGTCTTATTTCTATTTTCGAAATTATAGAGTTGTCGAAGAAAGTTCTATTTGCATAAACTAATTCAACTAACATTTAATTAATTATTTATACATGGCATATCGTTAAGTTAGTTTCTTTAAACTAAACGGATTACACCTCAGTGCAACACAATAATCTAATATAAATAAATTAAGCTAAATAATATGTGCAATACATAAGGATAGCCTAATTAATTATTTTAAAACTAGAGAAAGAAGATGACATGGGAGTTAGACTTATCTGACTATATCTTGAGAATTGGTGACGGTCGTCAGGGACTAACAATAAAAATGCACAGCCGGAGTCAGGACTACTGCAACCCATAAATTTATCCCTGAACAGAGAACTTTGTCCCTGGTGTTTTACTGTCCAGACTCCAGACAGTGTGCTAATTGTCTGGATGCTCCCAGTAGTGTTGGGACGCTCTTAGACAAAATGGCAAGCATGTCCAAATTTTTTTGTCGACTGCCAATGCTGGGTTCTAGTCTTCAAAAACCTCGTTTGGTTTCCTTCACTTTTGCTCCAATCATTTGCAAAACAAGATTCTTCTTTTTCTTTCCCTTATTGGGCAGCAATATCTAAACACTTAATGTAAAACAAAATATGTTTTGGGGTCTGTGTTATACCAGAGAAAAATGTTTTTAATGGAACTATAGGGTGTAGCTTTGGTTTATCTTTCAGTTATTTTAACGTGTAAATAAATTCTTTTGTTTGTGATAAAAATGCCATTGATATGCATTTGATTTCGACAATGGAAAATATGATCACGAGAATTAAATGAATGGTGGATTGTAAAAATATGGTTACAGTTGGAAGTTGCAACACAGTTATTGGGGGCGATATGATGATAGACTATAGTAATCAACTGAATTTTTCTTGCTTTCACACTCAATAGTTAATACATTACCAACCTACTTAGGAAACATAAAATTTTAATAAAATTTTGAAGGAGTCTAAAAAAGCACAAGAATCAAGAATGATGGAACATCTCTTAGACATATCTCCTGCACCGCTGCAATCAATAAGTAGCATTATTTCCATCATTGCTTTGGTTCTCATATAGTTGCACTGTGTGTGCTTATGGTCTATGATTAGGTTGTTGCACGTCTAATTTCTAGATTTATGTTTCTCTCTTTAGTTACAAATTTGTAGCATGAGATTTTAACAATATGGGCATTAAGTAATTAAAGGCTTTAGCAAGCTTACATTGAGATTACAAAGACTTACATTGAGGCTTGAAGTGCTTTAATTGATATGGAGGCAAGTAAAGATATCTGGATTAAAGGTGAAGGAAAAATACTTTGGATTGATAAGTATCTTTCTATTCATCTTAAAAATGAGTATAATTATAATCTTATATATTCACATTTACCATGTAAAAGATTACTCTATTTTTTAATTTCTTTCAATATCTAAGAGTTATTGTTGTCTAATATCTATTGTAAAGCAATCTAGGTAAAACAATTACTCACTATAAATACTAAAATATTAACTACAATGCATAATAAAATTATATTGTCATATAAAATATGGTCATTCCAATTTATCATTCCATAAGCAATATGGTCTCTCCCATGCACCTATAAGTGCTGTTGCTAATGCTAATAAAATTTGCAGTAGATGGAAGATAAAATGCTAAAAAAACTTGAAAACTAACATGAATGGAGAAAAGGCATCCACATGCATATTAATAAAATTACAGGCTAGATGAAATAATAAACCCAAAAGAGTTTGCAAATACAGGTAAAGATGGATGCAACAGTTGATGTATGCACAAGGAAATGCAGACAAACAAGCCAAATGGCTCTAACATAAAAAGCTCATTGTGCAGGGATGGACTCAAAGCATTAGACGTTGTACAGTTCAACTTTTGACACCTGTGCCACCAACTACAGAACCTTGCCGTGCAAGCAATAGAGTTGTTGCATTAAAAAATAGTGGTCAGTTACCACGGTTGAAAGGCAATCTTAAAGATTTTGAACTGTGCGTTTGCCCTATGTGGCCTGTGCGTGGACGTAGGAGGTAGAATGAGCAATTAATGGTGCAGGACTATTCAGGGGCTGGGGAGTGTGAGTGTTAAGTACAGGTTAGTAGTAATTGTCATCGGCATGCAAATGCCCACTGAAAGTGAAAAGGCACTCAGAAACTGTACACTACGTGGATATGAGTTCTTGAAACGAGAAATATGACGTGGCAACTAGAAATGCTATCTACTGGCAGAGTATCAGAGTCCGAGGTGGCACCAACATGGCACTAGACATCTCTGAAGTTTGGGTGCCCAATTACCAGTGTCCCTCCCCTACTTTTGTATAGAATCGCCAAGATGTGGAGCTCTTTCATTCAAGTAGATATAAAGTTATTTGCCACAAAATGCTTGTCTTAGAATTAATGTCTTGAGAAAACCATCAGAAGAGCGCTATACAAAATAATTGTAGAAAATACCATTGCCATCTCAAAGAAAGTAACTCATATCATAAAAGGGTCTTTTTATGGTATAATAAATGAATCAGAACTGTAGATACATCAATAAAGGAAAGACCCATGCAGCAACTAATTTGCACCTGTCCGGGCTGTTGGTGTGTGTTTTTCCACATCATTAGGTGAGTCATCTCACTTAGGTGAGATCGTAGGTCCACGTGTCATTTAGGGGTCATTATGAGATTCCCTTACGCGTCAGTGCAATGCGTCATATGCGTCATTGGGAGTTACACTTCTATTCTGGGAATGTAACTCCCCCTCTCTACTCGAGTTGTCATGATTGCAGCACTGGGGGTTACTCAACACCTCCTATATGTACACGTCTTTTGATCTATGAGATAGAGGAGAGTTTTATGGCTTAACCAGGTTCTGCCCGTTTGTTGAATCTTTGCATGCACATTCGGTTGATGCTCGCTCCTCCCGAGATCTCTTCACGCTGCCGTTCGCACGTCCGTTGATGTGCACGTCGTCCCTCGTGATCCTCACTTGCGGGTTTTCAAACCCTCTTTCATGGTATCGAGCTACACGACTTGCCGTCACACCAAAAGCTCGAATCAAACTCAACGGTTACACCTGCGTGGAAGGTTTTTTGCTCAGTATTGGCGTTGTTTGGGTTTCTTGGTGACTGCCACACCTCTACATTGGCACGTGGCAACCTGCAGCACCTCTAAGTAACCTCCAAAGAACTCCGCTCCCACTGCAATCAACACCACTCACCACGTGGACACCACACACACTCAACAATCTTCCAACGTGGGCCCCTCCTCTCCATCACCTTCTTTTTAATGTTTTAGGGTGATTAAAAACAAAACAAAACATTTATTCATTGGCATGTAAAAAAAAAAATTGGGTTTTTGGCTGTATTTTGCTTGTAATTTGGCCTTCCTATGCTTGTCGAAGACGGAGGGCGAGGTCCGGGGTTGGCAGGAGGCTAATCCCCCCTCGCAGTCAAAACAAACCCCTACTAAAATTCCGTGCCGTTTCCAATGAGTACCCACACGATACCCTTTGCACCCATCTTGTGTACTTTTTTAATGCGTTTGCAGCATCTAGTGCATTTTTCCATCAGTTGTGGGAATCGTTTTAATGCGATAACTTTTGACTCGCTGCTCGTTTTTGAGCGCTTCCTTGGTCAAAGTTGCATGATTTTTCGCACACTACGTGATGGCATTGCCAATTTTGTAAACGCACTACTTTTATAAAGTGCCGCATTCTGGGGTTGTTTGTACTCTTGGGCCTACACACGCAGACGCATTATCAGCCGAGTCCGACGTCTTGCTTTTGTGCATCTTTCATTTTGCATCATGGAGAGTGCTCTTTCCAGACGTGAGCGTCGTAGGATCGCCTTACAGCCTCCGCCACTTCTCACCGGGAGAGAGACCTATTCAGCTTGGCGTGCTTCCATGGAACGTTACTTCGCCTATGAGGGTCTTTCAGCCTTCTTACTTGGGCCAGTTCCTACACCCGCTGATCATCGTCATCTAGAGGACTTCCTCGACACTTGTGACCATGTCTTTGGTCACATGATGATGCATGTCTCTCGTTCTCTCTGGTTTCACGTGGCAGACTCAGATCCACCCCACCGTGTCTGGAGCATTCTTCAGTCCCTCTATGGAGACCCTTCACATCTTGCTGCCGCCATTGCTACTGCTGATTCAGTTGTCTCCTCCATTTCTTCGTGTGATGATAGTTCCACTGACACAGGCTCGCTTGGTTCTACTTTTGATGACGAGGATTGTGCACCCAGTTCTGATGCAGAGAGTACTACAGAGGACTCTTCTCCTCTTTCTCTCACTATTCCAGACAGTGTTGTCACCCCCACATCTCATCAGATATCGAGCAGTCTCATACTCAGTCTCACATCATCATTACACCAACCTCCTTTCCACTTCTAGTGTGCGAGGCCCATTTCACTCCTCTACCTTCATTGGATGACTCATACCTATCTGACATCGCTCTTCTGTTTGTTGAGCCCCCTCATTGGGATGAGTATTTGCCTGACCTTAGTCGTCTTTTCGCAGAGTCTACTTGTGATGCACTACAAGTCCCTCATCCATCTACAGGTGTTTCAGAGGAGTTCATCATCTCTATTGTTGGGAGTGCCCCTTCCGGGAATCATGTCACTTCCACATTTCCAGAGACCTTCATTGATCCACCCTCAGCTGTGGATCCCTTTTCTGTTGTGGAGGATGTTATGTTCCCTTCACATCACTTGGACATCCTTTCTGTGGGTGTTCCTCTTCACTTTGACAGTTCTATGCACGTGGCATTACCTTCGGTTCCTTGGCACTCACTCAAGACCTATGTCACACTTACATGCACCAGACTCGAGTTCTTCGTGTTCTTTGCCTTCGATTTCCTTTGTGGAGTGGGCGGACTTTCAAGATGTCATTTCTGTCCTTCCTAAGGGCGCAGCACACGCTTCATTGCAGGGTGGCTCTTCTTTAGTCCAGAGGCAGAGGATCTCGTCATTGACATTCTTTTGGGAGACTTCCTACAGTTGCAGAGTTCAGATCCATCCATGGCATCTTCTGCATTCCTCTCGTCTCCCTCTTCTTCTCTCTTCTTCTTTTCGAGAGATTGCCTCTTTGTACATGGGTACCTTTTCAGGCTCGTCTAGAGCTGGGACCCATATTTGGCATCTTTCTTAGATTAGAGAGTGTTTTGTTCTCTTGTGGTGGATGTTTTTCCCATTGGGTTTTCCTTCACTGCTTGGGACTTCTTCTTGTACATGGGTACCTCATCAGGCTTTGTGCCGGGACCCATTTCTCGTTTCTGACTTGCCGCCTCATCCTAAGTTACGATGAAGGGGGGGTGTTGGTGTGTGTTTTTCCACATCATTAGGTGAGTCATCTCACTTAGGTGAGATCGTAGGTCCACGTGTCATTTAGGGGTCATTATGAGATTCCCTTACGCGTCGGTCGTCATATGCGCATATGGGAGTTACACTTCTATTCGGGAATGTAACTCCCCTCTACTCGAGTTGTCATGATTGCAAAGACTTTGGGGTTACTCAAACCTCCTATATGTACACGTCTTTTGATCTATGAGATAGAGGAGAGTTTTATGGTTTAACCAGGTTCTGCCCGTTTGTTGAATCTTTGCATGCACATTCGGTTGATGCTCGCTCCTCCTGAGATCTCTTCACGCTGCCGTTCACACGTCCGTTGATGTGCACGTCGTCCCTCGTGATCCTCACTTGCGGGTTTTCAAACCGTCTTTCACGGGCTGCTCGACCACAAATTTAAGGCGCTTGACAAGTCAATAAATAAAATACCTATTGAATTGTTTTCTAAATGCATTTGCAGCAGAGTGGCGAGGTTGAAGTGCTTGTAGGTGGGAGGTCATGAGGATGATCCCAACCAAACAAGGCAAATTTTTTTGGTCAATTTACTCCGAGCGCAAAGTGGTTCTTTGTTTAGTTCCCAAATCAATAAATACTATGTGAGAAATACAATCATCATGCTGGTGTCATATACACTAGCGATTGCATTGTAGTGTCCCCTTCTCAACACTAGTTCTCTTTGAAGACCTTGGGCCCATTCCACTTCCCGTGGGCTAAAAGGGAATGAGCAAGGGAAGTTAATGTCATGATTTTCAGTTGTTTTTGTGAGCTTTGCATTAATTTTAAGTAATTTTCTAAGTAGAGTTAGGTTGATTGGGAAAAAAGTGAAAAGCCAATGGAAAAATAAAAGAAAAAGAACTATTATGTCTCCAAGGAGGTCGGTCCTCCTTAGGAGGATTCTATTTGGTTTTTGGTGCCACTTCTAGCTATTTAAAGGGGTCGCTTGGCTTGGAAGATGTTTATGTATGTTTTTGGAATTTATTCTCTTAGAGTTGGAGCACGCTTTGCTTTCTCTCTCATCCATTGAGGACGGAAACCCTCTTGGAAGACCTATTAAAAACGAAACCTCCCAATAGTGAGCTGGTTTGAGGACGAAACCCCTCAAACTTGCAAATGGTGATCTCATACGAGAGATTGCATTGAGTTAAATTCAGTTTTGAAGGCATTTCCAGCCCTTCCCAAGGGTGGCAACCTGCCCTAAGGTGGAGTTTGGGGTGTTCAAGGGCATGACAACTTCAAATTCAATCATCATTGTGTTCCTCCAATTTTTAGCAGTTGGAATCTTCATTTGTACTTGAGTTTGGGCTTAGAATTCTTCATTTCCAACCATATTTGTAAAGGGTATTTGTTGCTGTTGATAATTAATTTCCAGCTGATATTAAATTGGTAAAAAAAGATATATTCTCTGGTACTTTTCCTTGCAATTAATTCCCACTTTGAAGAATAATATTTTGAAGGGTTTCTATATTATTTCCAGCAAGTTTTGTGGCTGATTGCTATCATAAAATATATTTACAGCCTGCTGCTAGGGTTTTAGAATTTAATTTCAGTTTTGTTTCAGTTTACTATTTGGTTTTGTGCAAGTTCCTTTGGTGTTCAGATTTAGCCCCAAAAGGGATATTACATGCATCCAGAGCAAAAGTCTAGTGGGTTGAAAATCTGCCACTGGAATATTGTCTAACAGTACCAATTCCTTAGAATAGAGAGATTTAGTTGTAGCTTTAAGTCAACATCACTGTATTATTCTGCTGGTATTTATTTGCATTGCATTTATAAAGAACTTAATACTAATAGTTATAACACTCTTCTTTCTCTGCTGTGTTTTCTGTACTGTATGTATCGATTTTCTGCCAAACAATGTGTAGGTCAGATTCTGCCTTTGTTCTTTCTATGCTCTTGTTTGTAATGCCTTTGCTGGATAGAAGGATCCGAGTAAATTACTGTAATTGGCCACAGTCTTAACATTGTTATAACGAGGCAACATCTATCTTTTCGTTACACTTCAACTGCTCTGTGAAAGCCTAATTTCTGTACAAAGTGAGACAAATGAATTTGTAGGTTTGTTAGTTTTTGTAGCCATGAATTATTTTCTTTTGAATCTTTTATGATTTGATTTTAGGATAACCAATTCCTAGTTGATCTTATTTCCAGCTTGGGTGTGGGCATGGACTTCCAGGAATTTTTGCATGCTTGAAGGTAAGACATTACTTATATCATAAACTATTAGTAGGCTTTATTCTTGGTCTTTGCACTTCTGGACTATGGCCTGCCTATATACTCCTATTTCTTGTCATGCAGGGTGCTTCGACTATTCATTTTCAAGACTTCAATGCTGAGGTTTTAAGATGCCTTACTATACCAAATGTAAATACCAACCTTGAGCAGGCTCGTGAGAGACTATCCCGCCATGCTGATGGTACAGTGGCCTCGACAACAACAACTACTATAGCACCAGATGTACATTTCTATGCAGGTGATTGGGGAGAATTGCACCCTTTGTTGTCTGTGGTCGCTGCTGGTCAGGTAGATTCAGTGGGAGAGGTTGGCCCAAGTTTACTTGAGGATGATTTGCCTCTAGACGATTTTTCTTCTCAAGATGGAAGTGTTATTAATCAGGAAACACTACCAAGTTCCAGTCAGGTTCAACAGGTGGAGTGCAGTAAGAAGCATTCTCGAAGCCGTGCTTGTGAGCAGGCCAGAGATAGAGATCTTTCTGAAGGTGGCTATGATATAATTTTAATGGCAGAAACTGTCTATTCTACCACCTCCTTGCAGAAATTGTATGGGTTAATTAAAAGGTGAGTCTTAAATTTGAAGAAATCCATTTGTTGAGATTCTTTTGTTCAAGAAAGTTGCAACTATGCCGTATCCTGGTTGGTATTTCTTTTGAAACAGTAGTCAGAATTGGAAGTATATTATATAAACAAAATTATTTGATCCTTGTGCCATATATTTAATGTTTGCTTTTTCAACAGTGTTTACGACCCCCATATGGTGTTGTTTATCTGGCTGCTAAAAACACTATTTTGGAGTAGGCGGTGGGACACGGCAATTCAAATCTGTAGTAGAAGAGGATGGTAAGTATAAACATTAATACCGTAACTGTCATTTTGTGCCTACACTCAATAATAGCAATATCTTATTATTTGTCTTGCAAGGAGTTTGACTGATTTGGTCTGTGAGATAACTGATATTAAGTGGGTGTTTACTAGTGTGGTGCATAGAATGTTTAACATTATCGTGATGTATACATATATTGCAGACTCACAGTCTTGGTATTTACAAGGTCTGCAGACTTAACTGTCTTTCGTATTCACAATTTTTGTCATATTGTTCTTTTTATCTGACCTTTTTTTTGAATGGTTGGAGGGGAATTGGATTTTTTCGATTTGTCTGGATTTCATTCTATGCAACATGTATGTCAATAAGGGACAGTTATTAGATTTTAATGAAGCATACTAAATTTAAGAACTGTGTAGGTTTTCTCAGTTGTTTTCTGCCAACATATTAATTCTTAAAATATAAGCTGGGAGTGTCTTAAGACCTGGTTTAGCAAAATGACAATGCCTCTCCTATGAAACACCCGGTATTTGCTTTTTCATTTTGTACAAACTGATTAAGTATTGTCTTCATGGCTGCTCAACAACAGTACTTTTGAAATGAGGTTTTTAGGTTCTCCTTTCTATAAATGACATCATTCTTTTTCATTTTGACTGGCAATCATGAACTTTGTTCTCGGTTTGATGTTTTACACACCATGGTTATGATGGAATCAGAGTTTGTTGGCCATTATGATGATGTTGCGGATAATACGACCTAATTATGCAGTGCCTAGTGGCAGTAGCCTGTAACATTATAGTTGTGGATGCATGATGGATCCTTGTATTGGATATGCTAGTATTTTAATTTTTTTATGGTGTTTAGTTCTTCTAAACAACTCTTCAAAAGGTAATCATTCATTCCTTTGAATCGTATCTGTAACAGTTCAGCAAGTTGCATTTGTTTGTCTTGGAGTAAAACTTCATTATACTCTTGCAGGTATTCTGGGAGCTCATTTGGTGGTGGAAATTGCTGACGGTGCTTCCAATGTTAGAGAAATCTGGAAATTCTTTTTCAAATAGAATTTGAGGTTGGGGTTGATCAGATTGTAGATACGTACCCCATAATCTTTAAAGCCTCAAATGCTCCTGTAACTGCTTCTGATGGATGAGCAACTGAACTGCACCTTTGTGCCCTTCAAACCTTCTTACGGTGGGATGGACGTTCAGTAAGGTCTAAAAATGGGACAGCGCGTTTTGATGAGAATCTTGGAAGCTGATAAAAGTAGGCCACCACAGGTTTCATGAGAAATTTTCTTTTAAAGGCTTAATTAGCACGATCAATTGGCTAGATTATTTATACCAATGATCAGTTAGTGATGTCTATACTATCTGTTGACAATGACAAAGATATTGGGCTGTGGCATGATTGGTCATCACTTTTTATCATATTGATTCAAATTTGAAATATATTCTGGATTTCCATCAGACTAATTTTTACTTTTTCTCTGTTCTCTTCCTGCTGGTGCTATTGTGTGCACGACCTTCTTCTTGGTATTTTGGAAGATTGTACCCAATTAAAATGCAGAAGCTTCTTGCAGAGTGTTAGGTAGATAGAGTAATTGTTTTCCGTCAAACATCTGTGGATGACGATCATAGAGGTTACATCCTCCCATTATAAAAGCATGCAGCCTTTACAAGGTCCGGGAGTCCTGGGTGCAAATATGTAACACGACATGGTCCCCACCCACTGGTGGGTGTGCATCCAGAGACCATCTCCATAATCTTTTACAAACCCAAAGAGAGAAAAAATCATCTTTTTGGGATGAATTGCTTGAAGACAGCTGTGAGGCTATTGTGTGATGTGTAGACATATTCAACATTAAAAATCAAAAACTCATTCTTGTGTAAGGTTATCAGTCTTACTTTTATTATGTATGTACTTGAACTCGATAATTTGTGGAGGTGATAGATTTGAGGAAATTCATCATTTTGGGATGAATTGCTTGAAGACAGCTGGAAGGCCATTCTGAGACACACAAAATTCATATTCAACGTTAGCAATCCGGATTCATTTTTGCTTAAGGTTCAGTTCTTTTTATCAATATGTACTTAAATTCTTGATAATTTGCAGCACATATAGATTTGAAGAAAATATGCATTGCATGGAGGACTTATAGGTCCTACATATTATTCTTTATTTCATTGAAGTAGTTTCCAATCAACTTTGCTAGTTGCTATTTCCAACGTTAACTGTGTAATCTAGACTGCTAGGGTATGGGTACAGGTTCAGTACACAGAAACGGATTTTTAAAAACCCCGGTACGATATGCTGCGGGTACATTCGTACAATATATTTATATACATATAAAAATTTAAAGAAAAATGCATACTTATTAAAATTTAATACTCGTACAATCATATGGATTCAAAATTTCATCATTCATGGAAAACAGATTTCAAATACTTTGTATTAATTAGGGTCAGGGTTCACTTTTTTAAGTTTGGGTGTGTTTTTATTTATTTATTTGCACTTGGGTACGTATCCACAGTGTACCCACAACATACCAGTACCGGTTCCATACCAGGTAATGCGTTTCAGACCTGGTACGAGCCGGTACTGGGCGTTTCCCTGCAGTCCAGTGTGTAACTATACTTGAGCTAGTTGTTGAATCTGTGAGCTAATGTATTCAATGCTGAGTGCTGCCATGATCATTGGATGTTTTATGGTTGAGTCACTTCATAGAAGATACTCTGCTAGTACTAGTTAACCTAGTGAGCATGGAGTGATTTTTTGATCAAACGATCTACTGTTGAATATCTTTGGGAGATAAGTATATTAAAAAGGCATGTTTGATGGAGTTTGTTGGAGTCCTAAATTAGCTGGGCCTGGAGAATGGCAATTATAAAGGGATGCCTAGATATAATTTGTTTGGAAACGGTAATACTTTGTACCTATCTTGCTGGTCTTGTAGAACTCCCATGCATGCATCCTATCCACAACTATTTAGTGGCTTATTATGCGTTATGCTCATTTTTCTTAAATAGGTAGGTAGGTACAAGTCAAGAAATGGGTAATAGTTTTTGCTTCTGATTTTTTTTTTTTTAAGTCTAATGTGCACTACCAAGAGTTGGTGTGCGCTAAATGCATATATAAGACAAATAGAAGACATTTTCTCCTTCGTCTTGAAAAGTTTTAAGTTGATATGGAGACTCAGATTTACTGTCATCCAAATTATTGAATCTCACTAAACTTGGGGTCTAAACTTGATGAAGGTATTTTACTCTTGGTTGGACTTCAGTAACCCTTATTTTCTTTTTCTGACCTGATAACGTTTAATGCCATTCTGAGGGTCCTCTACATAGGTTCACACATTTTGTTCATACATATATAAGATGGCCAATACTCACTTCCTTGTAAAAGGATTAGTTTTGGGGAACTGACTCTTTAATCTTTAGAATCATCTTTCACTGATTCATCCGACTTAAACATTTTATTTTGGATGTCCTTAATTAAAGATTGCTTGTAAATCATGATGTCAATATTGTGTTTGACAACATAATATATCTGCACAAAGTATGGTCATGAATTGTATACCAGCTCAATTTAGTGGTCAAATTCTTGCAGCACAGTTGCATAGCCCTCAAGAATGTAAATGTCTAATAGCATCCATAAAATTACAGAGTGTTGAAAACCGCCTTTATTTCTGGACTAATGATGCAGTGTTCTAGTTTTCTAGTTACCATTCACACCCACGAGTGTACTTTTTCAAGCTTTGACATTCACCTAATGCTTGTATCCTTGCGAGTTTCCTTTATTATTTTATCACAATATTTGATCCATCTTTTGAACTGCTCAAATTATGTATTCTACAAAAACATTGTCATCACATTTGCAGATTACCTAAAGCTTTTCACAAATGATCAAGTGTCACCTTCGAAATCAAGGTGTTTGTCCAGTACACTCATATTGCTTGATGGTAAGACTTTTTAAAGCAATCCCCAAAAATTCAATGACATAAAATTAGAGAGGGGATGTCTTAATTGGTTATTTAAGTGTCCTTTTAGATAGCTTTGCATTCCACGTGCAATCATTGAAACGATGAAGAGCACCGTCCCTCAACTTGCTTACACTTCATTAAATATCGTACTCGACAAACTCGAGATATTTGGTTTATCAAAAACTAATATAAGTTCAAAAGGAATATTTTCTGGCAACTAAGGTGGGAATGCATTATGCATTACAAAATTAAGACTCACTAACTCTATGTATGTTCGAGATAACGATTAATGGCTTGTAAATAGAAAGTCTACTTTTGGCAGCCTAAGATGAACAAAATGATTTATTTTTCTTCTTTGCTCCAAGAGCATGTCCTAAGTGTTAGTGATGCATAGGCAAATAACCAATATCAAAGAGTTAGTCAAATTCTTGAAACTATCATTCAAACCATGCAATTTTCCCACTTTCTCAAGAAGCTCAAAACTTGTATTACAACACAAAATACCATATACAACTGATTCAAAGCCCAATAATGATTTACACTTGCTTTATTTCACCAAACAATAACGTTCAAATGCTTGAAAAAGGTTTAGAACTTCATTTGATAGCAAACTCCTTTTAGACCTCAACTCATGCTACCACCCTCCAAAGGGATATTTTTTGATGTAAAATACACATTTCAATGAACTAGGACTCACTAGCAAGTTTTTCAATACCCATTTAGCCCATTAAAGAGAATACAAAGTTTCATCACTCGATCATCAACCAAATTGCTTTTATTCTCCTTTTACCATTTTTTTCACTAGGTCACTCTCTAGCCCTATTTCTACACAAGTCTCTCGTGTATGGTAAAATCCACCAATAGTAAAGCAAAAATAAAATACTTTCTTGATACCCTTTACCCTCCTTGTGCTTTGTGCAAAATTTCAAGACCTAACTCTCTCCCTATCATTACCAACTCAATTTTACACCTTGTCACTAGGTCTCCAATTAGGCTTCTTAGGGTTTTAAACACCTATTTAGGGTTTAATCCCTTTTTACTGTTTTCAACCTTCAAATCTCCTTTAACCATCTATAATACACTTGCTTAGAGGCATCTAAGTTCCATGAACCCTTCGTAATCACTTTCTTGTCATATTTTCATGTTTGGGTCTTCTCACAATTTTCTTGTTCTTTTCTTCAAAACAATCTACCAACCTTGTTTTGTTCCTAAGTTCTTCTTGAGTTCTTATTACCTCTCATCTTCTCACCAAACTTCACCTAATCATTCCACCTTAGTCTTTCACCTATACATCATCTTGTCCTTCTTTTCTCAAGGTTTAATTTCTTATCTTAAGCTTCTCATCTGCATAGGGTAGTCTAAGGATGCATTCCTATTCATACTATCTCTATGAATCCTCTCACCGTGTTAAGGTTTCAAATTGTTCACTTGGCCTTGAGACATATGGATAACTCTGTCCTCTTACTAAGGCCATTACAAACCAAGGTTATTATGACTGTCATATTGAGTAAAACCAATCGTGTATGCTTATCTTGATCGAGTTTCCTTCCACAAACACTAACACTCTAATTCAAACCCTAGCTTCTTGACACTATTCCCTCCTTTGTCTCTCCACCATCTCACCATAGTATTCACAGTTCACAAGAACATTACAAGGTTATTAAGCTCAAGATAATCTTTACAATCCTCCAAATTGACATTAACATAGAAACATGCAAGTTTTTGAATTTGTATTTTTAGCCCAATCCTCTTGATATCCTTGAATACTTAGAATGCAATGAAAAGTCCCTGTTCATCAAATTTCAAAAGTTACAGTAACCTTCTCTTAATATCCAAACCATCTTTATAGACTCGAATTTTTTTAAACCCTGAATAGGGTATGCCCAAAACTAGTAAGGATTTCTAGTTTGATTCTCTTGCCCATACAATGACTCTTTCATGAATAGGTATTACACGCCTTGGTTCCTCTAAGATTTCTTGTGAGAAGATTTAAAAGTTCATCCCTTATCCCTATACAATTTTGTTTTGATCTTAGAACTTTGTGTTTGAATGTACGAGACAAAGTAATTTCTTAATTTGTTCCTTGTTCAAAGTCCTTCATAACCTTTAATGATTCTACCCCTTCCTTTAAACCTCGGTACATCTCAAACATTACCCTCATTCTTGACAAAGGTTAAAACTTCATCAACACCACACATGTAAGGATTGTTTCCTCAAAATGCATAGTTTCAATATGCTTTCATTCTTCTTTATACTATTGATTAAGTGGCTTCCATTGACTAGAATGAAAAACACAATTTAGAATCTTTCACACAAGTTACTTTATCTAATCCCTTTACCTTATTCAATACCCATGAGATTCAAACACCTTGAACACACATGCCTGCAACCAAGCAATAATATGTTTCCTTGTCTTTAACACATCTCCCAAGGCTCCTTCTTGACCCATTCTTTGACTGTACCATTCCCTTTCACTTGTAGGAACATACATTCTATCATTTCAAAGAGTTTTTAATCACATAATTAAGAACATTCTTTGCACAATGCCACACAAAACCCATTATACACGCTTTTATCATATGTAAAGAGGCTTTTATTAGATCGACCATGAAAACACAAAGCTCCAAGAGCCATCAAGGCTCTAAAGCAAATAATACTTCAATACTTCTTCACTCCTAACTTCCCACACCTTCATTCCATCATCTTCCATTCGAATACCTTCATACAAATTGTAAGAGTGTGGTAGTTAAGGTTTTGACTCACCAACTCCAACTATGTATGGTCTAACCTAGGAAGCTTTACACCTTAGTTAAGGTCAAGTAGTCATGTCCTTAGGTGAAGAGTATGCCTCATGACCAATTTACACCCTTGAATGACCCTAAACTAACACTTTAGCTTATAACCTACAAACTAGACAATTTGAAAATTCAAACTTGTGGTTTTGGAGGGAAACCACTTATTACAAGCAAAAATGAGTCCAAATGGACTAATTACATCACAAAAACCTCCATATGGACTACAAACACACCTAGATAGCTAAGAAAAACTAAAATTTGCAAATTTACAATGATGCTTCGCATCGCTTAGCGGAAGAAAAACTAAGACATATATAAGAAGACAATTTGCACACACCCAAAATGGACGTGATAGAGTATATTTATTATAGAGAGGTGGTTACATCCAGTTTCAGTTTTCATACAGTTAGAGGTAGTTTCCGACTATCTAATTGATGGCTTTTAATATAAATATTCAACACCCCCTCTTAATGACTAAACCGGAAACAAGAATAAGTTTGTCCCGAATTTCGACAAATGTCCTAAAGCACACATGTTTAGTCATTAGATCTATAGATTGTGCCATAGATGGTATTTTGAAACCAGCAGTCTAGTGTTGTGATGCGGTTGTTGAATGGAGGACCGGAAAACAAGAATTTGGTTATGTGAGCAGAGGATATGGCAAGTAGTCCACTAATTCTTCATTATGTGATTCATTGACCAATGATGAATCATCAATGGTGAGAGTGTCAGCCCCATCCCTAGAGTGTTGGAATCAGAAACTCGGAGAGGTGGATTGAGAAATTTGTTTCAGGCTTGTGTAGCCTGTTGGAGTCTATATAGAGACTCAATTAGTAGCCTGCGCATCTAAGTCACCTCAATCATGCCCTTGCAACACCGTGTATCCAACCTTTTCAGAAAACATGTTGAAGTGACTTCTAATCAAATTGAGTTGCGAAGGAGAGAAATGTGACCATCATGTAGCGGAAGTTAGAACCAACTTCGTAATAGTAGGAGAAACAAACATCTCCATCTTAGTAATGGGAGAAATAACCATCTCCATAGACCAACTCCCTGTCTCATCTATTTGCTCATTTATCCCCCTCTGTTGGGAAAGGTCTTTCACAACACAATGAGCAAATTATTCATGCTCTACTATCCTTTGTGCAAGTACCTCTGAGTGAGTGGCTTGGCATGCCATCTCACCATGCACCGTTAGTGCATATGGAATAGTGGAGTCTCCATCCACAACAAATTGTTCTTCAAAATGAGGAAATCCATCCTCCCAAGGCATATCCGCCTCCCGTACATCTGGTATAGTGGATACTCCCTCCACAATAAGTGCATGTAGGTTGACTGTATCCAAGTCAATAGATCTATGAGGAATGGCTTCCTCCCAAGGCATTGTAGCCTCCTACACATCCTGTATGGTGGAGTTGTCCTCCACACGTGCATTCATGTTGATCGTAGCAGGATCAACAAGCCGATATTGGCCACCTTGCCCAATACCAAGGGAAATCATCCGTCTTCATTTCACATCAGAGACAACACACTTCTTCCCACGAAATATGTTAGATATGTGACAACAAAGTTAAATTTTGGATCCCTTTGCGGTGTGGTTTGTATGACACATCTCGAAGGGAGGGTGTGGGGGCTTGCCCCCAACTCTTGTCATTGCAGGGGGTCAATCCCTTGTTTCTAGAAAGACGAATTCAACCAAATTCTATTTTTAGGAAGGAAAATCCTAATGGCATTTTCCACTCTATTTTAAGGAGGAATCCTAACTGTACTTCGCCAATTAGGTGTATTTATTTTTGTGGAGATCAAAAATAGCTCATAACGAGTTCACATGTAATCTGTTCATCTCGAGTTAATAAAAGCTTGATATTTTACACCGTGGATGTTTCCTAGGCATGCAAATGGGTTTTACCACACAAATTTGGTGTTTCTCTTACATGTTTGGTATTTTGTATATTTATTTGATCTTTATCTTTGTATCCGTTGTTTTCTTATTCAACTTTCTACTCATTCATTGCATGAAAGTTTATGGTTTCCTAAAATCTACAAAAATATTGGGATTTTAGTTGATTGACAACATATAGAAGATTATTTTGTAAAGAAGGTACATATCTTACATTATGTACCAACAATTTATGAGCATTATTCAATACAATGCATATATCTCCTATCCCTTCTATTATGCGATTCTCCATCAACGAGTACTACTAATTCAAAAATATATTTGCATAAATGAAACATACTAGTCCTTCGATATGAAAAGTGTGTGGATGTCTTTGGAGTCGGTGATCCAATAACTATTACCATTGTCATGCGAGCATGATATCGTAAGACAATAAAGAGCATGCTCTTCATCTCAACCATGTTCTTCTACAACTGTTGCCACATGTTCCTCATCACATGGCCTTTTTTTTGTTGCAAAGATCATACTACTGCTTCCGACAATCCTTCTTAAGATGCCCAACCTTGTGACAGTAATAGCATGTGCCCTGATATCGAGTGGACTCACCAAAATGATGTCTCCACTTTCCTTTTGACTATGTGACAAGAGTACTTTGTAATTGGTCACAACTGGATTCTGTTTGAATTTGTCTCCGCTCCTTTTGCAACGTAGGAACTCACCTTGTCGAACGTAAGAGTTTGAATTTAGCCATTAAATGGAGTGCCTCCACAAATGACTCATATGAAGAAGGTAACTGCTTTAGACCAGAGCCACTATATCATCGTTGTCCACCTTTTTGTTGATGGAAGATAACTTGGTATCAAAGGTCTTTCATTCAAGTAGGTGCTTAGACAACGATCCACCTTCTTCTAACTTTACGGAATAGAGCACATTCTTCATGTATAAAACCTGACTCTTTTATGACCTCCGATATTTATCCCTCAGACTGATCCATAATGTGCTAGCCCTAGCGGCATTCTAGATCTCACGTATCAAATCATCGACATTGACAACTTGAAAAGTAATAGAACCTCCTTACGACATTTTTCATAATCCATGAAATTCGTAGCATGTCTATCTTCATTGCCCATGATTATTTTATTACAATCTAGAAACTCTGCAAATGTCAAAATCTTATGGCTCCATATATTAAAATTTGTGCTCATCCACTTTTGCTAGTCCCCCAAAATTAGGTTTGATAAATTTTCCATTTATTATTCCAAAAAAAGAAAAAGAAAAATAATAAACAATACCAAGAGTCTTATCTTGTCTTTGATTGGGATAATGGATGCCCTTCAGCCATGACTAGAGTAACCCACGACTTGGAATTCATGCCCTAGGTTGCAGCTAGGATATCACGATTGTATAATCATGACTGGATTCATGACTATATTCACAACTTGAAAATCGTGACTGGGGTTTCTTTGTGTTTGTGACTGTACTTCCATAAAATTTTGGTCTGTAAAAGCGTGACTTACCCTTGTTATTTTATATGACCGTGTGGGAAAATATCTCCTTATCCTCATCACTCTTGTTATTGTATATGATTGTTATTTAAAAGTATGGTTTGAAACCACATTTGTAATCTTTGTCTTCAAGATTAAGGAACTGTAAGTTTTGTACAATGTAACCTCTGCCTTGATTCAGGGACTGCAAGTTTTCTACATGAATGAAAAATGAAAAACAAATGCAGACTTTAGTTTCAAACTTTAGTTTGTGTTTGATATCACAAGCAATGAGACGGGGGGTGAATCAGTGCAGATCAATTTCACCGCCTTTAAAACTTAGTTAGAAACAAAATTCAAACCATAACAAATTAAAGCACAATGAAGAAGACAAGTACACATGACACCAAATTTATAGTGGGAAACCCTTAGAGGGAGAAAACCCACTTGAAATCAAAGCTTTTTATTAGGAACACCAATTCCTTGTTTACAATGATTTCTAGTTTGGTTGAGCACCCACTCAACCTGAGAAGCACCCACTTCCTAGTCCTTCTAGCACCCACTGGAAGGTTTCCAAGCACCCACTTAGTTGGTTTAGTAAGTTGCAACTTGCAAGGAGCTCCTACCCCTGTAACCCAAGCACCCACTTAGGAAGAATTCAATAACAACGTTTCAAATTGATCATTTAGTTTCTTGTTGCTTCATCAACAAATCATGATCCCTTTCTGGCTCTTCACAATTCACCTGTTCCTCTGATTCATACATTGTCAAGAATTTACGCAAATGATCCTAATGCAGTCTTGACACAACAACATCAACTTATGATCTCTGTTTTTCCATGCCTTTCACAGTTCATAAGTTTCCTGTCTCTCTTTATCAAAACCTTTCTTAGTTTCACAATTTGACTTATTCATTTGTATTTTTATCAGTCCTCTGTATTTTTCATCAATTCAACCACACATTCTGTTTTTACTCGATCATTTAGCCAAATGCTACCTTCCTATCACACCCACCCCTTAAGAATCTTCAGGGACTATTTTAGTTGCTATTTTTCACTCACCTCTTTTACCTGCTATTCATCATTCACATCTTCACATACATGTTTGCACCTTTACTCAACTTTTGGTGATCAACATCTTGTACACACGGTTCTATTTCAACTTCACTGTTCCCGATTGTATATATCATCACTATTTTTGACATTTATATATCTCCTATCTCTGTCATTTTCCTTCTTCTACCATGTGTACATGTCTAATAGATCACTCATTTTCACTAATTTACGCTTTTAATCGACATTGTCTTGTATATTCATTGCCCCTCAAAAAGACCCGGCTTCTCCTTTTTCACACCCTTATCTCTACTCCATGTATTTCTTTTAAATTACGTATCTCAGAACTATTTTAATGCTTTTTTCAATTTCTTACCCATTACTCATTTCCAATCTCTTCATCTATTTGAACTAGATGCATTTCAACTCTTTAACTTCTTGTCTCTTGAGTGTAATAGGCTCTTTCAACTTCTTGTTCAAGACAAAAGAAAATGACCTTACGTCTTCTTGTGCGAGCTTCAACATGAAAGATGTGAAATTTGCAACAATTTTTAGCCTCTTTGGCTTCCTCATGAGGTTAAACATCTGAAGCTAGGTGATTCCATGACCCTTCAACTTTCTAGGATGTTCAAATATATAGAAACTTAGTCCACTTTCTATGCATTAGTTTATAACATTGACTAGCTCAAGATACTAAGGAAATTTTGTTCACTCAAACATACTTCAAAGGATGTTTACATAACCACATTCAACTGATCCAACTCACTTTTATACCACTTTGTTAACCTTTACTCGGGATTTGAACTAAACCTCATTAATTTAAGAACTTTTGTATGACCACCTGTGAACTTCTCAGAGGTGTTTTCTTCGTCTGCAGCACATGAAAACGATGAAAGAAGAAGATTTGAAGGCATTATATACTTCCTTTGAGAAGGAGAATGAGAAGGATTACACAAATTGATTTGGTGGATTTCATTTGAGAAGGAGAAATTTCATTTCAAGCTCGAGTACTTGATTTTCAATTTGCCACACAAAATTTGAAACCCTCAAAAAGTTCCAAAAGCATTTCTAAGTGAAATAGACCACGAGACTTCTTGTGGAGGAATTGTAGACACTTCTAGAAGGATTTCATAAAGAAATTTGTATTGAAATTTGCAAGCTTGACCTTGTGACTGTTCACTCGGAATTCTACAATAAGCATTATTAAAATCTCTTCAAATCTTGATGAAAACGCTCCAATCTTTTTGCAAAGTATATTCGTGGCACAAAAACAAAGAAAGTTGTATGTTTTTGTGAATTTTGGCAAGTTGCAAGTGAATTTTCAAGAAAAACATTATGCAAAAACCCTTAATCGGGTATAGAAGACTATACAAGTCGAGCCATTGAAAAATTCGTTTTCTTCCTCCATAAATGATGAAATTCAAAATTTTCAGTTGTCATAAGTTTATAAAGACATTTTACACCTTTTCCAAGCAATAGTTAAGATTGAAGCTTCTTGATGTGCTCCCAGTCATCTAGCAAATATGCGAGAATGATCAAAAGTTTAGTTTGAGCACAAGGAGGCATGTTACCTTAGAAAACTTGTTTTGTATAGGAGACTGATTTTGGTATTCTTTTCCTTCCTAACACATTCAAACAAATTCAAACTTCAAACAAACACCTCTATGTGATCCTTTCACACCAACTTTCTTAGTGCCATTCCATGCACATTATCACAATTAGCGAGTATTCAAGGTATGGTCCATGAAAGGATGGAAACGAATTTTTGAGCTTGAAGCATCTTTGAGAAAATAAGCCATGAGTTGCAATGTCTTCAATAATGATAAATTTAAGGGAGCAAGACAACATTTCAGCTCTAATAACCATTTTGCACATTGTAGGTCCTAATTGTGCCTTCATGATTGATCGAGGTTGGCCTTACATAACTGAGAAGAGTTGGGTGAGATATGACTTTGAAGATTCTGTAACAACCACCTCCATTGATCAAACAATTTGAAAGAGACTTGTGAGGAGGATATGAGCTTATTGTTGTAACAATTTCACTCATTGTCACTTGTACAATACTATACCAGATCACCTTGAGCGAGACAACCTTGCTATTCTATGATCACTAAAAGAGTCACTTGAAAAACTCACCTTGTCACATTGGGTTGGTCATTGTCAGAGCAAGAAGACATGCTTAGAGATTCCTAAAACACTGTCATCTCTCAAGAGATTGATTGAATGCCAAAACAACTCAACTTGACTTTGACTACTCAAGACACATGCTAGGAAGGAGAAGTAACCTCTTTGAAAAAAGCTCATAACTTTCTTGAAACATATCCATTTGATCTGAATTTTTTTGCATTACCTCAGGCTTGGAATCTAATATAAAAATTTATTCTATGATTTATTTGAAGAGGCCTTCATATTTTTCTTGACACCTAAGAAGCCGACAACTCCAAATGCACTTTTCAAGAAGGTAGTTTTGGAAAAACTCGAATAACTCAAAATCCCCATTATAGAATCTGATGAAATTTGACATGGAGCATTGAAAGACATCCCTATACACATTCCAAGTGTTGGTTAGCCATAGGTTTTCTTGTGGGACTCTGACCAATCTCATTTTCATGTAATAACATCTGGATTCCTCAAGAGCAACTTTGGCTAACTTTTCGGTTGTGCCTTGAACCTAAACCAAGCCTTGTTTTTGCTCAAATATGACCTAGACAACATTACTAGGATACTTCCATGCTCTCATGGTCTTTTCATGACCTGTACCATACTTTCACACCTCATTAGGCTCTAGAAATATGCCTAAATGAACCAATTTGACTTGAGACTTCCACCAAATGACCTGATACTCACTGTAAGAGCTTGTTATCATGTTTATACCATCATACCTGATCTGTATCACATCTTAACCAGCCACACCAGACTTGTCCATGCTCCTACTGGACTCTTGTTTCACCAACCAAGCTTGCAAAGCAATGAGACCATCCTGCGCTCTCTCTTGTGAGCTCCAAATATCTGCAGAAGACACTTACTAGATCTCACTTCACCTTTCATTGCTTTGCCATCAATGCCACTTGACATCAATGACAACACCGATGACCAGGGTTCAATAGTTTGTGCCCCTCAGACCCTTTTTCATTCTCTCATACCCTTTAAGGGCTTCCTCGGGCTCTGATACCAATGTTAGTAGAAGGATAACTAAGACATAAGAAGACAAATTTGCACACTTGTCCAAAAACTCGCCCAAAATAGACGTGAAAAAGTATATTTATCATAGAGAGGTGGTTATATTAAATTTCCGGTTTACATATAGTTAGAGCCAATTTCTAACTGTTTAGCGATGGCTTTTAATACAATATTCAATAACTTGTAATCTTATACTTGAAGTGATGTTTAACTATAATTAGAGGTAGTTTTTAAGCGTTTAATCGATTTAGTGATGATATTTAATCTTATTTTTGAAATTCAATTCAATAGAAAAATTTAAAGCAAAAAGTTTTAAAGCATATGAGTTTTTTTTTTAATTAATGTATAAATTGACATCATATACTAGTACATATATGATTTCTAGCAAATCCGACAATTAATTAGGTGGCAATAACGGTATTTAGAATCTCAAAAGACACATTTTTGTGACTTAAACCATGGGTTATATTTGATGTTTGAAGGGTAATTTTTTTATATATCACAATTATCTTTTCAACATTGCTTGTCAAAAGCTAAGACAATTCATCTTTAATCAAGAAAACATTCAAGGTTCAATATATTTACTATAATATACCTATCATCAATTTTCCCTCTTTTATCACATACGGCCATCAAATTTTACGAGTCTAATCATCTCCTTTTAACCGTTATTGTTTTAACCGTTATTGTGTATGCAAATTGTAAAATGGGTTACAAGTTTATTTTGATGTATTTTTATTAAATTTTAGAGCCTTAGCAAAAGAAAATATATTCTAGATTGGAGGTTATTGGTTTTTGTTTTAAAAATTATAATGAATTTTGTTTTTACAACTTTAAAGTTTTTCGTTCACTAAAACAAAATCCATATTGGTTAGTTGGCTTGGTCTACCGTAACATATAAAATTTTTATATATCATGATCCTCATGCCAATAAAGGTGACACCACAATATAAGTGACCCTCTTATTAACAAAATGGTTGATTGATTGTGGTATGGGTATGCTTCCTTGCTTAGTTTTCCCCTCTCGTTCTTGTGGCATTAGAATATCTAAAACAAACCCTGTAAAATTACCTCTAAATACTTGTCTTAGATATTTCTTTTCAATATATTTTAGAATTGTTTCTACGACTTTAAAAATCTCCATTCAATCAATAAAATTAATCCCACATTGGTTGGTTGGCTTGATCCAAGGTAATTACGCCGTAAGGGGTTACTATGTGAAGTAGGACCTGTTGCTTCTGACAAAAGTCAGAAATCCAACAGACCACATTCCTTCCTCCAGAGACGTTGAAATCTAACGGCCAGTATTGTGTTTAATTTAATACCAATATTTCATCAACACGTCGTCATCGTCGCTCTTGTACGGGCTCGCCTACATGGAAGCCAAGGGGCGAATGCGCAGGGGAAACCGCATTTGGCAGATCGCTTTCGGCAGCAGGTTCAAATGCAACAACGTCGTCTAAAAGGCGCTGCAGACCGTGAAAACCCCGACAGCCGGGCCCTGGTCCGACTGCATCCTCAGATACCCCATCGCCATTCCCCACGTCGTCAGGCTGTAAAAAAATTACCGTTATTAAATTCATGGAAAGCTTATGTTAAGGAAGTAGGTGAATATTTCTGTCTGTTCTGTGTCCGCCATATCTTACAGCCTTCGTGATGAAACCCGAGGGAAATTTCATTGATCATGCATTAATATGTGCAAGTCTTTTAGTACCGCATTTCTGATCTTAATAGCAACTAGCCTATATATGTCTGTGAAAAATAAATCAAGAGCTCAAGATTGAGATCCACTGCTGCGAAAATTGCTAGGAGATGCCTGGTATTAAACTCCTAGAAACATAGCAAGAAACAACAGAGATTATTCATGTTTGAACTGTTAGACAGTTTTTGTGTTAAAAACATTGTTTCAGGTATCTGAAGAACAACTACAGACCATTAAAATTGACTATATTTTTTAACTCGTTAATTCTGGCATGATTTAAAGTTAGAGAAAGAATTATCTGCAGCGGCTAAGTTCAAGCAACATACCTCTAAAAACTGCAAATGGCCTGACTTTGTGTAAGTTGACTTCACAATGGTCTCCCACTTGGGATCAGCAGCGAGGGATAGCTTTGAGCCTTGCTGCTGCTTTCTGAGAGGACTTCCATATGGTAAATACTGTGATGATGGTGAGTTTGGAGAGGAGTCCGCGGCATGGCACGCTAAAGCCATGACTCAGAAGGAGACCTGGGTAGTGGAGGTTGCTGTGGGGGTGCCAAACCAGTAATAGAAACGCAACTTTCAGGTTTTACATTTACACGAACCAGAGATCTGTTTTCATCTAACACTTCCTTGCACTTGGTGGAAATGCCCAAAGGCCAACCTTCCTTCACCGGAATATCATGGATATTTTTGGTTCCTACCAACACAATATTTTTTTGTTCTGTGCATTCAGAGTCGTTACTTAAACAAATAGTTTGATCTGAACAATATGAATGATCAGCTACCATGTTTGGAGGCTGCTCAAGCTTTTTGCATTCTAGAAAGTCACTCACTTTAGCTATCTCCAGCATGTTCATGGAATCCAAAATACAGCTGTTGATAACACAATTTTCTGGTTTTCTCTGTCTCTCCGGAACTCTAACATCAAAATCAGATTCAATTCCTTTCATCAGCCCATTATGGTTTAAATGGCCAGGCATCACCTCTGAGGGTCTTGTTTTGTGTACAGAATCGACGTATACAGTTTTCTCAATGGCTGGACTGACAGAACCAAGCCTCATGGTATTCCCCAAAATAGGTGAACTCTTCCAAAAACACAGATCTTGTTGTGCTCCCATATCATTAAAAGAATTGCAAGACTTCCTCTTGGCTTCAACATAAGGCACATTATCTTCCTTATCCACTTTAGGGAAACCTACAAACCCGTGCCTTCATTAAATGGAGACAGGAATGGTTCATTCCTATAAGGAGATATTCCACATGATGTCGGTGTTCCAAATTTGTTCAAGGTTTGTAAATCACTTCCACATGATATTCTGCTCATTAAACCAATTTCTGTGGAACCCAACCATTTCTCCATGTCCATGGGTTTTCACCTTTTTGGTACACATTGTTTTTTGACTAGGAAAATAAATCTGATACGCCTACCGATCTGTTTTACACCTTGGTGCACATTGTTTTTTGACTAAAAAAATAAATCTGAAACTTTTGTGCTCTCATGTAGTAATATGGTTTAATGTGAGTGTTTTTTTAATATTAATGTCAATTTTCTCAACAACAAATATATGAAAATCCACAAAAAAAGTTGACATACCAACATTATAAAGGAATAAAGTTTTCGTGCCTTGTCTATGATCCTATATTTTATATACATATATATATATCAAAGTGTTCCAAATTGTAACATCTATAAAGATCCCATTCCTATTACTTTTTGATGGATGTCCACACCCATTTTTGAATCTCCCATCCTTTTTAACAACCCCATTTTGTGAGTTTGTTGGCAAAGGTTTATTATACAAAGTTGAGCATCTATTTAACATTTGCAGGGTTGTTTCATGACATTTTACATGCATATGAAACAAGGCACCTACAACTACAACATCCGACAAAGAACACTTCCTAATATGCCTCAATGGATGTCCATACCCCATTGTAAAGCTATTTTTTTCCATGGGATGTTAGTGTGTTTGGAAAAGGTGAGCTTATGGGTTGAATATATGTTCATTGCATTATGAAATAGATTAAATGGCTCTTGCTAAGCATTTACGAAAACATTAATTTACATGACCACAACAAGCCCACCTATGACCTCCAATAGTGATGGTTTGTCTTGGAGACAAGGAGGATGGTTGTAGTAATATCAATCGACCATTCCTTGCATTTTGAGATTCTTTTTGACAATTTGAAAAAAAGGCACGCGGTTGTAGGAAAGAAGATTTTCCCATTGGTTCCTCGCAAAATTCTCCCCATCCCTATGCTTCTCCCTCAAATCCCTACTTCATCTCTCCTCTTCCTCTCCTGTTATTTCACTCCTTTCAGATTTACTTCTTCAATACATCCCCTTCGGCGTTTCCATCGCACATTTCACGTGCGATTACTAGTATATAAACCTCCCATATACCATGACTATCATATCAATAAGAGTGACGCCACAATACAAGTGACTTTCTTGCCAACATATTGGTTGATTGGTTGTTAAAGGCCTTCCCTTCTCTTCTTTGTGACTTTCAAAACCTTTTTTATAAAAATATCTTCATAATAATAAATAAGGCCCTAATAGAAAACATTCCTGTCCAAAACTGTAGATAGAAACCAAAGTTACAGTATCCGCCAACACATCCATTTGTAATTGGATATACATTCAAACAATATAAGGGAAAAAAGTTCGGTGAAGTTTGATTTTTATTTTTATTTTTGTTTTCTTCAAATAAATGTTTACTCTCATAAATTGAGTAATGGTGCCACTAAATTTATATTTAAAAAATTACTTGATTGTTTCAAAAAAATTCAACAGAATTTACAATTTTTTTTTATAAAATAAATTATTTAGTAAAATAGAACTCTGTAAACAAAATGACCGCAAATCTTTTAATACAAGAATTGACTTTTGTTTTTATTGTATCATCTCCCATTCAAATTAACACCAAATAAATAGGAAAAGCTTAAATTACATGTGCGTTTTGCAAGGATATTTTTGAAAACAAATATATTTTTCTTTAAAAATGCTGCTGTTTAAGCAAAAACTCAAATCTCACAATGCAAGAGTTGGATTCCAACCATTAAATCATGATAATAGGACACCAACAATCCAAACCAAAACCAGATAAAAACCTTAATATCCCTCTGCTCTTACTTCCATGGCATCCTCCAACGGTGAGGAAGCTCCACATCTGGCCAGTTGTGAGAACACCCCATACGTTCAATTCTCACCTTAACTTTTGAAAAGAAGCCTTAACCTTGTCAGGTACACTTCTCTTATTTGTAAAGTGATAACTTCTCAAAAACATCTGCCTCTTCTTCACATAATCTACTTCTCTGTGTTTTCTTAATGCAAAGTATTCTTCATCAAGTGGGGAGAATTGAAAGCCTATGGAGGTTTCACTCAATATTTGGCTTAAGGTTTGTCTCTTTCTGTCATATGACAGGGTCAGGTTGTTCCTATACATACCTAAACCTAATTTGGATCAGTGGTGAGTGTAAGAGTCTACTTGATACAATAGGAAAGGAGTAATGACGAGGAAAAATGGGAGTATCTAATTAATTTGAACCTATTTACGATACATGTAGTGAGTGTTGGAATCATTTACATACCCTTCATACAATAATGGAGGAATCTTAACCCTATTTAGGATACCTGTGATCGGAATAAGTAGTTAACTTACGCCTATTTCAGATATCAAAAGGCAATGTTGGAGTCACCTTATACGATAAGAAAGAAGTATTGATGAGAAAAAAGTTGGCCTATTTGTCGATCGTCTTCATACAATAAGGAAGAAATATTGACTAGAAAAAGGTTGGAGTGACTAATCAACTTAATCTTATTTGGGACACAAGTAATAGCACTATCTAGCCTTCATAGTTGGGTTATTTTCAACAGTCCGGCATTTAAAACACCAAACTGTTTAGCACTTTGCGAGCTGTGACGCATAACACTGCTTGATGAACACACCCACAACTTACACTCAGCACAAATGATAAGTGTTGAAATTACCTTATAAATACAAATTGAGAGGAATATTAACCAGGTAACTGGTTAACTTGACCCTACACGGCAGAAACCATTAAAGAGATTCTGGCGATATACATACTGTGCTACAACAAACAAAAGAGAGAGAGCCCTAAGAAATGAGTGCAAGCTTTTCCCACAAGGAAATATATAAGAGGTTCCATGTTTGTGAATTTCTTGCTCATGTTTTCACGTCATTTAACGCCCACAAGTAATGTTTCAGTCGGGGTTTGGCCGTCAACGTATACACTACTCTCGGAAAAAATGTCTTTGGAATATTTAAATTTTAACTTTGACTATTTAAATGTGCGGTGCAGATGTATCGCTATACAGTGGGAAGGGATCTGCGCCGCTCCTTAGGGCGGAGTCTCTCTAGTCCATGTCAGCTCGGTGGAGATAATGATGAGTTTGACTTTGGGTTTTTGCTGCCTACTTTTTAATGGTGTTTCTTACACTCAATTTCTTTGCATTTATTTAGAAGTAATACCTTCCAAATTAAACCAATTTTATATAAAGGCATAAAAAAATAACTAAACACATTACAAAGCTGGTCCGCACTCAATTTAAAAAAAAAAACATGGCTCGCCAATACTAGAAAAATTAGGGAATATAGATAAAGAGAAATGTATTGGGCAAGCAAGAATTATGTGTGTTAAGAGGTTAACCAAAACAGGACTAAAAAACTACTTAATACAAGTAAAAAGAACAATGATAATTATAAGGGAATAAAGAGGAGCCCAATAAGAATTAATACATCAATAAAGGTTAAGGATCTAAGGAGGCCGTGTAGTTAACATTCACAAGAATATTGAACTTATTGTTCAAGTTTTAGGTATGACACTTTTGAATTCCCACCAATAAATCTAAACTTAATATATTTCTTTCATATTTGTCATTATTCAACCCTAAACCTAACTGATATGTTTAGTTGTATCATTAAATATTTTTGATTGTGCCACTGAATAGATATGCTAGCCGATTGGACCAGGGCCAATACCATGCAACATATTAAGAGCGTTTAGCTTCACAGGCCCGCCTCTCATTCAAAAGAAAGTTTTGGAAAGAATCATAAATATTTGAGTAAATTACCATCAAGTTGAGCACCATAAAAGATTGAGAAAAGTGGAAAAAGGCAAACCAACACCATGTTTTTGGAGATTATCTTGATGAATAAATTTATCTAAATTTTCTAACCACATGAAAGCATTATCTTTTGGCCAACGTTTAGGTTGCAGGACCACTTCAAAGCATAAAGTTCTTAACACCAATATTTTCTTCCATAAGAAATTTGTAACCAATTTGCATCGAGTACATCCCAAATCTATTTAGTCACCAATTAAGGATGTTAGAATGTAGATGTTGAAAGAGACCTTTCGATAGGCTAATATATAAACTAAATAGTCAATTAGAAAGGAAATTGACTTGACTAGAGATTCGTAGTTTTCCATTTCCAAACTCACATTGACTTGTATGACAACACATTGAAAATTGGAAACATAAATCCAACTAACTTCAACACATTTACATTCTAAAACGAGGAGATCTAGAAACTCCACTAAGAGAGGAATGTTTTGATCCCACACATCTTCCAAAAAAAAATCACCATTTCCAACAATCCTACAAAGGACCATCTTAATTAGATTACTCCCAAGTTTCATTGTTTTCCATATCCAAAACCCTTACCAAGGGTTGACATCCTAGGAATGAAAGAATGATTGTCCGGATCAAATACTTGACCCTAAAAATTTCCCCCTGTAAGGCTCGATCCTTCTCACACCACCTCTAATATAGTTTGGCAACAAGTGCCACATTTGTAAGGAGTGAATATCTCATACCCAATTATTTATTGAATGACTCATGAGAGGATTGAAAACAATAACATTATATTAATAAATAAATGGATGAAGTTTGACTAATGGAGAATGTTTGTTGATATGCGAGTATGCTTAGAAGGGATGTCAATTCAATGTTAGATAATTTTATTTAATATATTTGTCAATATAATATTATTCTTTGCCTATGGAGGTGATGTCAGATTTCGTCCTTTCTGACCACTTTCCCATCAAATTTCGTATCACTTGGCAAGCCAAGCGGCCCTTTTGTCATAAGGGCCAATTCTTTCTTAATACTATGGCCACGATGGACTACGGACCCACACTCAATCATATCAAATGAGTGTGGAACTTAGTACCTCAGCCACGTCACCTGCATAATTATCATCCACTTCTCCTGTCCAATTGGACTCAGTGGTGGGTGAGACACAATGACTAGGACTGCCAGGTTCCTTAGAATATATGGGCAACATTTGGCTAATATTGGGTGTTCTTTGTTATTCTACCACCTCTTTCACTCTTAGTCGGGTGGTGGTGGCGCTTGAAAGAAATCCTTTATCTAAAGTCTTACAACACCAGTGGTTGAACTCGGACAAAAATACAAAGTGCCGACAACTATAATGCTTGGTGGACACAAATCCATGTCTGCTTCACTGGCTTAAAGTTGGGGATCAGGTTTTGAAGGAAGTTTTTCAATCGCTCAAAGCCAAGAATTCCTTTCAAAAAATTCGAGCCATCTTTGATGGTGGAAACTAGCTCACGAGATCCTCAACTCATGCTCGTAAACCTTTTTCAAACACTACATGCAAGTGTTTCAAGCCCAAGCTCCTTCTCCTGGATCGAAACAAACTACCTTGAACCAATGCTTGGCTGTTGTGCCATACAAAGTTTCTCTGACATAGAAAAATTACCTGTGATTTCCTATTCTCTCTAGAGGATTTATAGGAAGTGGTCATGCAAATGGCCAATGGTAAGGCACCAAAATGTGATGGCTTTCCTTGTGAATTTTACAGATCTTTTTGGGATATGGCTGGTCCGGACGTTCATTAGGTTTACACGAAGGGTTTTCGGTCTCGATCACTTGGCCCCTTTATCAACAAAGGGAATATCAAATTCATCCCTAAACCTGGATACCTTGAGTTGATAAGTAATTGGCGTCCCATCACTTTGCTTAATGTGTCATAAAAATCATAGCCAAATATCTTTCCATTTAGTTGCGACACATCCTTCCTGTCATTGTTTAGAATGAACAAATTGGCTTCATTCAAGGGTAATATATCCTTGATAACATCATTGTAGTATGTGAAGGCATGAAATGGGCACGAAAATCCAACCAACAAGCCCTCTTCATTAAAATTGACTTTGAGAAGGATTACACATGAATATAACGGCCTTTCATTCTTTTCATGCTCAAAGCCTTGGATTTGGCCCAAATTTCATTTAGACTGTCAATATGCTCTTTGCACATGCCTCCACCCATATCACCATTAATGGGAAAAGTTTGGTGTCATTTGGTCTTTTCAGATCCATCCGATAAGGATGCCCCTTGGCACCCACCTTCTATGTTCTTGCGACTAAAGGATTTGGTTACTTGTTTTCCAAAGCTCAATCCCAAGGGCTTGTCAAGGGAATTGCTTTGCTCTTCTCTCTGGTGATGGCTCCCAATTGCTTAGTGACCACTTCACGGATGATTCCTTCCTTATGCTCATTGAAGAATAAAATAACATTAACAACGCTATGTCATGCCTTGAAACCTTCTGCATTCACTTCTAGCTCTTTCATCCATGGTGCAAAATGCAATGCTATAGATAGTCCTTCCTTCTCACACCCCACTGGTTGGCTTCCTATGATTGGAAGATGCTCAACCATAGAGAAATGTTTAAGTTTATTGGTATTCCTTTTTCCTTTCAAGCTTCTCCTGCGAAGCTTTGGCAATATGTCATGCAACGGGTGGCTTGGAAGATGGAATATTGGATCACCAAGCCACTATCCTTAGTGGGAAAATTTCAGATTTTCTCCAAAGTTCTTGAAGCCACACATGTTTACTAATCCTCTTTTTGGGTTCTTTCTAAGAAATTTGTGCGAAAGCTTGAAAAAATGCTCAAAGACTTCCTCTAGAACAATGCTTCCATTGGTAAAGGTTTTCACAGAGTTGCATGAGAAACTTGTTGCCTTCCTAGAGATTTAGGCGGCTTAGGAATCATTGAATTTTACGTCAAGGGAAAGTGCTATGTTCCAAATGGATAATAAGAAGCACGAGAGGGAAAGAAAACATGGAAGGTGCTCTATGAAATGGTATTACGAGATGGCTCTCCGTATGGCTCATGCGCTGCTAGAAAGGCATTGGATTTTCCAATCTTCTCATTGCCTTTATCCCATTCAATGTGGTTTGTGTTCAAAATCATTTAGAAATTTGGAGAAAATAAAGCCATACATTTGGTGGAATGGCAATGAATTTCACGATGAACCTTTCATTTGATTACCTCTCTGTGGTAGTCTCCTGTCATTAAATACTAGGATTTTTGTCTAGCATGCCTTGGTTTCCTACACTTTACCTTTTGAAGCGCGTCATTCACACTATCCAAGACCTCTTCTAGCAAATGCACTCAATCTTGGCTATCCTGGAAAGAGCTCAAAGTGCAGTTCAAATTGGCTCTACCAGATAGAGCTCTCATTAACGACATCATTTCCTTTGTGCCATATCACATGATCCACAGAGATCGCTATTCTTTCATCTTGTCTTTGGTGGACGGACTAGAAATGGTATGTGGACACCCCATTTGGAATCACTTAGTTGGCCGAGGCTATGTCTAGCTATCACCTCATTTTCCCATGGCGAGAAGCTTAATACTCGGTGGGGAATTTGATCCTCACCATCAATCTAGAAAAGATATTTCTTACCATTTGGTCCGCTTGTGTGGAACCTAAAATTGCTCACTTCCTATGGTGTGTTCTACACCAAGGCCTTCCACTTGGTGCCCGTCTGGTGCATCTGGGAGTGTCTTCCCCAAATTCCCCTTTTGTAGTCATTTGGAAACCTTGTCTCACATGTTTTGGTATTACCACAAAACCTAGATGGCTTGGAATTGGATTCATTCTTTCTTCCTCCCTTTCCATCTAGCAGATGTTTCACTTGGCAACATGTGCTATTAGGAGACAATCCTCAAATGCCACACAAATTTTCCCATATTTGGCATGCTTTCAGAGGGGAAATCTTATTCAGGTTTGGAAAGAAAGGAATTCTTGTTTATTTGCTAATGTTGAAGCTGATCAATAATTCTCTATTTATAAAAAATATGTGGTTATCACGAATATCTTCTTTGCATATTCAATTCAAGCCAATAAAGTGGAAATTGAGGTGGAACATCTGCAGATGCTCCTATGTCATTGGGGGATACCTCTTGCAATTTCTCTAGAGAACTATCATCCTCCTCTCTATGTTCCTCACCATATGGTGGTAATAGTGGGCACCCAAGAGGTGATGGCTACGAGTTGCTCTCAATGCCACTCCTTCACTGGGCCCTCCAATACCCTGCTGCAACCACCTCCTCAAAGGAGCTTTTCCCCTCCTCCTTTATCCTACCACCAAGGATGGGATGCCCCCTTGCCACCTATCCAATTTGGTTGGGGATTTTTCATCTTCCCTCGTGCCGCGCACTCATGATGGCCGGAGAATCCTACCTCCACTTGACAAGTTTCCCAGGTTGTTTGTCACCATCTTGCCTTCTTGGGCCCTTGTTAAAGATACAAAATATGGAACCCACCACGGCTCTTGTTGGGACGTGTTAGATAGTGGCAAATGTTTTCCTAGCTCGGTTGGCATGATCGGGACCCGCCCCTATAGGACATCAATTCACAATGGAAAATTAATCTTTTAGTTTTTGTGCTGTTAATGCTTTGTAATTGGATTTGTTCCCATGCTTTGCTATTGCTTAGTTTGGTTCATGGTTTTGGGGTGTGCTTTCATACCGCCCGTTTTTTGAGAATTATCTTATATCATTTTACTTGTTAATATAATATAAGATCTTTTCCATAAAAATAAAATAAATTTGAATTACAATAGTATAATTTAAAGGTTTTATAATTAAATTAAATAGTTGATAATCAATTATATATAAATGTACACAATTTTACTATTGGAAATTCCCTTTAAACTATATTAAAATAAAGAGAGTTACACTAATAGGGGCAACCGAAAACTCATTGTCCCACAAAACACCACAAGGGAATCAACAAAATGCTAAAAAGGCAATAAGAAATGCCACGAGGGCTACATCAAAATGTCCAGAGGGCTAGCGGGAAATAAAGAAGATATATCAAACCACTAGAATCAAGCACATGCCACTGCACCAGGAGGAGGAGGAGGGTCATCCCGAGGAGGGATAAACACCCCACTATTGGGCTCGACCATGTTGAGAATTCAAGCACTGAGAGGGGGAGGGGGTGAATCAGTTCCCTTAAAAACTTGCAAATTTGAACTTAACAATACGAAAATTACAATCAACAAATTCATAGACCAATTAAGATATGCTACCATGAGAGAGAAAACTTAACAACACATAGAGACACCATATTTTAGGTGGGAAACCCAATAAGGGAAAAAACCCACAAGGATCAAGCAATATTGAGAAAAATTGTTCTTACACCAATTACAAGATCATGAAGCACCTACTCCATTTTGAAGCACCCACTTCAACTATCCCATCACCTATTGGATTGAATTTGCAAGCACCTACTTGCAATGAAAGCACCACATTTTAATTTAATGAGATACAACTTAGTTCTTCATCAATTTATCTTGACCACCTTTTTCAAAGTTTCTCACACCAACATATGTGATCTTGATTTCAATTCATTATACTTACTCCCTCTTTTGCACATATATACATACTCTGCAACAATTACATTACTTACACTACATTTTTCCAACAACGATTACATGCTAAAAAATGAGCTTATATAAAAATACATGACTCCTTGAGATGACCCTTGACCTTTCACTTACAAAGAATTTTCAACTGACTCACTAGTCATACATACAAAGGAGATTGTTTTCTTCTAGACTATCTCTTCGAGTATTGATAGCTCTCCATATTTTTATGTTTCATAGTAAAGAGAGTGAAACGACCTCTCCAAAAAGTCCAAGATTATCTATTTTGGTCAACACGGAGAAAAATATAGCTATGCGGGTCTAGAGGATATGTGGGGAACTCGGGTTCCAAATATACATGTACAATTTGCAAACCTGTTCATATTCCCTTCTATAAGATTTATATTTTACTCCTTTGTCACAATCACCAAATCGGGGTTTCGGGAATTGACGATACTAAGGAAGGGGGCCATTTACTCTTGGTTCTTCTGCACCCCTTATATCTTGCACTATACTCCCTTTGCTTTGTTTATGGATCGCAGTGGCCTATGGGGAGCTACTCTTCAAGTGGAAATGGTTCCTTTTGTTCCATCTATCTCCACATTTTTGCATTGCTCAAAATTTTCTTGGTTTTTGGGTTGGCATGCCTTGTGGGGAACCTTAGTTCCCGTGGAACTTGTTCCAAGCCCACTCTGTTCTTCCGAGATCTTCCTTCGCCGCACTATATTCCTTTTCCTTTGAGTTACGGCCCGTAGTGACTTGCGGGGAACTCCGTACCATAAGGAAGTGTTCCACCATAACCCTTTGTGATCACATCACTCTCCCACCCACAATGCACAATCTACTACGCTTCTCGGGCCAAACCATTCCATGGGAATTGATGTTCCTTGAGAACTTGTTCCACTTGCAATTTTTGTGCCCGCATCACTCTCTAGCTGCACATATATCTTGGGCCCTTTTCCTGCGGTTCTAAGACCCATGTAGGGAACTTTATTTCCCAGGGAATCAATTCCATCTGCACACCAAAATCCCACAATACACAAGAAAAGCCTATTTTTTCAAATTTCTTTAAGGTTTTCTATGTTCTTAAATTTTTAGCTTACACCAAACATCAAGTATCCACATACCTTCATGCGATAGACATGATAATTCTGCCTTCACTTCACATTTTCTCACATACCTAGCTCAAGGGACTTTGTGAGCACTTAGGGAACATCAGGAGGTATTTGAAGCACCAAAATTTTCTTCATGAAACACCCATCAACAAATTTCATCAAAACATGTCCTTTTATGTATGGTATAGTTATACCTTCATATGCCTTGTATAAGGCTTATCCATCCTTCACAAATTGAGAATAACCCTCTCATACATGCAAACCATCATATACTATGGCCAACCTGAAAATAAACCTTTGTACTTGACCTAGTTTGACTTGTTTTTTCACTTTGAACATAGAGATATGACTTGGAGAGCACTAAGAAACACTCTTCACACCTATGAAACACTTTGAACACATTTTTCATTCATACCAAGCATTACAAGATCACTTTGAGACACACCTACTCAATGCATTTGCACACTTTGAGACACACTTGAGCTCACTTGCATTTGAGATATATATTTCATATTGAGACATGTATTTAGAATATGATATTACAATGTAGGACCTTGAACACAAACACCATGATGACTTCATGCTAGTGAGACCATACACCTTGACCTTATAATGCAAACACACAAGACACTATGACTGAATCACATTGCTATAAGTTAAGACATGGATAATAAGCTCACACTTGCTCATGCCCATGCTCAAGCTTGTTTGACATCAATGAAAATTTTTCAACAGATCAAGGAGGATCCACCATTAGACATCATGGTTCGCTATTTGCATTTGTAAAGGAATCATAATACCCTAGCCGGGGAGGTGATTTGGTTATAGTTTGTGTGCCCGACGGCGAAGAGGCTCACTATAGAGAATTAGTAACACCCTTCCCCCTCGAGGTGGGCTTCACCAGTCCAAAGAGGACACGGCTAAAGGGCAGCCTCGAGGAGAGGTAGAATGATGGTTATGGGAGAGGCTTGTACGAAACGGTCCTGCAGTGGTGGCCGTCGCGAAAATGAATGCTTTGAGGTGGCGGTGGCAAAGAATCTAGAGGGACCTGACTCATAGTGCAAGGCACACTCCCCCAGTGATCTAGAAGCTCATGTAGATGAGTGAACTCTAGGGAAACCTTCGCAACTTGAGCTTGAATCTGTATGTGCAAAATAGACAATATCACCACTTTGTCATTAGTGGAAAAAAACAATAGATTGATCATGCTAGAAAATTAAAGTATTATAAGATTTCCAAATATGAAACAATATATATGCATGAAACAATGGCCAAAGAGTATCATTATAATAAGGCCAAGGAATAAAATCTCCACATAAGGCTAGACTCAAAGTGAAAGAAATCAGGATGGTAGGGCTGGAATAAGGAGTGAATCCAAGTCCATATGGCCAAAAAAAGGGTGGGAACAACAAGGACACCAAGGATTAGGGATCCTGATATGACGTTTTCTGCTTTCTTGATGGAATCCTGATTTGAGTCCCACAAGTCGGTATCTCTTAAGGTTCCCGTTTGGATTGAACTTCTTGGTCTTCATGTTCTTCTCTGGTCTTTTTGTGAACCCATTAATATGGTGATTTTCCACGAACAAGAGCGGATTTTTTTTTCACTCGACCTAATAAGTGTGTGTGTGTTGAAGTTGACCTTGTGAAATATTTGTGGGACCACCTGGATATTCAAGTAGGGTCCTTGCATATCTCTCAAAAGGTGGTTTATTTTAACCTCCCTAACACACATTTTTGGTGTTAAGCCTAGAGCCAATAGTAACATAACCCATAGTTTCCAAGCCTAAGGTGATGGTTGGTAAGGAGGGCTTTGGTGCGAAACTCACTTCCGAGGTTCCGCTTGCCCCCTCTCCTTCCCCTACAAGGAAGGGTCCACACCCATTGGTCTTCATTCCTTCCAACGCTCACGATAATGAGAACTATGTGATTTTTGCTTCAACCTCTCTTTTCTACGACACTCTTGTAGTCCACCCCGAGAGATGTCCTACAACATGCGATAATGGGGCCATTCAAATGTACAAAATTGTATTAAGGGATTTTTTTATTTTTAGTAATTCCGAGTGATAAATACCTAATCGTGTGAAGTTTCAAATAACAAAACTCTAACACAAGAGGAGCACCACCAATCAACTCAATACATATTGCACAAAAATTGCAAGATTTAAACCCAATGCTTGAACCACCTAAAATAGTGGCGGAGGCTAAATGACCCAACTTGAGGAACTAACAAGTTAAAGGGAATTATACCAATTGCAATGTTGCCTTCCACATAATTACTAATTATTTTGGGACTATATAAAGATCATCAACCATGTTTATCAAACCTATACATATTCATATTCATCCCATTAAATTGATTTATACAAAGTAATATGAAAACACACTAAATAATTGACATTTAATTTTTTTTTAAAATGCATGTTTTATCACTAAAATCAAATATGCATCTTAAAATTGCTTCTATCACTTTAAACCTTCTCATTAAATAAAAAATTAATTCCTTATTAATTGGTTAATGTAGTCCATAATAACATATAACATCTAATATATCAATAATCTGTGTATTAACAATGGAAATGGCCCTCTCATACTAAGAGAACCTTATGATATAGCAATCTCAACCCTACATTAAAAACAGTAAAAAACAAAGTTCCCTCTATACCAGTTGAGAAGAGTTTTCATCCATCCAAATCTTGGTAATTCCAGGCACATGGCCACTCCCCACAACTGCTACAACTGACTTGCTTTTTCTTGCACCTTCCAACAGTTTACTGCACATATATTCATCCCTCTCATTAACAACTGCCCGGCCACTACCTGAGAATTCTTCATATATGAATTTCTTATTCAAGAATCTATCCTCCGTTTCCGCAATAGAATTCAAGATTCCTTTTTGTAAATGCGGGAGGGTAGGCAATAGAGTATCAGTGCTCTTAAAATAGACTCAGTTTTCTCATATAAGCTCATCATTGCGGATGCCCTTTGACGGGTTATATGAGGATCGCGGTCACCAAATATAACGTTCCCACCATATTTCATTGCCTCGTCGTATGCAATGCAGAACTCTAAGCCTGGAATTATTTGAAGTTCCCGACTAGCTTTTCTATAAAACAAATCTAACAAAAGTACGTATGCGTTATTTTTTGTCAAGAAATACCCGATTATATCAAATAAGGTGGGCGTATATTTATCAAATCCACACATTTGACGGGCCAGGAAGTTTTTCGACCCTTTTTAAACAGCTTCTAGAAAACCACCTCTGGTTTGAGAAAACTTACAATAGCTTTCACATCTCTGAAAGAACGGCGAGAGAGATGACATGTTCCAACCAAATAAACGTTGCAAATTCCTCTGGTAGATTCACATTGCAAATGGGTTACTCTTTTTCTCACCTCTTCTGGAAGCTCACCGAGTGAATTTTCATAGGAAATTTTTGGGAACGAAAACTCTTTCCGAGAATCCACCTTGCAATACTTGTGCATATCCTTGTTAATACCAGAGCCATGTCCACACATAGAAACTTCCACACCATGTCTAACAATTTGAAAGAAAATATTTTTGAGATTAACATTGATACCAATTCTACTTATTGGTCAAATCTTTCTTGAGGAAGAAGCAACTCTAAAAATACAACTCCTTTTAAAGCTAATTTAAACGATTGGTATATACCTATATTTATAGACAACTTTATAATATATATATATATATACCTGTATTTATAGACAACTTATAAAGGTGATTATATATATATATATCTATATATATACCCGAATTTATAAACAACTTATAAAGGTGATTCTATATATAATCACCTTTATAAGTTGCCTATAAATACACGTATATATATATATATATATATATATAAAATCTATACAAGTTGTAAAGGTTATATACCTGGTAGTAATATACCTTTATAAGTTGTATATATATAATCATCTTTACAAGTTGTGTATAAATACCTACTATATATATCTTTGTAAGTTGCCTATAAATACATACAAATATTTTATATATGTATTTATAGACAACTTACACACACACACACACACACACACACACACACACACACATACACATATATACACATGATGAGGTGGGATGGGAGCCATAAACATAAGAAAAGTTTGTGGTGATGTCGTAGAAGGTACACATATATTGGTATGAAGAGAAGCGAGAGGGAAAGGATAGGGAGAGGTCAAAAGAGTTGTTATAGAAGGGCTAATCAAGGGGTAGACTACAACTCCAAGACATTAAATTGCTAATGAAAGGATTTCAGGTTTGTGCACCTTTCGTGGAAATAATTTGATATTATTGATTCTATGAGTAAAGGTAGAGCATAGAGCATCATAGTAACGAAATATTTCCACGTTCTAAGATTGGGAATATCTTGCTAAGAAGGGGTCATCAAGAGAATATCCATCATCATAATCAAGTGTAGTAATATTGATAGTACATGAGTTGATGACAATATCAATTTAGATGAGATACTCGATGGGATTACGCTATGTGTGAGTGATATTGATAGGGACATGATCAACATCCTTCTTTCTCGATCCTGGTCATAAGGAGAGAGCTAATTGGGTAATAATGACATTAGGAAGATCAAACGTGTAAATTCAAAGGTTAATTTCATTCGGATTCAAGGAGATTGGGTAGAGTATGACCCATGATCTCAGGATGACCACTATAGCCATGAATATAATCTACTGGATAGTTGAAGCGTTGATATTCTTGTTAGTGCAAAATCACAACACCCCCTAACGGCCTTGATTTGAGTTGGGGCATTCGGTGTGATCGCACAACATGGGACCATATCTCAAGCTATGGGACTTACAAAACTTGAGATGGAACTCCGGAGAAGAAAATCGGTTCTTACTTCCTAATCTACATGCCACAAGCTACTCCAGTGCAGGAAAAATGTATTCTATCCTAATATAACCATTCCAAGGGGACAAAGAGAGAGAGAGAGAGTGAAAGAGCCTACACTAATCGGTGATACACCAGAAAAGAAAGTGGTTGAATCATAGATCTGACTACCTGAAGTGGAGAGAGGTGAGCAGATGAGAGGGTGGACAGAATGCACCACGGACTAGAGATAGATTTCACACAGAACACCACTTCAAAACCATTAAGCACAACTCCCAGAACCTACAACAAACATCAAAGTATGCACAATGTACCCTACAACGATGAGAGGTAAGAAGAGAAAAAATAAAGCCAAAGATGGATAGATGCATCATGAAACAAATTCTATTGCTCCAAAAAGTTACATGGTACATCATTAGTGGGCAAGAGGCAAGGAAATGCCATTACAGAGCCCTGAAAGGAGGCTTAGACTTCACGTTCTACCCTAAGGAAGAAAGAGAGAGGGGGCAGAGGAGAAACAATGACAAACCTTTGAATATGCCCCTTCATTACAATATATATGAAGAACGAGAGAGAAAGTGAGAAAAATTTGAATCCTGCTTCAACCACCTTGAGATATGCATTGAATCCTACTTTGAAAGCTCAACCACTATCAATCAATGCCCCTCTCGGATCCACCCATAATTTGTCAAGTTTTCCTTAATTAATTGTTCAACGCATTGAAGGAGGAAGAACGACGGATTATATCAAATCCAATCTTGTTATTGGAGCAAATAGATCTTATATTAATGACACAAAGATGTTTTCACATTTTTCACCCACTAAATCCTATTAAGAATGATATTTTATGTTTCCATGGCATAGAGGGTGTCGAGACATTTCCAAAAAGTCTTCTCCCACCCAAATATGAGTTTTTAGTCAAAATATATGGCCATCTGAAGATTAGGGTCACGGGTGCGCAATATTTGAAAGAGTCTATCCGTACTAGGTCCATGGGGTAGCCTCGTGCACCTTGGAGATTCGACCCCTGACCTTTCACTTCTAAAATAGCACTGAATGACACGTGGTGGCTTTTTAAGGTCCATGGTGTTCTTTTGTATTTTTCCCAAGTCTCCTTGCTTGGCGGGGCCAAAAGTCTGACCTTGGACACGTGGAGGCTTGGCACTTGTTTGGAAACCCGCCCCAAATTTTACTTTTAAAATAGCGCCACGCTGACACTTGGCTCCTTCCACCGGCTTGCCTCTACTTTGACTATTTAACCCATGACTCTGTCCTTTTTTTTGGACTGAGACATGTGTCGAGCCCGTGCTCATTTGGAAACCCGCTCAACATTTAACCTTTGAAGGAGTGTCATTAAGACACGTGGTGCCTTCCGCCTGCACTCTCATACTTAACCAATTTTGGGCCTACTCTGTCCCACTTTTTAATTTGGACTACGTGGTGAGACCATGCTCATTTGGGTCTCCACTCTTTGGATTTATCTTTGAAGTAGCACCATTTGGACACTTGGCAGCTTTCGCGACTTGCTCCATACTTAGCCAATTTTGGGGCTCGTTCAGAATAATTTTACAAATCCCGAAGACTTTAAGTCTTCTCCATTTATTTTCCTTCTGTTTTCTCCTTCCCCGACCATACTATTACATTTTATAGCCCGCCATGTAACCTGTTTGTTGGATTTGAAGCATGGGTTCATTCGATAGAACCGTTTCTTGAATTTCCTCTTGCATGGAGTCATATTTGATCAATTTTTCCAGAGGGAAAAATTGGGATAACAATTTGGTGACTCACGGGGACATCTACCTGCTAGATGAAGAGACCAGTATCCTTAAAGCATCCATTAGGCATGGAGTCAAGAATGATAGTATCGATAATGATCATGTCTGCGATCCATGAGCCCGACCACTTGCACTTGCTGACCTTGAGCCTGTCCCAAAAAAGGACTACCTCAAAACCCATTTTTAGTTACTTTGTATTTGTTTCATTTTGGAACTAATAACTATTACATATAGCTATGGGTCTCTTTGTCGTGAAGACTGAAGGGACTGGCCTCTGCACTTCTGGAGCAATACGAACAAAACTTATGTACAAAGGCAAAAATCATACATGCCTCAAATGAGACATGTAGAGTGTGCACAAGCAATTATTTTGCTGAAAACACAAGTCTACTCCTTCTCCTACACTAAATAGAAAGAAGAAAAGCTCAAACAAAGCTTGCTATAGGGAGGGAGAAGTAGCTTCCCTTTCTCAAAAGGGGCATCCATGCAAATGATTTGACACTGAGTATGGCTGCTTGTATGAGTGAAAAAATGACAATAAGTTGTTCCTCCACCAAAATCATCAAGGTATCTACATCAACCAAAAATACCTCCTCAAGTTGATTGACATTGGACTCCTAGAGGTGTTAATGATGACCCTTGGTACTTTGATACTCATCCTCATGCCCTGAAGTAGGCATGACTAGTTTTGGCTTCTCCCTTGGCTCCAATGAAGCCAAGTATCTGATTGGGCATGGTTTGATCCTTTGAATGTGCCCATTGCTATGAAATTTAACTCCAAAAATGGAGTCTTCTTGCAGATCTTCTTTGATGGATGGTGTGAGAGGGATGATGAAATCATCTTGCCTTTTCTCTTCCTTCTCTTGAGAAGAACATGGAAGACTATGATCCTCCAACCTTAGTTCTAGAGTGCTATCATGAAGTGCAGATGTTGCACTTTAATGTTCTCCTCCATGGTAGAGAGGCTCATATTCTTGGAAGGTGGATGATGGAGGAGAAAATGATGTGATCTCCATGGGATCTTCTCCATCAAAGCAATCCTCCAAGTTAGAAAATAATCTACATCCTTGTTGTCCTACTGCATGTGCTCTACCTCCTCCATGGTGTCCTCCTGATCTGCAACTTGCTCACCATGGTTCCCCTCATCCTCAAACATAAAGTTTGAAAGCTCAAACTCTTCTTCAACATTAGGGTTTAAAGGGGATGAAGTGGGAGGAAGAACTGAAGGTTTTTTGTAGCCTGCTCCACACTTGGGGCCTCTGAAACTATATGGTCCTCCTCCATCATGGGTTCATCAATCAAATCAGGGCCTTGGAATGAAATCAAAAAATCTTCAATGATGCTTTCTTCATTGAGTGGCTTCAACTCTAATTTGATCTCTCCCAACTACTCCTCTTCAATGGGACTTGGAGTTGATTGTTCCTCCTCCTTAACTGGTTGTGTAGCTTGGATTAGATCAACATCCTCTTTAGACAAAGTGCTATCATGGACACCGCATTCGAAACAACCAGATTTCTGATCTTCTTCTTCTTGTTCTTGTTCTTATTCTGCTACAAACTCAGCCTCAGCCACCATTGGCTCTTCAACTCTGACCTCCTCTATTGGCTTGACCATCAAGGGGATCTTTGTAAACCCAAATTTAGCATCCCAACTCTTTAGATTGTTTGTCATTTCTTCTCTTGTTGGGCTCCACTTCTTGTTGTTTTCCTTGACTGGATTCTTGAGTCTCTTACCAACATGGACTTGGGAAAGTAAGAGGAGTGATAGGTCGGGGTTCAACCAGCTTTTAATTTTGTGGTGGGGAGGAAGTGGAACTTCTTGTTTGTGGGGAAATGAGGGGAAAAAAAGGTAGAAATTCTTGTTTAAGATGGAAGACTAGGAGATGGAGAAATAAAATCAACACTTGGGGCGTAGAAAGTGAGGGGCTTGACTCTTGATCATGTTGAAATGATAAAGTTTGAGAAAGAGGAAAAGAAGAGCTAGGAGGTGGTGGACTTATCCATTGACAAGGTTGTGTTGTGTCTAGTTTATAAGCCTCAATATCCTCAATCCATTGTGTAAGTTGAGGTAACACTTGAACCATGAAGTCAAGCTTCTCATGAGGGTTGTAATGCCTTTGAAAAGGGCCTCCCCATGGACAAGGTTCCCTAAAACCAATCTTGAATGTCCTTCATCTATTTTGTAGCCCTAGACTGCACCATGCTAGCCTCCATCCCTTGAATCTTTTCTAGCAAACCAACATTCTCCACATAACGTGTCACCATTGTATGCATCCCCTTGTTCTTGATAAGCTCTATGGCCAAAATGACTTTGACCCTACTCATATGGGTAAGCATAATGGTTCTAGATCTGATCATAATGCTGATCTGGAGGAGTTGAGAAATGCATTGGAGGTGGATTGCACTGCTGCTGCTGCAAGTGTGAGTTCCAAGAGGGAAATGAAGCCATGATTGCACAACTTCATGGAATGGGAGAAAATGAAAGAGATGGAAGAAGAAAGTGGATGAAAATGAGTGGAAATGGATGGAAAATATCTGTAACTCAGAGGATGGGTTATTGACCAGATGGAGTCTCCATATGTGCTTTGAATGTGCCTCTAAAGGCTAAAACTTAACAGGAACACACCAACTTGCTAAATGAAGTGGTAAGATGCTTCAGACTATCCAACCAGGCATGCCAAAATTGTTAGTGTGGTTGCATGGTGGCTTAATATTTTCTGTTATAATGAGACACCTATGAAAGATGAAACTCTAACTTCTATGATGTCCCACCGGGCGTGCCAAAACTGTTAGTGTAGAATCACAACAACCCCAAATGGCCTTGATTTGAGTTGGGGCATTCTGGTGTGATTGCACAACATGGGACCATCTCTCAAGCTGCAGGACTTTCAAAACTTGAGATGGACCTCCGGAGAAAGCCGGTTCTTGCTTCCTAATCTACCTGCCATAAGCTACTCTAGTGCAGGCAGAACTTATTCTATCATAATCTAACCATTCCAAGGGGATAGAGAGAGAGAGAGAGAGAGAGAGCCTACACTAAGCGGTGAGACACCATAATTCTGAATGCCTGAAGTGGAGAGAGGTGAGTAGAGGAGAGGGTGGATAGAATGCACCATGGACTAGAGATAGATTTTGACATGAAACACCACTTCAAAACCCATTAATCACGCTCCCAAACTGCAAACAAACATCAGAGTATGCACAGTGTACCCTGCAATGATGAGAGGTAAGAAGAGATAAAAAATAAGCCAAGGATGGATAGATGCATCACGAAATAGATTTTATTGCTTCAAAAAAGTTACACGGTACATCATCAGTGGGCAAGAGGCAAGGAAATGCCATTATAGAGCCCTGAAAGGAGGCTTAGACTCCACATTCTACCCTAAGGAAGAAAGAGAGAGGGGGCAGAGGAGAAATAATGACCAACCTTTGAATATGCCCCTTCATTACAATATATAGGAAGAACGAGAGAGAAAGAGAGGGAAAATTTCGAATCTTGCTTCAACCACCTTGAGATATTCATTGAATCCTACTTTGAAATCTCAACCAATATAAATCAATGCCCCTCTACGGATCCACCCACAATCTGTCAAGTTTTCCTCGATTAATTGTTCAACGTGTTGATGGAGGAAGAACGGCGAATCATATCAAATCCGATTTGGTTATTGGAGCAAATAGATCTTATATTAATGGCACGAAGATGTTTTCCCATTTTCACCCACTAAATCCTATTAAGAATGATATTTTATGTTTCCATGGCGTAGAGGGTGTTGAGATGTTTCCAAAAAGTATTCTCCCACCCAAATATGAGTTTCTAGTCAAAATATATGGCCATCTGAAGATTAGGTCACGGCGCACAATATTTGAAAGAGTTTGTCCGTACCGGGTCCACGTGGCAGCCTCGCACACCTTGGAGATTTGGCCCCTACCTTTTGCTTCTAAAATAGCGCTGAACTGACACATGGTGGCTTTTGCAGGCTCCATGGTGTTCTTTTGTATTTTTCCCAAGTCTCCTTGCTTAGCGGGGCCAAAAGTCTGACCTTGGACATGTGGAGGCTTGGAACTTGTTTGAAACCCACCCCAAATTTTACTTTTGAAATAGTGTTGCGCTGACACTTGGCTCTTTCCACCGATCTGCCTCTGCTTTGAATATTCAACCCCCGACTCTGTCCTTTTTTTGGACCTGGGACATGTGGCGAGCCTGCACTCATTTGAAAACCCGCTCAATATTTCACCTCTGAAGGAGTGTCATTAAGACACGTGGCAGCCTTTCACCTGCACTCTCATACTTAACCAATTTTGGGCCCGCTCTATCCCACTTTTTAATTTGGACTACATGGCGAGACCGTGCTCATTTGGGTCTCTGCTCTTTGGATTTATCTTTGAAGTAGCGCCGTTTGGACATTTGGCAGCTTCTGCGGCTTGCTCCATACTTAACCAATTTTGGGGCTCATTCTGAATCATTTTACAGAGCTCGAAGACTTCGAGCCTTCACCGTTTCTTTTCCTTTTTTTTCCTCCTTCCCCAACCCTGCTACTCCATTTTAAAGCCCACCTGTAACTTGTTTTTTGATTTGAAGTGTGGGTTCGTTCGATGGAACCGTTTCTTGACTTTCCTCTTGCACGGGTCGTGTTTGATCAATCTTGCCTAGGGGCAAAATTGGGATAACAATTCCTAAAATGGGATGGTTGGAAGTTCTTTAATGTTAGGAATTTTGAATGTCCCACATTATTATTCAAATAGGTCAAATTTCCAAGACTTTGTGTCACCTTATATCATATATTATAGCTCCTAGGTGTGTGAACCTAACACATTGGTAGGTGGATGACATGACTAGACACATGTGATGAGTCCATGGTCATCTTAGGAAGATATTATAAGACTTGAGAGGAAACTAAATACTAAGACTTTGACGTGAATTTTACGAGGACACATATTTATAGGGAGCAAAATGCAACCCATATGGGGAATTTTCTATGATTATATCTACGACACATGCTCCACATGGATTTTAGATTGTCTATAGAGTAACCCAAAGTGTCTTAATGAAGTCAAGAGAGGCAACACAAGTTCCATAACCTTCATCTCTGAAGGCTCTCTTAATCGTAATGTGGCCAATATGAAATTAAATAATGAGGGGAAGATCATTAGCATGAAATAGAGTTTCATTAGGGATAATGGAATGAAGAATAAAATAGATACATGAAGAATGACCGAAAAAATGTAAGTGGAAATGGAAAACGCTTCACATTATCACATGATGATTTCTTTTCTTGAACTAGGTATGTCATGTTGTTGCCCTAAGGTAGGTGGAAAATGGATGTTCATAGCGAAGAGTACAATCATAATGTGCTCATGATGATGAGGTGTGGTATGATGGAGCTCTAAGAATAGGATTGGGCTAAGGAGGAAAGAAAGTTCTCAAGAGGATCCCACTCTTTAAGGTTGGGTTGTGCGGTGGTCTGAACCTGGGAAGGATCAATTTGAATAGATTCTAAATAAGGGGGACTAGTATAAATTTTTATAAGTGGAGTTTTAACTGTCATTTATATGGGATTGGCCATGGTAGAAGTACTACCATAGGGGCCAATTGTATAGAAATTGGGAAAAGCTGGGATAGATGGGATTGGCCCCTACAGGAATATCTCGCGCATGGGTCAATGACATTTACCTAGACTAATGGTTTGGGTATACGATCTTGTTTGGTGGATGCACTAGTAGAGGGATATAAAATATCAACAATGTTGGTAGTTACCTTACCAACATGATCAATATTAGATATTTTAGATTTACAATGATTAAGAAGGGGGTTATTGAATGATATGTGTAGTGAGTGTTGTAGTCATTTACATACCCTCCATATAATAATGGAGGAGTCTTAACCCTATTTAGAATACCCACGATGGGAGTAACTAGTTAACTTACGCCTATTTCAGATATCAATAGGGAATGTTGGAGTCACCTTGATACAATAAGGAAGAAGTATTGACCGAGAAAAAGTTAGCCTATTTTTGATCATCTTTCATACAATAAGGAAGAAATATTGATGAGAAAAAGGTTGGAGTGACTAATCAACTTAATCTTATTTCAACACAAGTAATATCACTATCCAAATTCATATTTGGGTTATTTTCAACAGTCGACATTTAAAACTCCAAACTGTTTAGCACTTTGCATGAGTGACGCATAACACTTGCTTGATGAACACACCAACAACTTACACTCAACACAAATGATAAGTGTTGGAATTACCTTATAAATACAAATTGAGAAGAATATTAACTGAGTAAATGGTTAACTTGACCCTACACGGCAAAACCATTAAAGAGATTGTGGCAAACATACTGAGAGAGAGCCCTAAGAAATGAGTGCAAAATTTTCCCCACAAGGAAATATATAAGAGGTTCCATGTTTGTGAATTTCTTGCTCATGTTTTTACGTCATTTAACGCCAACAAGTAATGTTTGAGTCGGGGTTTGGCACAACGTATACACTACTCTCGGAAAAATGTCTCTGGAATATTTAAATTTTAACTTTGACTATTTAAATGTGCGGTGCGGATGTATCGCTATATAGTGGGAAGGGATCTGCGCCGCTCCTTAGGGTGGAGTCTCTCTAGTCCATGTCACTCGGTGGAGATACTTTGATGAGTTTGAATTTTCTGCGCTACTACTTTTTAATGGTGTTTCTTACACTCAATTTCTTTGCATTTATTTAGAAGTAATAAGTACCTTTCAAATTAACCCAATTTTATATATAGGCATTAAAAAACATAAACACATTATAAAGCAGTCCGTAGTTAAAAAAAAAAAAAAAAAACATGGCTCACCAATACTAGGAAAATTAGGGAATATATATAAAAAGAAAGGTTAATGTATTGGGCAAGAAAGAATTTTGTGCGTTAAGGTTAAACAAAACACGATTAAAAATTACTAAGGGAATAAAGAGGAATCCAACAAGAACCAATACACTAACAAAGGTTAAGGATCTAAGGAGGCCATGTAGTCAATATTCACAATAACATTGAAGTCATTGTTATGAGTCCTAATTATGACTCTCGATTCTCTTTATTTTTCACTTTGATCACATTCTAGTGAGATGCAAAATTTGTTGAGGAATCAATAACCTGATTTCTCTTTCATTTAGCATGGTTCCACTAAACAATGTTGAAACCGTGAAGGAGGATGTTAATGTCTTTTGTGCATTTAATCAATTGCCTTTTCTAAAAATTGAGAGGAAATTTGAATTCTGAAGTGATCAATCAAAATTTTTGAGTCAGATTCTAGATTGACGTCGATAAAATGTTGTTGTTTGGCTTCAATAAATGATTGATGAATGGCCACAACTTTAGTAAAATTATTAGAACCAATACCAAGACCAATGTTAAACTAGAAATTGATCTTGCCATTATGATAACGACAAACACCTCCCATGTCAACATTTTCAGGGTTGTCTTTTGAAGTTCCATCCACATTAAGTTTAACTAGGCCCGAGGGGGACATTTCATTTGATTATCCAATTTTTTTGAGGATTAATATTGGCAAAGGATATGGAGAGAAAATCCAAATGAATACCAAGTCTCTTAAGGATTCTGAATTCCCACCAAGATCTCACCTTATAATTATAAATCTAAAATTGATATATTTCTTTTAGATTGACCATTATTCTACCCCAAACCTAACGATATGCCTTGCAATATCATTAAAAAAACTCATCGCGCTCTAAATAGATATGCTAGTGGATTGGACTAGGGCTGATATCATGCAACATATTAGGAGAATTTAGGTTCAATGGGGGTCACGTCTCATTCAAAAGAGAGTCTTGGATAGAATCATAAATATTTGGATAAATTTCCATCCATTTGAGCACCATAAATGATTGAGAAAAGTGGCAAAAAGGCAAGCCAAAAGGAGATATTTTCCATCCTCTTCCTCTTGAAGAAAAATGTCACATTCACACCAAATTTTTTGGAGATTATCTTGATGAATAAATTTATCTAAAGTTTCTAACCACATGAAAGCATTATCCTTTGGCCAACGTTTAGGTTGCTAGACCTTTTCCAAAGCATAGAGTTCTTAACACCAAGATTTTCTTCCATAAGAAGTTTGTAACCAATTTTCATTGAGTACATCCTAAATCTATTTAGTCACCATGGATGTTAGAATGTAGATGTTGAAAGAGACCTTTCGAGAGGCTAATATATAAGCTAAATAATCAATTAGAAAGGGAAATTGACTTGACTAGAGATTTGTAGTTTTCCATTTCCAAACTCACACTGTCTTTCATGACAACACATTGAAAATTAGGAACATAAATCCAACTAGCTTCAACACATTTACATTTTAAGATGAGAAGATCTATAAATTCCACTAAGAGATGAATGTTTTGATCCCACACATCTTCCCAAAAAAAATCACCCTTTCCAACAATCCAATAGAGGACCACCTTAATTAGATTACTCCCAAATTTCAATGTTTTCCATATCCAAGAACCCTTACTAAGGGTTGACATCCTAGGAATGAAAGAATGATTATGTAGATGCAAATACTTAACCTTAAGAATTTCCCCCACAAGGATCGATTCTTGTCTCACACCACATCCAATATAGTTTGGCAACAAGTGCCACATTTGTAAGGAGCGAAGATCTCATCTCCAATTATTTATTGAACGACTCATGAGAGGATTGGAAACAAGAACATTGTATTAATAAATAAATGGATGAAGTCTAAATAATGGAGAATGTTTGTTCATATGCAAAGTATGCTAGAAGGGATGTCAATTCAATGTTAGATAATTTTATTTAATATATTTTATAATATAATATTATTTTTTCTGTTGTAATGGAGACAATTGAGGAGTGGTGTATTGTTTAGAAACAATTGGACAAAATAACATCAAAATAAAAATTAAAAAAACTGCAACACATACCAAAATATAAGATATTCTTGGGGCCATAATTTCTTTATGATGTTGAATTTGAGACTCTCACATGTAGCTATCAGATCCATAAGGAGAAATAATTCTCTATTTTATCTCTCCTAGAAGATTGACATGTGGAGGAATTTCTTTCTTTTAAAATCCTTAAAACCTTACTATCCCTAACAAAAAACCATTTATCTTTCAATTATCATAATATATTAAATCACATTTTGGGGGAATTTTTTTAAATAATCAACATGCTTTGTGTATGTTTCCACATTCTCAATACATGTCTAGTAGGACAATTGCAATGAATGGTCCTATTGACTACATATGTTCGACAATGATCAATAATCAACAATGCAATTTATTGTCGACATAGATATTTACAAGTGCACTCACAATTTAATTGGTAAAATATAAATACTTGTAAAACAAAGGTTACACAGTGAATTCTTTTACTTCTAGTCAAAATATGAACTTACGTGATAAATATGCACATCCAATTGCAATAATGCTAGACACTCACAACTACAACATGTACCTAAAATTCCCTTTTGATCATGCTTGATGGATGTTAGCTGCTAGAAACTTAGATGGATTCCCAAGATTAGACATATATTGCATTTGGTGAAATAATGTAAGTTTCCATACTAACTTGAGGACACCCATAGTTAACATCGTTTCCAATGCCATTATTGAATTTCCTACATTTTTTAAAGTTTTAGGAATTCTTAAAGTTTCTATTTAATATTGCATAATATCACAAGAAAAGGAGGTGAAATTTCCTATGTTTTCCTTTAAATGGAAATACTATGACTTTGTATAGATGCATTCAAGAGTTCAAGTTTAAGGTGGTAGAAAACACAGAGGACAATGGTCATATATTTGATAGATGAAATCATGTTGTGATAGAAGTATGTAGAAATATTTTCTGTCACACTTAAAGTATTGCCATACTTTGGGAATTTATTAAATATAAATTCTACCAACTCAAAGAAGCAGTTGATATCCATAAGTGGTTATGAGTATATTTGTTGATGCCTTTTTTATTAACCATCTTGACTAATAAGTGGGTTATTATCCTGTGGGTAAAGAAATGGATTATTCATATTTTAGTGAAGAATTGTTAGCTTCCCAAATATTATCAAACCAGTGGTGTGGCCCTAGTGAAATGGGGTACAAGGGCCCAATGAGGGACAACCTTCACCTCATAGCCTTCAGATATGTACAAAATAACACAACCAAATAGAAAGGAAAACACATAAGAAAAAATATGAAATGAAAAAGATGTAAACATGTTGATAGTCCCCTATCCATGCTGATGATGCAACGCCCATCTAAGGGTGCTAGGCTATTTTAGGAATTTTTCTTTAAAGCAATGGTTTTTTCTAATAATAGTAAAACTAGCTTAGCTTTGTAAATTGAGTTCATTTTAAAAGCAACAACTCAACTATAAATTATTATTTTAATACTTTATTTTGCTTTCCAAGAAAAGGTTAATTATAGGATGTGCTTTGGTTATAAAAGTACATGCTCACATTGTGAGAGGTATGCTGAAAAGACTTAATTGTCAGAGGAAAGAACATTGGATACTGGTTATTATATTTGCAAGTTTTTTCAAGTTAGTACAAGGTTGAATTTATGCTATATTTTTACCCGAAAGGGTTTTCCCATGATAAATACTGTGTCAATATTCTTGGTATGTTCTAGTTTATTTCAGTCTACTTATTTTTGCATTTTCTAGTTTAGTTTATTATTTTCATGTATGCAAAAAATCCCAACATCTAGTATTAGCGCTAGGTTACAAATTTTGTTGGGGTTTGTTTCCTTTGGTTGAAATGGTTTTTGAGTTGTAGATCTATTTTTAGTACAATATCTAATATGGAAGTTAGTAGCACAAGAGTTGAGATTGACAAGTTTGATGGAAAAAAATTGAGTTATGAAAACTAAAGATAGAGGATCTTTTGACATAGAGGGATAAGTGGATAGCAGTTACAAAAACAACTCCTAGAAGTTTAAAACAAGATGAGTGGGAAATGATTGATAGGAAGACAAAACGTACTATTATGTTATATGTTTATGAATCCACATTATTAAATTTTTCTACTGAGAAAGCAACAAAGGAGTTGTGGATAAGTTAGGGACACTGTATCAGGCCAAATATTTGATGAACACACTTTTTCTAAGGAAGAAGTTGGATTCTTTGCAGAGATGAATGATGATGAAACAATCATAAAGCACCTAAATAATTGTAACTCTATCATTAACTAATTAATGTCCATAAATGTGAATATTAATGAGAAGGAGAGGAGTAATACTCTTCTATGTTATTTTCTAGACTCTTGGGAAAATTTGAAGATGGCTATAAGTAGTATTGCTAAAAAACTAAAGCTTGATGAAATAGTTATAACTTCAAACTATCTAAAGATATGGGAAGAAAGTGTGTTGATGACTATCACTCAAAGGAAGATTTGTTAGTTCGTGGGAGAGAGAAAGAGAGATGCAAGAAGAAAAAGGGAAGAGATAAAATGTATAAGTCTAAAAATTTATTCAAGACTCCATATCAAAGTTAGAAAAATCTCTATTTTATCTCTCTTAGAAGATTGAAAAGATTGACATATGGAGGGATTTATTTCTTTGAAAATCCTTAAAACCTTAATATCCATAACAAAACACCACTTATCTTTCAATTATCGTAATCTATAAAATCACAATTTTGGGGGAATTTCGTTAAACAATGAACACACTTTATGTATGTTTCTACATTCTCAATACATTTCTAGTAGGACAATTACAACGAATGGTCCTATTGACCATGTATGTTCGACAATAATCAACAATCAATAATGCAATTCATTGTCGATATAGATATTTACAAGTGCACTCACAATTGAATTGGTAAATTAGAAATACTTGCAAAATAAAGGTTACGAGGTTTTATTCTTTTACTTTTAGTCCAAATACGAACTTATGTGATAAATAGGCACATCCAATTGCAATAATGCTAGACACTCAACTACTAACATGTACCTAAAATTCCCTTTTGATCATGCTTTGATGGATGTTAACTACTAGAAACTTAGATGGATTGCTAAGATTAAACATCTATTGCATTTGGTGAAACAATGTAAGTTTCCATGGTGACTCAAGGATACCCATAGTTAACATAGCTATCGGTTCCATTATTCACTTTCCTACATTTTTTAAAGTTTCAAGATTTCTATAGTCTTTCCAAAAATTATTCAAGTAAGCCATCACTTATAAATGCTATATAAGTATTATAATCACATTAACTCAAGAGTGTATGTATAGATTTTGTTGTTTCATGCTATATGGTGGTGAAAATCAACTTGTAGCAATTAATATGTTGTAAATTGTGTTATAGTCATTTAATTATCAAACTAGGGGATGTAAACTTGAAATAATGACAATGTTGTATGCACAATTACAATGATTTAAGAGGTTGGAAAGAAATAACTGTCACAAAAATGCTAAAAGTAAACAAAACTTAGAACTGAAATAAATGGTTTCTAAATACTATTACTAAGACAAAGTTGTAGATTCAGAATGCAAATATAGAAAGTAATTTATCCTAGGTAAATAGACATGTAATGAAACAAGACAATAAAATAATGGATGGGTATAACTAACCTCAAGTGGGCCCTAACTTGGGTGTTAATCCATCCTAAATTATGAAACTAGACACTAATGAATAGAACTCAGATTATTATTGATTTTGCATAACCATTACATCAAGGAACAAAGCAAACTCCTTTCTAAATCATACTATTAATGTATGAATTCTCCCTCACTATTTACAACACTAACCCTTTATTTTTTACCTTCTCATTTATAGTAAGACGTGAGAAGAAGAAGAGTTCAACAAGTAATTTCAATGAACTAAGTGAGAGATCTTCAATAGAACAAGTGGAAGATATTCCACAGAACTATGAGAGACTCAACATATGTTACGGAACTCAGAACAAGTGTTCAAATAACAAAAAAATAACAAATGTTCAGATAATCAACCATTTCAATCAAGTGTTAACTTAATCAATTAGTCCTTCACTAATTTACAATGAATGGTTAGATCAAAGGTAGAGTTGTTTCCTAGTTCTACACATTCTAGTTGTAATCGCTACTCTTCAATGACATGTATAGACTTGAGTGTAGTTCTTCATGCCTTCCAAAATATCTTCATAACACATATTCGTTGTTGTATATGATCTCCTTTGGTTGCGAATGATTTATTACGGACATGTTCTTTGGCTATAGACGAGTTGTTATGGATAGTTCCTTTGTTGCATACGAGTTGCTGCATATGGAAAATTGCTTATAACCAAATTTTCATCAACACACATCATCATTGAAACAAATTATTGGGATAATATGAATAAATTTACAAAAATATGACAAAATAAAGATAACTAGATATAACTATATTAATCAGTAATTATGCCACAAGTTCAATGTTGTAATGATAATGTTTAGCAATGTACTTGGAAAATACATGGACATAACTATAATGGCTTGATCAAAATATAGAATATGAGTTATTTATAAAGGTAATTAACACAACTCATCACACCCCCATGCTTAAAATATTAAATTTCCTCATTCAAGGGCTTCATATCTCTGCTGCTGAAAACTACATTCTCACCTAAAATTAATTGGGGTATTTGTTCCTTCTTTCTCTAACAAGAAATAACCACCATTCGTCATAAATCTACTCCACACTCTCTCTTGGATCCTATGATCAACTAGTAAATTACTTGTCCACGGTGCGGATTGGAAAGTGAAAGATTGGAGGGTGATATCCGATAGGAAACCACTCATCACCACATTCATTTTCTATCTTCATGTATGTGTTCACCCTACGTAGTATGGTAAGTATGTTGGATTATGAGTGTATTTCCTTTCTTTTTATTGTAGGTGATAGTTTTGCCCATCCGAGTCTCGCATGCTTTGTAAAAATTTAACTCCATTTTCCCTGATCATTTCTCTAACTTCTATGTGGGATTCTATCCTCATTTACAACACTCTATTTTTGATCACATCCTTTTCCATATAACTGTCATATGCTTCTTCAATTACATTTGTATTGGTTTCCTCATCTTTGATAAATAATGTTTAGACCTTCTCCAAATTTCTATATTCGTCCATTTGTCTGGTTCTATCCAATTCATTTGAAAAATAAGAGCATAGGGCCTTAACTTAGACATCTCCAATATACAAAATTGGAATCCAATCTTTTTCATATTGAAGGGAATAGTTGTGCAAATAAATCTCACATAAAAATTTATGGAGTTCATGTGTATTATTATGATATAAAGTAAAGAATCTCCTAGCTGAGCTAATATCATAAATCATATCAAAATTAATGCAAGTAAGTTTATGTTGCAACATATTTTCTTTCAAGTAGATAACATAAACACTTGATGGGGCTTGTAACTCAATACTTCATGTGTTACCTAGATTGTTTCTTCTGTCCTTGTTTAAGTAGATAACATAAACACTAGATAGGGGCTTGTAACTCAATACTTCATGTGATGCCTAGAATGTTTCAACCTCTTAATCTCTCTATCCTTGTCCTTCAGTTCTTCCTTATGCTTAGAGATGAGGGATTATTTCTCTTTTACAATTTTCCTTTGGGCCTATTAACATAGGTCTCCAATTGAAGCATCAAATTGTTGATATTTGGTCCCATTCTATGTGTTTCCATCTCACAACAAGATGGTTTTTCCGATGCCTTGATAATTTCTTGAATAAAATTTGGGGCTGTAATGGTGTTACATTTTATCCCTATACACTATCATATTGTGCTTGCTCAATTAACTGGTCATCAACTACATACATTTGTTCTTGTTCTTATTCTTGTTGCTCCATGAATTGTTCAACAACTATAGGAATTTGTTAGTATTAACTTCCTCCTTAAACTTCCTCTTCTTATTATCTCGATTGATGACCTTCCACTTCATGAGTTAATTCCTCATTATTGGTTGGCTCTTCTTGTTCCTCCATGGGTTGTGTAGGGTATTTTGGCTCATGAACTGTAGTATCACTATTTCCCTACTCTGTCTCAAATTTTCGAGGCTTAAAGTTTCCCTCTGTAGCTTCCAAATCACTATCTAGTGAGATGGGTTGTGACTGTGTTGGAATGGATATTTTTGGCCTTTTTGTTCTAAGCCTATGGGAGTGCCTAGGTTGTGTAGGAGTAGAATGAGAAGATTTTTGTTTAGCCTTAGAAGTGGAGGTTTTAGAGAGGATAAATCCAATAGAGTTTCATCTATAAAAACCATTTATGGAGATGTACGTACATGCTTCCCTTGGAGGTATACCTTAAGAAGTTAGAGGATCTTGAGGTTAGGAGGTGGATGGTGCAACCTCTGTCATATGTACAGATGAGCTTTCAGTGCTTCTCCTTATTTTTCCCCTACTTCCCAATAAAGTTTCAATATTGTTTATCCTTACAAATTATTCCTATAGTATATGAGGGTAATCCTTTATAGGTGTGTTTAACCACTAAGGTTATAAGAAAATGATGTGATAATGCTTCCCTACCCCTATGTACTTCTTGAATCATTTTCTTCAACATTTCATGCAAGAATTTTGGGACATTTACTTGATGGTTGTTCTTCAGATGATTCAACAACTTGAAATGCACTGTGTTCAATCTAGAATATTTCCTTCACAAGTAAAGTACTAAATAAAAAAAGTGGCATCTTCTTCCCATAAGGGTTTAAGAGATGTTTTATGTGTACCTTACTTGTCTGATATGAACTCGTCATCAACATCTATGAAGTCTCTCCTTTTTACTTATAGATTGGCCTTTTCTAGAAACGACTCTTCTAGAATATTTCATGACTTAGCTTGACTGCTAACCCTTTCACCCTTGCCTCTCCATTGTTGAGTGTGTTGGATTTTTTTTTCACAATTGCTTCATTAAAACCCTGAAACTTGTTGATATAATCCATTTAACCAAGATCCTCAAAATAATACACAATATAAGAATGCCTCAAAAGTGGAAAATACATAATGGGCTCATGTATTATCAAGTCACCTCCCATGGCAGATACATAACTTCCTCTGGGTTCAATATGCAACAATAGAATTTTGCCTCGAAATAAATTTTCACAAATGAGTTGTATTGATGGTTTTTCATCATTTTGAACTTTAGGACCAGAGAGGAAAAACAACACGGTTATGGTTAATTAATCATTAATGGATGTGATAATATGGAGCATATGAAACAAAGTGATGTGACAAAATTGACTTATGTGGAGGGTCTAAGTGGACACATGATGGCTTAAAAGGCATCGGTCTTTAATGTTGCACATGCATGATGATTCGGCATAACTCCTAATTAAACATAATTAAGCTAATCATACTTTATTAAAGTGATAGATGAATGTAATTATCTCGTTGTTTGTTTGTAATATGATTGTGCATGCTTATTTGAACTTGAGTCTTGGCTACATGCAATTTGTTGCGAACATGTGTTGAACTGGTGTTGGATGATCCTTACTCTACAAAAATGATTCCCAGAGAGGGAATTCCAATATGTTTGGGATCAAATCATTTGTTTCTATCATCCACACATGCATGCATCCTTGATCTTTGTCATGCAACCATGAGTTATACCAAACACAAAAGAAAAATAGGGGCTTGTTTCATGTGGTCTGCAAGTGGAACTTTTAGTCATTGCACTCTCTCCTTGTGATGGATATCATGCCCTCCTGCAATTACTTGACACCAAACCTTGCAAAAAAAAAACTTCATAAAATAAATGTGTTAGTAGAGTGTTGCTTGATCACCCAGAAGGGTAGATCACAACACTTTTATTTGACCTTGGAATATTTAACAAGTTGAAGCACCAAAACCCCTGACATCTCCTCAATCTTCTACAATATCAGAAGGTGAGCCAGCAAGATCAACGTCTGAGGTCATGTATGATGTTTATTTATCCATTCTTGTTTGACCTCCTCTGAAAAATTCTATGAATGAACCTTTGTCAACTGGATTTTTGTACAATCTCATCTAGTGACCATTCACCAAAAATTTGAATCTCACAAGATAAATAATAGTGAGCATCATAACTCCATTAGGGAATATATTCTTAACCTCATAGGGGCCTAACCACATTGTACTGAGATTTCCTATATGATCCTTGTATTTTGAATTAAACAAGAGTGCACAGTCACCTTCCTGGAACTACCTTGTCTTGATGTACCGGTTATTCCATTTGAATCTTTACTTCTGCACTACCTCTTGTTAGCATATGGATTTGCACACATGCAAATGACATGCAACCGTGTGGGAATGAAGTCCCTCCTCAATGAAGGTGAGGCTGCCTTTATTGAAAACCAAAACTATATTTACATTTGTACATTCAAAATTGTATGTGGGGGGTGTTTTGGAACATCAATGGAAAGAAAAGTGAATGAAGGAGATGAATGGAAAGAAGGAAAGGAGTGAAATGGAATGAATGAAAGAACATGCAAGAGTTAGTAAAAACAGAGCCTAATATTGCATGAAGAGGAAAGATGAATACCCAACACAAATAAAATAGAGTTTGAGTTAGCCAAACAAGAATGTGTAAAAGGGAACACACATGAGCAAGTAGATAATCAGAGCTTGATCACTATGAACTAGAACAACTGATTAATAATGTTGACAATAAGATCAAAGATAATATTTGCATGCAAGATTCAAACACCTAACATCTAATGAACATAAGAACACCAAATGTTACAAGAGACAATGAATGAGACACAAAGTTCGTATTTCATTAACTCCAAAATGTTTTTCACAAAAGAACACAAAGTTTCTTCTTGAAACAAAGCTTGCACAAAAGTATTTTCTTCTCCTCTCTCAAAGTCACCCTTACAAATGAGCCCCTCACTTCCTTTTATAACCCAAAAGTTGGTTACAAAGTAGTTAGGGTTTTACATGATCATTAAATAAGGCACTTAAGTGACCTTTGACTTTTTCTAACCAACTTTATTAAAGACAACCCAAAAATAGAAATTACTTAAAATAACCATTGTTTCCCAAATAACAACACCTTTTAAAATATACAATAATAACTAGTGCCTTATCCATTGAAACGGGGTCCGCCTATCTCAAACGTATGAGAAATGGACTCTCCCACTTCACTAGATACCAAGAAAATCAACTCCCTGCACCGCCGGTGAAATTAGGATCTGCTGCCTTTGCCAGTTGAAAGGATCTAAACCTTCCCAAAGTTTCAAACATCTTTTCTTCTTCTGGAGGTTCACTTGGTCAAGAATAGCCTCACAAAATACCTGCAATTCAAGAATTCTACTTGGCATATCATTTAAATTAACAATTTTAGATTGAGCATTCTCAAACAAGTTCTTCAATTTGATACACCGCTCCATGGAAATTGACGAGAAATTGTTGGTAGGAGTGTACATGTCCTTAAACAATTTTGAAAATTGTTCTTCCACCTACTCCGATGAACACCTTTGATTATGCTCATTTACGAGGTTACAAGGAATCTCAGCCATGAATTCCTGGATCAAGGAGAGTGAAGCGAAAGCTTCATTGCACATGCTGTCATAATGAATCATAGAATCCTCGAGAAGCATTTTTCTTGATTTGAGATGCAGACACCAAAGAAAACGTGTCCCCGATGTTGAAATTCGAGAATTCCTTCAATAGCTAAAATTGAAGATTCCATACTCGTCATCTCTTGTAGACTGGGCAATATCTCATCCAAATTTGATATAGCAAAAACAAAAGTTTCCTTGAAAGAAAGAATTGGATCCAGATATGCACTTGATATCTTCATGAAGCTTAACCGCAGTCTTGATCGCTTCCTGGCCTAAAACGAGAATCTCTAAAAGCCAAGTTTTAGTGACATGGCCCAATGTGTTTATTTCCTTTGAAAAATTGATAGTCTCTTCATCTGGGGCAGCCACCGCATGCATCGTATTTGGGAAGGTGGATGATATGGGATTTATCAAATGTTGAACATACTCCACCAATTGATTCTTTTCGGCCTTGAGCCGAGAATTTTGAGACTTGTATTTCTCAAGTCTTTTTAGCACGATGTCAATTGAGTCTCGAGCCATCGCCATATCACTTTCTAATGTAGATTTCCAAGTCCCAGTCTGGAAACTTCATAGTCGGCTGGCGTCATAGCATCGCGCTCCTTATCCACTTGTGGAATGGCAAGGTCTACAAACTTGTTTCCATCATTATCCACCATTATTCGAGAGAGTACCTTAGGATTTTTAGGAATGGTGTCATTCGAAAGTTTGAAAAGGGCATCAAAATCAATGTCAATTGGCTTGACAACTCTCTTCCTTTTCTTCACTTCGGAATCAACCCAAGAAGGAGTATCATTCACTATTTCAACATATAGAATCCTGAGCTCGAATCAATATTCTCATTATTCCCGACATCATGAGATCCTTCTTGAATCCTATCTACAACCTCGATTTGAGGAGACACAACTTCAATATCCACTTCTTGATTATTAGGGAGATTTTGGGAAATCCCTCATGAACTACATGCTCTGAAGTGTTTGATATCTGAATTACCTGCACTTGAGTGGATGCTTGTTTGAAGCATGGCTAGGATCATTTTCTACCAGCTTCTGAGTGCTATTAACGATGTGAGTGGAAGAATCTCTACTCGAGGTAGAAAATCCAAACACACGCTCTTTTCCTTCTCTGGGGTTTGGATCTTTGGATCTCTCTCCTCGTGACACATTGCTTGGCGAAGTGGATTTTGGCAACCATTCTTTTCTTTCCTGTTGTGTATGATTGGATGTTAACGAAGTTGATCGAGAAGAAACCTTGGTCGAATGGAGACCCCCTCGTATAGGAAATTTTTGTGATCCCGAAACGTGATCTGGAATTGATTGAAATTTGGCAAGTTCCCTGTCATACCAAGATATGCTTCTTTCAATAATTGGTTGGTTCTTGCCATCGAGAGAAAATTCATCTCTCTTGGTCCAGTTGATTCGAGGCAATGGTGTAAAGGCAACAACATCATATGAGGGATCGACGACATCCTCATCATCGTTTATGAATGAATCGGGAGGACTCCTGATGTGGAAGGCCTTGATATGAGAAAGTGTTAGGTGAGAGTACTCCCATCTCCTTACCTCATGTTCATCTGAACAAGCAGCCCAAAAATCCTCCATGGTAGGATTATGTTGGTACTTTACTCCCATAATATTTTGCATATATCCATTGATATCAAACTGGGCTCTCTTCACATATGGATGAATGGTTATGAGAGTAAACTCCTTTTCCATGAGTTGTGCACTGAATAGATTTGGGCATTGGTATTCCCCGATTTGGATCGGGAAATGAATTCTTGGACGGTGCTTGTCACTAAGTAGGCAGTGAACTTGGAATAATTGTCGTGCAACTCCATTAATGCCCATCTGTCACTGACGTACTTGGGAAGTTTCCATGGGGTCCCAGCAAAGCCACTCACGCGAATGTAGGAAAAAGATGAAAATTGAATAAACTAGGTTCCCCATTGAGAAATGACACTCATGGCTTCTTTGGAAAACCTTTCCTCAGTATTTTGATTCAGGTTATGGATCACGCGGAAGGTGAATGCATCGTTGACTCTTCTAAAATGGTGAGAACTATTTTTGAAGTGAGCTGAGGGTAATAGTGAAAAACACTGTTTGATGACCCCATGACCCTCTCATTTCAAGTCCCGAAAATAGCTTCCTTCGTGCTACTGCATAGGTTAGATATGAAGTCATGTAGAAGCATCCAGTCATCTTAACTTCTATCAACTATTTTTGAATGGTGTTACTGATGATGGTGGCCCAATCCACAAACTCTTTCTTGGCTAGGATGATACAGATAAACTGGTACATCCATGGGTGGAAGATCCTAGCAGAAGGTAGACCAAAAAATCGACTTAGGAGAGTGATCATGTCTCTGATTTCTTCCACGAACTCAATGTGGTACAGTTCTTTGGGGAGCCTGTCAATTTGAGGTCTCTTGGTTACCAACCAATTATTGTTGACCATTTTGCTCCATCTCAGGGGTTCTTCATCCCAGAACTCTTGCGCTTGATTGGCGAGTGATATCTCGCATTCTCAGAAAGTCGGGTATTCCGAGCAACTCCTCAATGTGTTCTGGTGTGATCAAGAGGAAAGGCTCGCGGTTATCTTTATAAATTCCTCGTCTCTCAGGGTCATAATGCTCGCGCAAAGCAATCACCAATTCTAGACACTACACCGAGACAGGGAATGCTGTTGCTTGGGGTAGGCCACTATGGTAAAGCCTATATGAGAAAATGGTTTTGCCTTCAGTTTTCACTCGCTCACAAAACTGTTGCATGTTGATGTGACCTAGATTGGTATCGGTGATGTTGTCATATGCCGACTTAATGGAATTGGGAGGGATAATTCCTTGGAATTCATATTTCAGGGTGGATTTGTTAGATTTCTCCACTGGTTTCCTTGATCTCCCCGCAGATTTGGATCTTTCACCATTGTAATTTAACAAAAACTTGACTCGGGCATGCCATACAATGCAAACAGGCCGGGTCTCGGTCTCCAACACCCCATTAATGTAAGAAAAATATTCCCATTAATAATAATAATATATTATTATTATTTTAAAAATAATAATAATAATTGTCTTGAATTACAAACTTCTTTTTTTTAATATGTTAATAAAAACAAATCGAGACTAAGCTCGAATTCTAACTATGACAATAACAATTAAAAAATCTCCCAATTTTAATATTGGATGGAGTTTCCTCTTTTCTGGTTCTGCGTGGAGATATTCTTGAAATACATTTTGAATCTTTTTTTTTTTTGTTTTTATGCGTGGAAATGAATTCTTTCCTTTGTCTTCTTTTTCCTTTGTTTTTAATCTTCTCCTTTTTTTATGCCAAGGTGTGTAAAGGAATTTTTAGATCTTTTATTTGATAAACTTTCTATTCCTTAAAGGAATTTTTAGAGTGCGTGTGGATGTTGTCTTGTCTATCCTACTCACGTGGGAAATAAAACTTTATTTGTCTTCTTTTTAAAACAAACGCCTCTCTTTCTTTTTTTCCCTCGGTGCATGGAATTTGCTTTGGATGCATGTGGAAGGAAGGCGTGCGAAACAATATTTCTTTGTTCTTTTGTATTAAAACTAACTTCTTCCTCCAAGCACGTCTTTTTTTAAACTGTTCTCTTTTCTCCAGCTGGGCGTGGAAAGAAGATCTTAAATCTTGTTTAATTGAAAACAATCCTTTTATCTCTTCCTTGCGTGGAAAATTCCTTCTCGCTTACTCACATGGTCTTTGGCTTTAAGCAAACAATAAAATAACTTTGTTTTCTTGTTGTCTTTTAATGCTTGCTCTTCTCTGGCACCTCCTTCTCTCAATGCGTAGCTTGTGGAGTTTCAAAATTTCTTAAAAACTATTCCTTCCCTTTCCCTAGGTGTGGGAATTTCAAAACATCTTTGTTGTATTTGAAAAGCTGACTTCTTTTTCTTTTGCGCGACTGAACTTTGCTTTGTCTTTTGTTGTCTTCAAACTATGGAAAAATCTACCTTTCTTTCACCCAAGGCATGTGAATTTACTCTATTTGGGTTGTGCTTTTCTTTGTTCTTAGACTATCTTCTCTTTTCAGAGATTATCTTGGATGAGTGCGTGGGACTATGAAAAACTCCTCCGGCATTTTGAACAAAAAAACTGTTCTTTTTCCATACAACAAATGCGTTCATAGCATTGTGGAAAAATATTACTTCCTTCAGAGGAAATAAGGATCGAAGCTTCGAATGAATTTTTCCAATAGGTTTGATGGAGGAAGTTACGGGAATTAATCTAACTTCCTCTCTTCCCGGGTAGTGGCTTAAGTGCTAGGGGGAAATGGGGAAAGCAACGGGAAATTGCCAACGGGAATGGCAAAGTGGGTTGGCAATCCCCGTGTAATTTCCCCATGTGGGAAATTGGGGAATTTCCTGCCCATTAGCCAATCCATGATTTGGCAATTGGCAGAGAAAATCCCACGTGCGGGAAAATTGAAGAGGATTGCCAGGAAAGTGGAAATCCGGGTCGGGAAGCCAAATTGGCTTCCCAACAGTTGGAAGCGAAAGCTTACTTCCCCGGCATTAAAATTTGTCGAATGATTTTAATTTATATTTATTTAATTAAATACCCCTCAAGTGATTTAAAAATCAATTTAATCAAACAAGGAGCAATTAATTAATTAAATATTAATTAATTACTTTTAATGTATTTTAATGCGTTTTAAAGCTTGGCATGGGAAGAGTTCTTGCCCGAAAAGGATGAAATGAAGACCGAAACGATCACAAAAATGAGACGATCGCGATGAGTCTGATGAACCATGCAAGGCAAAACTTTTCAAAATTTTCAAAATTTTCATTTTTTATTATTTTTAACAATTTTGCTAAGTAAAAATTGGTGATAACATATTGGCTCTAATTGGGGAGAAGGACTTCATGGATGCAAAAATGGACCCGGACCAAAATATTAATGAACATGATCTCAAAATGGTGGGGCACAAAAATGGGGCGACACAAGAGAGGGCACCGAAAAAGGGAAACAAACAAACCAAAATCCTAATTACCTATGTACATACGGGAACAAGCCGTTTTCAATTTCGATAATGCTTGAGATACTACCCACTTTGTAGGGTAAAGGAAAATTAGTTCCATCAAGATATGAAAAGTAATAGGTACTATCTCCACGAAATGTCTTATCTTGATCGGGCCTAGCCACAATGAGTCAAACTTCCCATGTTTTCCTTTCGGCTCACGTATTTTGTCCCAGAAGAACTAAGTCATTGATTTGAAACTGTCTCTCCTAGTTTTCCCGTCAAACAATTTATTTACCTTTGATTGATGTTCCTCAATCATGTTTGCCACTTGAATTATTTTTTCCTCGAGCTTTCTTAGGAACATGATCCTTTATCTAATGCATTGGTGAAACATTCATCATCAACGGCCTGAGCTAATTTCAATGCTGGTAACTCCAATGTGACAGAATTTGAGCATCGGTTCCATACAAGAGTTGAAATGGAGACATCCCGATTTCCCTTTTGGGAGTTATGAGGTCACTCCACAATGCATCGTATAACTTTTTGTGCCAAGTTCTTTGATTTTCTTCAACTAACTTGCGCACAATGGTAATGAGGTTTTTGTTCTTGGATCCAGCCTAACCATTTCCCACGGGTAGTAATTTGATGAATGAGACAGAGATATCCCATATCCATAACAAAAACCTATCATCTCTCGTAGAAGAAAAATTGAGGCATTGTCTATCACGATCTTGTGAGGAATTCCATAACGAACCAATATGTTTTCTCTGATGAAATCATAGATTACTGCAGTAGATGTTTGTTTCACCGGTATAGCTTCCACCCACTTTGTAAAGTAATCAGTGGTGGTGAGTATGTGAGTATGACCAGTGCTAGAAATAGGATTCAAAACCCCGATGAAATCTAAACCCCATTTTTGAAAGGGTTCTTCAATGACAATTGGCTTCAAAAGCAATGCTTTGCCAACTTGGGTCTTCCAACAAATTGTTGACAGGCTTCACATTTTGTCACCCATTTCTGAGCATCAAAAACATAGTGGGCCAGTAATAATGTGCTCTCAAAATTTTATGGGCTGTTACTACACCAGAGAAATGACCACCACAAGCATGATTGTGGAAAGCTTCCAATAACCTAGGTTGTTGTTCTTTATCAACACATTTGTGGAACATGCCGTCGATTCCTTTCTTGAACGACATGTTATCCCAAATGATGTACCTAGCAGCTCTTAGTTTGATAGCTCATTTCTCCTTAGCTGTCAGATTCTCTGGACATTCACCATATGTGAGGACGTAGGCAATATCGAATACCATTCATCCGTGTGTAATCGGTAAAAACCACCAATGGTAAATTGTCTTCAACTGGTTCTTCCTCAGAGTTATCTCGTGGTTCATTCTCTGCAATAAGTTGGCAGAGTCCTCTTCCTTGAACCAACTTGGTAGGATTGATGTCCAGATCATATTCTTGGATCTTGGAGACCCAATTACCTCTTTTAGATCCTGGTTCCTATTGTGTCAACATTGATTTCACTACGGTGTCCGGACCAAGAATTTGGTATGATAATTCAACATGTAATAGCTGAAGTGTTTCAAGGGTCTTACCACCGCATACACGTCTCTCAAGAGGAGTGTAATTAAGTTCATGTTTCTTGAATCCTAAAATTATGAATGCGATAGGATATTTGATCCCTTCTTGATTGTCTTTGAGTCAAAATGGCGGATTGTGTGTGGGGGAAGCATAGCAATAGATTATAAAATACTTTTTAAAATCATGACATACTAATGTAGGAGCTTTTGCAATAGCACCCTTGATTTTCTTGAATGCCTCTACACCTTCTTTTGACCATTTGAAATATTCTTTTCCTTTCATCATATCAGCGATTTTCTCAGTCACTCAAGGTAAAATCTGCACGAACCTTCTCAAAAAGTTCACCTTCCCAAAGAAGGAGTGGACCCCAAGCTTACTTGTAGGCAAGGAAAGACTTTTAATAGCTTGAACGCGTTTAGGATCAATCTTAGTTCCTTCCTTAGAAACAATATGACCTAGGAGTTTCCCTTATGTAACTCCAAACACAGAATTTTTGGATTCAAAGAAATCTTATGGAGTCTGCACCTTTGCAATATTTTCTCCAAATCCCTTAGGTGATCTTCTTGTTTCTTGGAGAACACTGTCAAGTCATCTAGGTATATCACAATGATCTTGTCTTTATAATCTACAAACGCCATATCCATGGCCCTTTGAAAAGTTACACCGGCATTGATCAAACTGAAGGGCATTCTTCTATACGCAAACATACCCCAGGGGGTAGTGAATGCGGTTTTATGTTGATCTTCTCTAGCCACTTCAATATGATTATAGCTAGAGAAACCATCTATTATAGATAACATTTCTAATCCAGTTACTTCCTATAGAATATGGTCCATGACTGGAAGTGGGTAGTTATCCTTCAAGGAAGCCTAATTAAGATTGTGGAAATCCACGTAAATCCTAATTTCTCCATTTTTCTTGTGAATCGATACAATATTAGCTATCTAGGTTGAATGTCAAATAGGAAAAACTATTCGTGCATCTAGCATATTTTGAACTTCATGAAATATTGTCCCTGCAATCTTGGGATTATATTGTCTTTGTTTTTTCCTAAATGGAACTGCACAAGGCTTCAAGGGTATGACATTCTCCATTTCCCTGTGTTGGAAAGACTTCAAGTCTTCGTATGAATAAGCCAAAACATTAGAATACTTGGTAAGGAGATTTATGAATTTCCTGCACTCCTCAGGTGAGCAACACTTACCAATATTAATTAGGTGAGGTTTATCCTTGGTACCGATGTTAACTTGCTCATGGTCAGTATAATTCACAGTCCCGCCGCTCTTTCTCTTTGATGAACTGTCATGTTTGTTAAAAAGTTATTCAAGTGAAACCAATCCTTTGGGAATTTTATTTCCTTTGATTTGAATGATGCCATCACTAGGATCTTTGTTCTCAACTCCTTCCTAAATGGGTGAGGTAGTTGATTCGTGAAACATTGAATCACTTCCTTCAAAGTACAATTGTTCAAATTTTTCTCTCTTTTCCAAGAAGGCAATAATTTGTTGATCATCATTAAATACTTGCCATTTTTTTGCATTATCAGGAACACTTGGCCTAAAAACCATCTCAATGGTGTATTTGACTTGATCAAATTCTGAATGAGGAATCATTAATGAAGCTGAGACTACTAGAGAATCTGCTTTGTCATTCTTTTCATGAGGGATAGATTTTATGGAAAAGGCATTGAAGACTTCGATTGCGTCCCACACTTTATTTCTGTAGTGTCTCAAACGATCATTCTTTACTTGGAACTGATTTCTTACCTATTTCACGATCAATTCCGCATCTCCAAAGACTTCCAAATTTTTGATCCCTTTCTCCTCTATAGCTTGAAGGCCAAGGATTAATGCCTCATATTCTGTAGTGTTATTAGTATTTGAAAATTCGAGTTTGTAGGAAAAAGGAAATATTTCACCATTTGGAGATATGAGCACCACTCCTGCACTAGAGCCCATTGAGCAACAAATTCCATCGAACTCAAGAGTTCAAATCTCATTAGAATCTTGGCAAGTGATCTCAAGGGTATGAATTTCTACGGTCATCATAAAATTACCTATGCTTGAGCCTTGAAAAGTATATGTGTGTGAGGATCTTCAATTTTAGTTACCATGAACTTTTCTTGAGCTTTTGGCATAAGATTTTTCATTTCTCCATTGATAGGAATCGTGGCGTGAGACCAGTCCATTTGAATCTCACCACCCAAATCCTTGCAAAATTTCCTACTCAACAACATTCCATACGAGGCGGGAATATTAGCAACAAGAATAGTTACCTTAACTCACTTTTGAGGGAATTGGGCTAAAAACATTTGGGCGTCTTTAATCTTCCCGATTAGAGGAACTTGCTTGGTTTCCATGGAGTAACATGATCCAAATGTTCTCGTATAAGTCAAACCAAGAGCATGTGCTACTTTTTCTGGCATCACATTATCCGAGGCTCTAGAGTCTATAATGCAATTACTTAATTTGCATCCGTTGATCAGAAAGGACACAAAGAAAGGTTCGATCTTTTCATTTGAAGGTGTAGTGGCTACCACAATATTTTGAGTTTCCCCATATTTGGGAGTTTTTAGAATTCCTTTGGAGGAATGAACAATAGAGTCACCTTTGATAAAATGGACCAATTTCTCAGCTAGGTGCTTGTTGGACTTCAAGTACTTTGCTTGTGACATGGAAATTTTTGTTTTATTGATATGATCAATGATATCAAATTTAGGAAAAGTAATCGCACTTGAATTCTCAGATATAAGTTCTTTTGAACTTGATGATGGCACACTTTTGACCTTGGCCTCGGGATTGGTTGACACTGATGTGGAAGAAGGAGCTTTCTTCGTAATTGGTTTACCAACCGATTGATCTAACAAAGGCCCTCCTTTCTTTAAGATAGTTTTGACCTTTGAAACCTCAAATCATCTTTGATTCTTTAGGAGCTTCTTTTGTCTTAGATTCTTCGGGAGTTTCCTTGGAAAACTTCTTTATCTCCCACCTTAGTGGTATCTTACTCCTTTTTCTAAGAGCGTGTGAAAATAGGGAATGATTGACTATTCATATATTCTATAATTTCTTCGTATTTGTCTTCCTCATCAAAATGGTACTCAAAGAAATGATTATTACTTTCCCCCTCAGGATCTTCAACTTCAGGTTCGATGTCTCGAGAATCGGCTCTTCCTCATCAACCTTGACGACTTCAATCTCATCATCACTTTCTTCAATGACATCACATTTTGAATTAGTTGCAGGAGCTGCTTCAATAACAAGCCTCATTAGAGCAGTTGCAATCCTGGCTTTGTTGGGAACGTATCCTTTTCTCGAGATGTCCTTGTAGGAGAAAGTTTACTACTTTGAGCAACTTGCTTTTTCAAAGCCAACACATCATTAGCCAACTTAGTGAGTATAGCTTCAAGTGTTGGGAGTTCATTGAATCTTTCCTTTGAGGGAATTTTTCTTGAATTTACCTGCCATGATTAAGTCATCTTCAATTTTTATGGCCAAAGATTGAGCAAGTTCCAAAGTAGCCACCCTAGCCCTTCTTAGCTGATAGCACACTTCTGGTTGTTGTGTGTTAATAAAGAAACATTTTTGTCCATCAAGGTTTAGACGAATCCCGGCAGGGAACTTTGTTCACCATCTTGTTGAATTTAGCCACGAAATTCCTCATGGGTTCTGTTAGCTCTTTCTTCACCTGAGATAGTTGGGCAAGAAGAGCATGCTCATCTTCTACCATTTTGAATCGATTTTCAAACTTAGTTTTCATATCATTCCAATTTGTGATACATCCATTGGGAAAATGATGAAACCAATCTGCAACAACATCATGTAATGTTTTGACGAAGAGATGAATAGAAACATCTTCATATTCTACCATGAAAAAAAGACATAATGGAGCAAAAAAAGGTAGAAATATGGTCATCTAGTGATGTCTTCCCATATTCTTCGAACTTGGGAAGAATATTTATTGATCCTCGTGGGAGTTCATGTCGAGGCGGTAAGGCCAATGGGCCTATGGAATTTCTCCATGGTACATTAGCTGCTATTTGAGGAAAGGTGGTATGCAAAGGTAAAATAACGTGAGCAAGGACAAGTGCTTGATAGTAGTGATTCCTTCCTTACTTGCTCTTTCAGGACTTGATGTAAGGCTTGTAGATCTATGAGGTGTGTTCTTCTTTGGAGGAGATAACTTGAAACCAAATTTTCCTTGAAAGTCAAAAGTGGGGTCAGATCGACCTTTAGCTTTTTCTCCTCGCGTAAACCTCTTTCCTTCCAGTTTGGAATATTTATGGTGAAGGGATTACTGGCGTGTTCGACCGGCTCTAGCCTTTTCTCTTCGCTCTCTTTCTTGAGCTATTTGTGCCTAAATAACTCTAGCAACTCTCGCGGCTTTCTCTTCTTCATTATCTAAATCTTGATGCGGTGAGATGGAAATGATGGTTATTTGTGTGTTTTCCCAAATAGCTTGCCTCAAATATGATGATATGTCTTCTTGAGTATCTACAAAAACAAGATTTGGTTGCAAGATAGGTGGGTTACTTGTAATAGTCATACATTTTTTTACCTTGGTGGAAGAGGACCACCTTTGGTGAACAACGATCAACATGTGTCCAGGGGTAAGTGCACCAAGTTGGGGGACAATTAAGTGGACATCAAATCCTGAATTTTACATTAAAAACAACAAAACATCAAATTTAGTCTTCCGTGGACTTGAACCATGCCAAAAAGTCAAAAATATGTCATAAAAATGGTACCATCGTGTAGGGGAGACTGTTAGCTTTGTAGAAATATTGATTTTAAAGTGAATATAATAGGATAAATGTCATTTTTTAATTTTTTACTAATAGTAGGTCTTTAAGACACTTTTTCCCGTGAATGTTTATGTCTACGTTTAAGACTGCAAATTTTGTTTCACTTATTAGAATGTGATAAAAATTATACCATCCCAACCATGGTGAAATTATATACATGTTCAAAAAAATAATTATTTGATTTAAATATTTTTGATGAAGTTATGGCGGGCAAACGAAAAGTGCTATGTTTTCTTTATGTTTTCATACCACTTTCACGAAAAAAATCATAAAAAATAAAATATTGCTCAAAAAAATACAAAATAAAATCTATCCCAAGATAGATAGCGGCATCTAACTTCTCACCAAAGGAGAAAAATATATATCAATTTTTGGTCATCTAAATCATGGGAAAACGGACTACTGATATTATAGGAATTTTAAAAAAATACCAAGTCATTGAATTTTGAGTGTTTAATAAATCTAAACTTGTCCATTTTTTAAAAATTATTATTTTAGAAACTAGATTCGGATGCTATGATTCATATCAATATAATTATTTATAATTTTGAGTGTATGTATTACTAATAATCCCTACAGCTTGATATTATGTTGTTATTTGCAATATGACGTCCACTTATGACCCCTTTTTTGTCCCCCAACTTGTTGCACTTACCCCAAGAGGTCTTCTGGCGACAAGTGCGGGTGCTCTTCTTCTAAGGTCTTTGATGTAGATTTCTTTGTCAATGGCTCTATCAAAAATAAAAACTTGCTACAAGCTTTCACGGTTTTCCCAAGCTACTGTTCGAAGGTTGAAAGCAATGTCTCCTTGGAAATCTTCGTTGGGCACCCAGATCGGTTGAAGAACTAGAGCTTGTGCAGAGGGGATAGTCATAAAGATTTAACCAAGCACGGGTTAATGATTTATGAATCCCTAGTAGAGTCGCCAAAAACTATTAGCATATGGATTTGCACGCATGCAAATGACATGCAACAGTGTGGGAATGAAATCCCTCCTTAATGAAGGTGAGGCTACCTTTATTGAAAACCAAAACTATATTTACATATGTACATTCAAAATTGTATGTGGGGGTATTTTGGAACATCAATGGAAAGAAAAGTGAATGAAGGAGATGGAATGGAAAGAAGGAAAGGAGTGAAATGGAATGAACTAAAAGAACATGCAAGAGTTAGGTAAAAACAGAGCCTAATATTGCATGAAGAGGAAAGATGAATAACTAACACAAATAAAACAGCAGATTTTGAGTTAGCCAAACAAGAACGTGTAAAAGGGAACACACATGAGCAAGTACATAATCGAGCTTGATCACTATGAACTAGAACAACCGATTAATAATGTTGACAATAAGATCGAAGATAATATTTTCATGCAAGATCAAACACCTAACATCTAATGAACATAAGAACACCAAATGTTACAAGAGAATATGAATGAGACACAAAGTTCGTATTTCATTAACTACAAAATGTTTTTCACAAAAGAACACAAAGTTTCTTCTGAAGCAAAGCTTGCACAAAAGTATTTTTTCCCTTCTCAAATTCACCCTTACAAATGAGCCCCTCACTTCCTTTTATAACCCAAAAGTTGGTTATAAATTAGTTAGGGTTTTGCATGATCATTAAATAAAGCACTTAAGTGACTTTTGAATTTTTCTAACCAACTTTATTAAAGACAACCCAAAAATAGAAATTACTTAAAATAACCATTGTTTCCCAAATAACAACACATTTTAAAATATACAATAATAACTAGTGCCTTATCCATTGAAACGAGGTCCACTTTATCTCAAATGTATGAGAAATGGACTCTCCCACTTCGGTAGATACCAAGAAAATCAATTCCACTGCACCGGCATTGGTGAAATTAGGATCTCTTTGCCTTTGCCAATTGAAAGGATCTAAACCTTCCAAAGTTTCAAACATCTTTTCTTCTTTTGGAGGTTCACTTGGCCGAAGAATAGTTGCGACACTAAAATTTTCCTCCATAATTTCTATTAGGAATAGAATGTTGTTAAGTGTAATTAGTAGTAGCGTCGATAGAAGATAACGGTGTGCCAATACGACGCCACAAATAATGTGGATACGGTAATTCCCAAAGTACAATAGGAATGTTGTAAAAAGTAATATTTGTCGTAAGTGGTCCGGTAATGTTAAAATGTCAAAGTTTGGGTAATTAGAGAAGTAGGGTCTACATGATTAGGAATTAGAAATATTATATTAGTAATAAGGGCAAGGAGTGAGGTCATAAATATTTTGTGTATTTTATTTGTAAAAAGTCTAAAAATGTGGAACCCATGTAAAATGATAAGGTTTATCTTATCTTAAGAGATAAGCTTACATGTACGAGATAAGAGTTAAGGTATGGAATATGATTCGTCGAGTGGATTTCTTATCCTATCTTAGAGATAAGATGAATAAGCTTCTATAAATAGAGAGGCCACCCCCTCATTTAACATAGAAAGAAGTAGTGAGAAATATTGTAGGAAGTGTGCAAAAAGGAAGCCATCGATTAAAGGTGTGTTGAAGAAGCCATCGAGAGTTGGTGTAATTGTAAAGTTTCTCCCATAGTCTTGTTGAAGTACCTCATGGGTGAGATTGTAACAATTTCATGTTAATATGATAATTTACTTTGATATTTCAGATTTGTCATCATTCCGTCTTATCATAGTCGATGGTATTTTTGTGTTATGTTGTTGTTTTGTTTCAGTTACATCCACCAAACTAAAGGCACATGCATTAGTAAATAATCATAAGCACGAGGAGTTCAAAGAATTATCATAGTGCCGGATTGGTGATGACATAGCCTCACAAAATACTTGCAATTCAAGAATTCTACTTGGCATATCATTTAAATTAACAATTTTAGATTGAGCATTCTCAAACAAGTTCTTCAATTTGATACACTGCTCCATGGAAATTGACGAGAAATTGTTGGCAGGAGTGTACATGTCTTTAAACAATTTTGAAAATTGTTCTTCCACCTGCTCTGATGAACACCTTTGATTATGCTCATTTACGAGGTTACAAGGAATCTCAGCCATGAATTCCTGGATCAAGGAGAGTGAAGTGAAAGCTTAATTGCACATGCTATCATAATGAATCATAGAATCCTCGAGAAGCATTTTTCTTGATTTGAGAAGTAGACAACAAAGTAAATGTTTCCCCAGATGTTGAAATTTGAGAATTCCTTTAATAGCTAAACTTGAAGATTCCATACTTTTCATCTCTTGTAAGTGGGCAATATCTCATCCAAATTTGATATAGTAGAAACAAAAGTTTCCTTGCAAGAAAGAATTGGATCCAAATATGCACTTTGATATCTTCGTGAAGCTTAACCGCGGTCTTGATCACTTCACGGCCTAAAACAAGAATCTCTAAAAGCCAAGTTTTAGTGACATGGCCCAATGTGTTTATTTCCTTTGACAAATTGATAGTCTCTTCATCTGGGGCAGCCAATGCATTAGGTACTGGGAAGGTGGATGATATGGGATTTATCAAATGCTTAACATACTCCACAAATTGATTCTTTTTGGCCTTGACAGAGAATTTTGAGACTTGTATTTCTCAAGTCTTTTTTTAGCACGATGTCAATTGAGTCTCGAGTCATCACCATATCACTTTCTAATGTAGAGTTTCCAAGTCCTAGTCTGGAAACTTCATATTCGGGTGGCGTCTTAGCATTGTGCTCCTTATCCACTTGTGGAATGGCAAGGTTTGCAAACTTGTTTCCATCATTATCCACCATTATTCGAGAGAGTACCTTGGGATTTTTAGGAATGGCATCATTCAAAATTTTGAAAAGGGCATCAAAATCAATGTTAATTGGCTTGACAACTCTCTTCCTTTTCTTCACTTTGGAATCGACCCAAGAAGGAGTATCATTCACTATTTCATCATATAGAATCCTGGAGCTTGAATCAATATTCTCATCATTCCCGACATCATGAGATCCTTATTGAATCCTATCTACAACCTCCATTTGAGGAGACACAACTTCAATATCCACTTCTTGATTATTAGGAGATTTTGGGAAATCCCCTCATGAACTACATGCTCAAAGTGTTTGATATCTAAATTACCTGCACTTTGAGTGGATGCTTGTTTGAAGCATGGTGAGGATCATTTGTTAGCGAGCTTTCGAGTCTTATTAACGATGTGAGTGGAAGAATCTCTACTCGAGGTAGAAAATCCAAACACACACTTTTTTCCTTCTCTAGGGTTTGGATCTATAGATCTCTCTCCTCGTGACACATTGGTTGGTGAAGTGGATTTTGGCAACTAGTGTTTTCTTGCCTATTGTGTATGATTGGATGTTAACGAAGTTGATCGACAAGAAACCTTGGTCGAATGGAGACCCCCTCATATAGGAATTTTTTTGATTTTGAAACGTGATCTGGAATTGATTGAAATTTGGCAAGTTCCTTGTCATACCAAGATATGCTTTTTTCAATAATTGGTTGGTTCTTTCCATCGAGAGAAAATTCATCTCTCTTGGTCTAGTTGATTTGAGGCAATGGTGTAAAGGAAATGGCATCATATGAGGGATCGAATACATCCTCATCATAATTTATGAATGAATCGGGAGGAATCCTGATGTGGAAGGCCTTGATTTGAGCAAGTGTTAGGTAAGAGTACTCCCATCTCATTACCTCATGTTCATCTGAACAAGCAGCCCAAAAATCCTCCATGGTAGGGTTATGTTGGTACTTTACTCATGAGAATCTTTTGCATATATCCATTGATATCAAACTAGGTTCTCTTCACATATGGATGAATGGTTATGAGAGTAAACTCCTTTTCCATGAGTCATTTGTAACTTTGAATAGATTTGGGCATTGGTATTCCCCGATTTGGATCGGGAAATGAATTCCTGGACGGTGCTTGTCACTAAGTAGGTAGTGAACTTGGAACAATTTTCGTGCCAACTCCATTAACACCCATTTGTCACATTTGATGTACTTGGGAAGTTTCCATGGGGTCCCAAAGCAAAGCCACTCACGAGAATGTAGGAAAAAGATGAAAATTGAATAAACTAGGTTCCCCATTGAGAAATGACACTCATGGCTTCTTTGGAAAACCTTTCCTCAGTATTCTAATTCAGGTTCCGGATCACGCGGAAGGTGAATGCATCGTTGACTCTTCTAAAATGGTGAGAACTATTTTTGAAGCTAAGCTAAGGGTAATAGTGAAAAACATTGTTTGACGACCCCATGACCCCTCTCATTTCAAGTCCCGAAAATAGCTTCCTTCGTACTCTTTGCTTGGTCAAATATGAAGTCATGTAGCAAAGCATCCAATCATCTTAACTTCTATCAATTTTTTGTGAATGGTGTTATTGATGATGGTGGCCTAATCCACAAACTCTTTCTTGGCTAGGATGATATAGATAAACTGGTACATCCATGGGTGGAAGATCCTAGTAGAAGGTAGACTGAAAACTTGACTTAGGAGAGTGATCATGTCTCCGATTTCTTCCATGAACTCAATGCGGTATAGTTCTTTGGGGAGCCTATCAATTTGAGGTCTCTTGGTTACCAGCCAGTTATTGTTGACCATTTTGCTCCATCTTAGGGGTTCTTCATCCTAGAACTCTTGCGCTGATTGGCGAGTGATATCTACATTCTCGGGAAAGTCAGGTATTCCGAGCAACTCCTCAATGTGTTCTGGTGTGATCAAGAGGAAAGGCTCGTGGTTATCTTTATAAATTCCTCATCTCTTAGGATCGTAATGCTCGGCACAAACAATCACCAATTCTAGACACTACATCGAGATAGGGAATGCTATTGCTTGGGGTAGGCTACTATGGTAAAGCCTATCTGAGAAAATGGTTTTTCCTTCAGTTTTCACTCGCTCACAAAACTGTTGCATGTTGATGTGACCCAGATTTGTATCGGTGATGTTGTCATATGCCGACTTAATGGAACTAGGAGGGATAATTCCTTGGAATTCATATTTTAGGGTGGATTTGTTAGATTTCTCCACTGGTTTCCTCGATCTCCCTGTAGATTTGGATCTTTTAGCCATTGTGAATTTAACAAAAACAGTGTCTCAAGCACACCGAGAGAATGCAAACGGGGCGGGTCTCGAGTCTCCAACACCCCAATCAATGCAAGAAAAATATTCCCGTTATAATATTATTATTATTTTTAAAAATAATAATAATAATTGTCTCGAATTACAAACTTTTTTTTTTAATATGTCAATAAAAACAAATTGAGACTAAGCTCGAATTCTAACTCTGACAATAACAATTAAAATCTCCTGATTTTAATATTTTGAGTGGATGGAGTTTCCTCTCTTTTGTGGCCTACGTTGGAGATATTCCCGAAATGTGTTTTGAATTGTTCTTGCTTTTTTATGCATGTAAATGAATTCTTTCCTTTGTCTTCTTTTTGGATTGTTTTTAATCTTCTCCCTTCTTTGGCCAAGGCGTGTAAAGGAATTTTTAGATCTTTTATTTAAAAACTATTCTATTCCTGGCAGTGCATGTGGATGCTGTCTTGTCTATCCTGCTCACGTGGGAAATAAATCTTTATTTCTGTCTTTTTTTTTAAAACAAATGCCTCTCTTTCTTTTTCCCTTAGCACATGGAATTTCTGGATGCGTGGGAAGGAGGAAACAATCTTGCTTTGTTCTTTTGTATTAAAAACTAACTTCTTCCTCCAGGCGCGTCCTTTTTTAAACTGTTCTCTTTTCTCCAACTGGGCGTGGAAAGAAGATCTTAAATCTTGTTTAATTGAAAACAATCCTTTTATCTCTTCCTTGCATGGAAAATTACTTCTGCTGCTCACGTGGTCTTTGGCTTTAAGCAAACAATAAAACAAATTTGTTTTCTTGTTGTCTTTTAATGCTGCTCTTCTCCAGGCACCTCCTTCTCTCAATGCGCAACTTGTGGAGTTTCAAACTTGCTTAAAAACTATTCCTTCCCTTTCCCTAGGCATGGGAATTTCAAAACATCTTTTTTGTATTTGAAAAACTAACTTCTTTTCTTCTAGCGTAGCCTGCACTTCTGGCTTTGTATTTTGTTGTCTTCAAACTGTGGAAAACTTTGCCTTTCTTTCACCCAAGGCATGGGAAATTGCTTTGTTTGGGCTGTGATTTTCTTTTGTTCTTAGACTGTCTTCTCCTTGCAGAGATTAGCTTGGATGAGTGCGTGGGACTATGAAAACTCTCCTCCGGTGTTTGGAAAAAAACTGTTCTTTTTCCCTACAACAAATGCGTTCATAGTATTGTGGAAAAATATTACTTCCTTTAGAAGAAATAAGGAGCGAAGCTTCGAATGAATTTTTCCAACGGGTTTGATAGAGGAAGTTACGGGAATTAATCTAACTTCCTCTCTTCCCAGGTAGTGGATTAAGTGCTAGGGGGAAGTGGGGAAAGCAACAGGCAATTGCCAACGGGAATGGCAAAGTGGGTTGGCAATCCCCGTGCAATTTACCCATGTGGGAAATTGGGGAATTTCCTATCCATTAGCCAATCCATGATTTGGCAATTGGTAGAGAAAATCCCACGTGCGGGAAAATTGAAGAGGATTGCCAGGAAAGTGGAAATCCGGGGTTGGGAAGCCAAATTGGCTTCCCGACAGTTAGAAGCGAAAGCTTACTTCCCCAACATTAAAATTTGTTGAATGATTTTAATTTATATTTATTTAATTAAATACCCCTCAAGTGATTTAAAAATCAATTTAATCAAACAAGGAGCAATTAATTAGTTAAATATTAATTAATTACTTTTAATGTATTTTAACGCGTTTTAAATCATGGCGGGAAGAGTTCTTGCCCGAAAAGGACAAAACGAAGACCAAAACGATCACAAAAATGAGATGATCGCGACGAGTCAGGTCAACCATGCATGGCAACACTTTTCAAATTTTTCAAATTTTTCATTTTTATTATTTTTAACAATTTTGCGAAGTCAAAATTGGCTGATAACACGTCTATGTTATGTACTACATGTATTCTCAATTCATCCAACTCATTGAGTTGGAGAATTCTTTTTCTTTGAGCTTCTAATAAATATATTCCTAGATCAAGTACAATCCTCAATGTTTTGTGCTCAAATTATATTGGCAAAACAACAGTCTTTCCATACAAGAGTTCAAATAGTGTGAAGCTAGTTGTGGTCTTCCATGTTGTGTTGAATGCCCAAACTGCTTCTGGAAGCCTATCTCCCAATATTCCTATGGAGTGCTATGGTATTTGTTAATATAGCTTCTATTTATTTGTTTTTGACCTCTACTTGGCCACTAGACTGATGATGGTATGGTGTGGACTTATTATGCCTAATCTCATATTCTCTAACCAAATCAAAAATTACATCAACAGTAAAATGTGTACCTTAGTCTATTACAATATCCCTTGGAACTCCATATCTAGTGAAGATGTGCTCATACAAGAACTTAGCTACTTTCTCACTTTTCTAATTTGGCAATGCCTTCACCTCCGTCCACTTGATCAGGTAATCTATGCAGACTAGGATATACTCTTTTTGCTGATATGGAGGGTTTATTGCACCAAAAAAATCTAAGCCCCACTTATCAAAAGGATGCAAGACCAATTGATACTACAATGAAATCTCATTAGATTCAGTTGGCTTGCCCATTCTCTGGCATTTATCACATCTCTTGGTGTATAGTGTTGCATCCTTATGCAATGTTGGCCAATAATAACTAGTAGTCAACACCTTATGTGTTGTTATTTTTTTAGAAAAATGTCCTCCACAAGGTTCATTATGGCAGAATCTGAGGAAATCAAATATCTCCTCATCATTTATACACCTTCTCATTACTTGATATTTTTCTGTATGAAATAGAAATCTATCTATCCAAGAAAAGGTAAATTTTTTTCAACTAAATATATTTTCTTAGAGGATGAGAAATGTGGAGGTGTTTTACCTGAGACCAAGTAGTTGGCTATGTCTGCATACCGGGTGTTCTTGTAGAAATAAAAAATAAGTGCTCATCTGGAAAGGAATCATCAACTACTTGCTCTTCACTATTGGTCTCCATCCTTGAGAGAAAATATGCTACCACATTATCCTTGTCAGGCTTGTCCACTATGGTGACATCAAATTCTTGTAAGAGGAACAACCACCTTATGATTCTACTGCTTACTACTTTGGTTTTTTATCAGAGATTTAATTGCATCATGATAAGTGTGAATAAACACTATATATCTTGTGATGTAGTGTTTGAATTTTTTGATAACATATACAATTTCCAAGAAATCCTTTTCATTCTTTGTGTAGTTTGATTCCATATGTTGCAAGCTCTTTCTAACATAATATATTTCATAGTTCAAACTTCCATTGCTTTTCCTAGGACAACTTCAATAGCATGATCTGATGCATCTGTGTTAATGTGAAAAGGAAGGTTCCAATCAGGTCCTCCCAACATAGGAGCAATAGTTAACATCTATTTCAAAGTTTGAAAAACACCTTCATAACGTTCAATCCATACAAAATTAGTATCCTTTCCTAGCAATGCAAAAAGTGGCACTGTAATTTTGTTGAAGTCTTGTATGAACCTTTTGTAATATCCAACATGGCCCAAAATATTCTAACATATTTTTGTTTCCTTGGTGTTGGTAGGTTGACTATAACATAAACATTTTATGGATCAACTTGAAATCCTTTCAAGGAAAGGTAGTGCCCTAACACTATAACCTCTGACATTATCATCTAACACTTCTCATTACTCAAGGAAAAATTATTATCCTTGCATCTTTTAAATAACTTATCTAGATTTTACATAGCTTCATCAAAAGTATTGCCATGTACAGTGAAGTCATCCATATAGACTTCCATGCATTCATTTGTCAAATCAAATAAGATACTCAGGACTACCCTCTGGAATGTGTCAGGTGCATTACATAAGCCAAATGGAAGAACTTAATAGGAAAATTTCCCCCATGGACATGTGAATGTAGTCTTGTCTTGGTCTTTAGGTGCAATCTGGATTTAATTATAACCACTATATTCATCAAGAAAGGAGAAGTAATTTTTACTAGCTAGGTATCAAGCCCTCCGATCAATGAAGATAAATGGGAAGTGGTAATTCTTTGTAGCTGATTTCAGCTCTCTGTAATCCACAAAAATTCTCCATTTTCCATTCTTATTTGGTATAATTACAAGAGGAGATACCCATTGACTATCTAATATGGGGTATATGAATCCATCATCTAACAACTTTCGTACTTTATCCTTCATAATCTCTCTTCTTTGTTGGGTTCATGCATCTCTGTGGCTACCTGATTGGTTTACAATATTCTTTGATGTAAATTCTATGAGTAAAAATCCTAGAATCCAATGCATATCACCATAATCCCAAACAAATGTTATTTTATGTTTTTGAAGAAGAGAAATCAACAATTGCTCCTGTTTTCTATTCAACATCTTTCTCACATTTAGTGGCCTCCTAGGTGTTATTTATACTTTCTTGGAGAGGTACAACATTGAACACATGTTTCTACTAACAAAATTTAATATGCAGTCATGAGGAAGAAGTTGGTGAAAAATACAATTCTTACCTGGAATATCCATGGTGCTTTTGTATGATAGGAATTTTTCAAGGGGAAAATTAATCACCTTAATCTGTCATCAACTTCTTCATCTCTTCCATATTTTTTTTGTAGAATATTATAGAGAAGAAAATCTTCCTCCATATCTTCAATAGTGCAATAATTTTTCAAAATCATCAACTATTGGACAAAGCATCAATCAAATTCTGGTTTTTCAATCTAAACTGTTTGATCCTCATCATTCAACGGATTGAGCGGGAGGATGGAGTATAAGATTCTTGGTACCATTTCCATTTGAGATGATCTTGTTACCAAACCTACATCCTATAAATACATCAGAAGTTTCCAGCCATGGCCTTCATAGAATAAGAGGGTAACCTCCTAGAATCACCTTTGGTTCTAGGACAATGAAATCAATAGGGTATTCCCAAGAGTCTACCACCATGAAAATGTCCTCAAGGACTGCTTTAGAATTCACCGGTGATCTACGTGCTAATTTAAATACTGTAGTTGTTGGCCTAATTCCATCCAACTTCATATCATTCGTGACTTGCTTAGTCAAGACATTGATTGTTGCCCCTAAGTCAATCCAAGTATTCTTGATTGTTGTTCCATTTATTGTAATATTCCCCAAAGGACTTCATGGATCTATGTACTTGGGTAATACAAAGTTCCCAAACATGATGTCATCTAACTACCCAATGAATTGTACAGTGGACATGATCTTTTCTTTTTCTTCATGGCTTCTTGATACATAGATCCTTAACCAACTTGTTGTAGATAGGAACATCCTTGATGGATTGAATGAGTGGAATTTTCACGCAAATATCCTTCAACTGATTGAAAAAATTAGAATCGAGTCTAAATTAGGGATAAAATTCCTTTCTTGCAATCTTTCTGGAAATGGGGTTCCATTGACTTACATTTTACCTTTACTAGAATTCTATTCACATTGATGTAGATCAAATTGTAGCGTCTTCTAGCTTTGTTGTGGATAAACTTGCAGCAACAATTGTTCATCTGATATCTCCATGATTGTAGGTTTACTTAGTTGCATAAGTGCTTTTGCCAAGTGGAGATGGATATTTTTAACATCAACTGAATAAGAAGAGTATTGGGTTGATTCAATTCTATAGGATGGCTGAGAAAATTTATTATTAGGGTTAGTTGTTGATTGAGCTCGCAATTGATTAACTTTTGATTGAGAGCTAGATTAGTGATTTGGCATCAAAGCTTGCTTTTGTGGGTAGGAGGTTTCTGGTAGGGTTTTTGGTAGTTAGGAGGTTGATTGACCCATTGCTTCCCTCCTCTCTAAGGTTGTTGCCATGAAAAATGGGGTTGCTGCCACTTTGTTGGTGTTGGAATTGAGGTTGTCTTGGTTGTTGGTATTGGCTACGATAAGGGGTCCAACCTTGTTGAGTATTAGTCCAAGGTGGGGGTTGCATATTATTATATAAACTACTAGCCAAATTTTGAAAAGATGGCATGAGATATTGTGACATACCTCCTTGTCTTGACATCTATGGCTTTCTTTGAGAAATGTAGAAAAATTTCCCATCCTCCATTTCTATCATTTTGAATTCTGGTGCATCCTCCTTTCCTTCTCTAATGTTGGTCAGTCCCTGCATGTGCAATCAAATTTCTTTCTTCTACAAGAATGAAAAAACTATGTAAGTGCTACCTTTTCATCCTCTCTCTTCTTCTTTGCATGAAGAACATCAAACTGGTGGCCATGTTATTAACTATTTCTTGTTTCATATTCTTAAACATGTTTACAATCTATGACTTAGATATTTTCCCAATTCCTTTGGCAGTTTCTCCACCCTTTGATCTAACACTTCTTATTATTTTCATGGTTTCTCTAGAATAATTCATGCAAGCTTCACATATCTCATCAAAAGTGGATTTTGAGATATCTCCAGCTCCTATTAGGTCCAAAGATGATGCAGAACATCTAGGACCATGTACATCTCAACAACTCAATTAGTTCAATCTTCTCAATGCATTCCTAGTTAACTAGTACTTTTTTTGTTCTTGACAACTTCAAATGTCTCTAAAGCTTGAAAATTGGGCTTCCAAATGATCAAGAGAGTGATGTTGATCCTCCAACATGTTTCTTAGGCTCTAACTAGGCTAGGTCACTCAAAAATTGATTCAAAACCCAAGGCTTAGTTACTTTGATCATCTTTTACAAAATTGTCAATTACGCCCATTAAGAATAATAGGTGGTGAGTTATGTTATAGGAGAAACTACAAATAACCCACACAAGTTGTAATATGTTTTAGCTACCCTTTAGTAGGGTCCAGGTGTATGCCATAAATCTTAACTTGATCTTTCGGATAATTGTCCTTCCTTCCTATTCTTCTTCTAGGCTTGGTTCATGCTCCACGACCATGAATTAGAGAAAAATAAGTATAAATTTTGTTCCTAATCTTCAATTTGCAAACTATCCATCATTTTGACCACCCATTAAGTCTTTTACTCTTCCGACAAACTTTTAGGTTACCTTATTTTACAAAATATCACTTAACCTTTACTTCCCCACACTTCCTAGATGGTCTCCATAGCATGCTACATGTTCTTCCAATGAATGTCAATGAATTCTCTTCACTTTCAAAATATATTAGTAAATTTCCTTTTTGATCTCAGTGTGAAAACCAAAAGGATGGTTTGCTGATATTTCTATCTATTGGAGTGGTCTCTAAGCCCTACAATGCTTTAAATTTCTAAAACCCTGAGGGTTTATCCACTTACAGGACTATGGGCACTAAATTAATCAATCAATTTGCAACCCTTTTCAATGCCTTTGATCACTAAATTAGGTTTATTGATATTGTATAAAGGATAATATATTATTAGAATTTTCTTTATACACCCAAAGCACATGTTTACTTCTAATAATTACCCTACCCTATCCTCCCGATCGGGGTTACACAACTCAATTGGATTTTTTCAACAAAACAATGAATTTTCCTACTCTTTCTTGATCACAGAAGTTTCTTAAGTCCTCTTAGGCTATCTTCACCTTAAAGATATTTATTTTGATTGATTTCCCTCTCTTCTAGATCAACCTGAATCTCCTTATCATGCAATTTTCATAGTCTTTAGGACTGATACACTAATTTTGGTTATACAGGTCTTTCCTACCCAAGCATTAGTCATCAATAAAGACCCACACATATATAATATTACTGAGACACAATGTTCAATTCAAATCAAAATTTTCTTCCCCTTAATTACACAAATGAAATTAATTCCTTTGTTTACCTATTCGTAAAAAAATCTCCCGATTGTATACATGCACAAGATAACAAAAACCTGCCAACTACACTTTTAGAGCTCCAAAATTTATTCTCCTCGATTGATCAATGAGTTTAAAAAATTACATAATGAAATATATACCTTCTTGGCTCAATTCCTCCATAGCTAAATTCAAGAGCCAAGGAGTGAAAAAGAAGACAAGGGACATACATTATTCCTCCATAAACCATGATGGAGATCTCTACACAATAATTAAGATTCTATAACTCCTAAAGACCTTATCTAGCCTCCTAAATCACCTACACATGTTAGCAATCCTACAAGTGGCTTCAATAACATTCAAAATTTTAAACTAATCAAATTGGAGGGAAACCTCCTTATTTTAACTTTAGGCCTCTATAGTCTACATAGACCATTTAATGAATTTTAAGAAAACCTAAGGGACCTAATGTTTTTTTTTACTACAAGCCTAGACTAACCCCACATTAATGATGACCCTACATCCAAAACATCCATATCCTTCTTAGCGAGTCCTTTTACGAAGAGTAACTTGAGAGACCCATGAGGTAACCTTGTGTGTATTGAATTCTAAATGTAAAACAAAAATATCTCTAGGTAATATTCTAATGGATCATCTTCCTTTTGTGACATCTTGAAGAGTTCATCTCCTCCTCTGCTACTTGGTTCCGTAGTAGTTTTGTTACTTGATCAAATTTTTTTATTTCATCTATTGTCGGTAGGAACACCGTCTCTTCCTAGGCCTATAAACCATCTCAAGGTTGCATCCTTGAGTGTAGCGGGAAAAAATTCAACTTGTTTGCATCAGTTTTGTAGTCATAACTCCTACATAAGACATAAAACTCAAACAAGAAAGTGTCTGGGTCTTCAGTCTTAGATCCATGAAAAATTAGGAAGAGCTAATGGAGAGATGTTCTTCATAAAATAGGTTGATTGTTATTGGAGATAAGAAACTCAAATTTCATGATTCACCCAATTCCACATTTTGGTTCACCTCTTCTACCATTTTTGGCTATTCAGAACTACCTCAGAAGTCTCACTTGGGAGGGGCGTTCTATCGCCAACCTTGTAAATAAGGGAATGTGTCTTCTTGAGAATCGGAGGCAATTTTTCTATTTGAGGATTGGGTAGGAATATACCATGGGCATCTCTATGACAATGCATACATAAATTGACTCAACTCAATCAACATTCGTCAGTGGGGTGGTTTTGGAGGTGGAATTTCTATAACCTAAACTTCTATAATAAATTTAGAAATGCAAAACCTCAAAAACTCCTATAACTTGGCAATATCCTTGGAAATGATGTCAAAAATGGTTATGGAAATCAACTTACAAAAATTAGTATGTTGTAGATTGAGTTACATTCATTTAATTATCAAACCAGGGGACATAAAATTGAAATACTACCGGTGTTGTATGCGTAATTAAAGTGATTTAAGAGGTTGGAAATAAATAATTATCACAATAATGCTTTGAAAGTAAATAAAACTTAGAACTAAAAATAAATGGTTTCTAAATGCTATTACTAAGACAAAGCTATAAATTCAGAATGCAGAACTAGAAATAAAATTATTCCTAGGTAAATAGACATGTAATGAAACAAGAAAATAAAATAATGGATGAGTTTAGCAGACTACAAGTGGGCCTTAACTTGGGTGCTAATCCCTCCTAAATTATGAAACTAGAAACTAATGAACATAACTCGATTCTTACTTGATTTTGCATAACCATTACATCAAGGAATAAAGCAATCTCCTTTCTAAATTATACTATGAATGTATGAATTCTCCCTCCCTATTACAAGCTCTAACCCTTTATTTTATACCTTCTCATTTATAACAAGATGTGAGAAGAAGAAGAGTACAACAAGGAGTTTCAACAAACTAAGTGAGAGATCTTCAATAGAACAAGTGGAAGATATTCCAAAGAATTGTGAGAGACTCCACACATGTTACAAAACCCATAACAAGTGTTTAACTAAAAACACATAACAAATGTTTAGGAATCAACTAGTTCAATCAAGTGTTAACTCAATCAATCAACCTTCACTAATTTATAATGAATGATCGATCAAAGGTTGAGTTATTTCCCAGTTCTACACATTCTAGTTGTAATTTATTTTTCAATGGCATGCACATACTTGAGTGTCATTCTTCATGCCTTCTAAAATCTATTCATAATGCGGGATCCTTGTTGTAGATGATCTCCTTTGGTGGTGGACGGGTTGGTGTGGACAAGTTCTTTGGTTGCGAGATGAGTTCTTTGCATATAGTTCCTTTATTGCATATGAGTTTTTGTATATGGAAAATTACTTATAACCAAGAGTGACATCAACACATATCATCATTCAAACAACTTATTGGGATAATAAGAATAAATGCACACAAAATACCACAAAATAAAGATAACTAGATATAACTATATTAATTAGTAATTATGCCACAAGTTCAAGGTTGTAATGATAATGTTTAACAATGTACTTGGAAAATACATGGACATAACTATAATGGCTTAATCAAAATACAAAAGATGAGTTGTTTATAAAGGAAATTAACACAACTCATCACAATAGCCAAAATTATATGGCTTTAATGTTTAAATGCTTGGATTTGGTTCTTTGTATTGTTATAAGTGAATTTCATGGAACATAAATGTAAATCAAAGAATAGATGCATATAAATAACTATATGAACCAATTCAAAAAAATTTAATTTAATATTACATAGCATTAGAAGAAAAGGTGGTAAAATTTCCTATGTTTCCTAAAAATAGAAATCATATGACTTTACATAAATGCATCTAGGAGTTCAAGTATAAGATAGTAGGAAACACAGAGGATGATGGTCATGTATTTGATAGTTTAAGTCATTTGTGATAGAAATATGTAGTAAGGTTATCTTCACAAGTAAAGCATTATCATATTTAGGGAATTTATTAAATATAAATTCTACCAACTTAAAGTAGTAGTTGAGATCCATAAATAATTGGTTCTGAGTATATTTGCTTTGATGCTTCTTTGATCAGATTGTCTTGGCTAATAAGTGGGTTAGTATCTTGTGTGGGTAAAGTAATGGATTATTCATATTTCAATGAAGAATTTTTGGCTGCCCAAATCTTGTGTAGTTGAATTTAAGAGGAAGTATTTGTGTCATAACATGCTAGATGTAACTAACAAGTACAAAGTAGTGTGGCCCTAGTGTAGGTGGGGTGAAAAGGCCTAACAAGGGACAACCTTCACCTCATATCCTTAAGGATATGTGTGGAATAACAACCAAATAGAAAGGAAAACATGCATAAGAAAAAATATGAAATGAACATAGATATAAACATGTTGATAGTCACCCAATCTAAGGGTGTTGGGCTATATTAGGTGTTTTACTTTAAAGCAATGATTCCTAAAATTAATAAAACTAAATTAGTTTTGTAACTTAAGTTCATTGTAAAAGCATCAAATCAACTTTAAAGTATTATTTTAATACTTTAGTTTTCTTTCCAAGCAAGGTTAATTATATGAAATGCTTAGGTTATAAAAGTGTGTGCTCTCATTGTGAGAGGTATGCATTAAAGACTTAATTGTCGGAGACGAGAACATTGGATGCTTGTTATTGTACTTACAATATTTTTCATGTTAGTACAAGGTTGAAGTTCTACTAGATATTTACCTGAAAGGGGTTTCCCATGATAAACACTTTGTCAATATTCTTGGTATGTTCTAGTTTATTTCAGATCTACTTATTTTTGCATATTTTGGTTTAGTTTATTGTTTGCATGTTTGCGAAAAATCCCAACATCTAGTATCAGAGTCAGGTTACAAATTTGGTGGGGATTTTTTTCATTTTCTTGAAATGGTTTTGACTTACGAGATCTAATTTTTAGTGTAATCTCTAATATGGAAGTTAGTAGCACAAGAGTTGATATTAACATATTTAATGGAAAAATATTTTGAGTTATGGAAACTCAAGATAGAGGATCTTTTGATATAGAGGGATAAGTTGATAGCGGTTACAAAAACAACTCCTAAATTTTTTAACACAAGATAAGTGGGACAAGATTGATAGAAAGGTAAAAAACACTATTAGGTTATATGTTTACGAATCTATGCTATTGAATGTTTCTATTGAGAAAGCAACAAAGGAGTTATGGACTAAGTTAGGGACACTATATAAGCCAAATATTTGATGAACACACTTTTTCTAAGGAAGACGTTGTATTCTTTGCATATGAATGATGATGAATTAGTTGTAAAACACCTAAATAATTTTAACTCTATCATTAATTGGTTAATGTCCATAGATGTGAAGATTAATGAGAAGGAGAGGTGTAATACTATTCTATGTTATTTTCTAAACTCTTGGGAAAATTTGATGATGACTATTACCAGTTAGACACTGCATTTATAAAACTAAAGATTGATGAAATAGTTGTAACTTTACTATCTAAAGAGATGAGAAGAATGTCATTTGATGACTATCACTCAAAGGAATATTTTTTAGTTCATGGGAGAGAGAAAGAGAGAGGTAAAAATTAAAAAGGTAGAGATAAAAGGTCCAAGTCTAAAAATAGATCTAAGACTCCATATCAAAGTCAAAAAAAGTGTTCGAATTGAGGAAAAAATGGAATTTTGAGAAGGATTGTAGGTATAAGAAGGATAAAAATCCCTAAAAAAATTGTGTTTTCAAGGAAGAGGAAATATGGATGATGGTGATGCTCACCTTATAACCATGAGCGCACATGAATGCAATGATGCATGGATTATTGATTCAAGTGCATCATTCCACATGACCCCTCATAGGGAATGGTTTTTTGAATGTGAGGTATGATGGTGGCCAAGTGTTTTTGGTAGATAATTCAACATTCAAAATTGTGGGGAGAAGGAGAGTGAAGTTTAAGTTTAGAGATGGTACGACCAAGAATCTCCCTGGTGTTTTGCACATACCATGCCTTGCTGAAAATATGGTTTCAATGAGCAAGATGAATGATGATAGAGTACAATTTTCACTTAATGGGTATAAAATAGTGAGTGGATATCTGTTATGTTATATGGAGAACACAAAGGAACTCTATAAAAACTTGATGTATGAATGGTATTTGGTGTAAACAACAACTCTATTATATTAGAGGAAAAAACTCTGAAGTGGATTCCCAATACTGGATGAATGAAAAATTTAGAGGGAAAATTATCGCCTTAGTGAGAATTGTCGAAGAAAAAATACATGAAATGGGATGATATGTCTCCTTAGAGACATCTTGTTAGGACCTCAAAGGTGAGTACCTAAGATTAATTTCCCAAGTTATATCTCAAGGTAAGTACAAAGAGCAAGGGGAATTTCTCACCCTTGCGACAACTAGAAAAAAATTTGTCAAAGGAAAAGATGAATGAAATATCACCAAACTGAGTTTTGGTGGGTGAAACATATACCTTTGGGTAAAATGATAATGCCGTATCTGGAATTTGAATCATGGTAGGAGTTTGAAGTGCACCTAAAAATATTATCTCTTTTTATTTCCGTTCAATATTTCTATTATCCGTAACAAATAATGAGGATCCAACAATAACAAATGAAGCTATTGGTTCAAATGAGAGTAAGTCTTGGATGATGGATATGGAAAAAATAGAGTCTCTAAAGGAGAATGATACATGTGACTTGGTACATCTACTATTATGGTGAAATCACAACACCCTTGAATTCTCATAGGTGAATGATTGAGGCAATCAATGTGATTCGTCAAACATGGGGTTATGTCAAAGTGTGGGACTTTGCAATTGGGATAACCCTTCGGAGAAGGTCGATTCCTATCCTAACCTAGTGCCAACTACTCAAAAGTGCAAAGAGTTGTAGATCTAACCCTAATATAAAGTTTTCCCAAGGAGAAAGAGTTAGAGAAAATGCATAAAAAATAAAACCTCCTCAACGGGAAGGTGATGCAAAAAAATTGTTGAACAACTTGCAAAATAAACACAACACAACTAGAAACTTGCAATGAAAACATAATGATACATAATAACATTGCATGCATGAAAGATCATGAATATATAATAGAACACAAAGAGGGTTCAAAACATCAACATATATGATTTAATTGCTCTCATGTTGATACAATACATCACATTTATGGCCAAAGGCATAGATTTTACATTATAATACCTAGTAGGGAGGTTTGGAATCTCCACAAAATCTCTTATAGAAATGAATAAGAAGGGAGGGGCATATACAAATTGTCCAACCTTTTGAAATGAGCCCCTCCTTACAATATATAGTAAGAATGAAAGAAGGGAGAGAGAAGAATTTGAAATATTACTTCAACCACCCAAAAATGCATTAAATCCACCTACAACAATGATGGATGCCACTACAAAACCCATACCTCCATGTAATTTTCCTTGTTGGAGAAGGAAGGAAACCCATACCTCATCATTTTGGTAGGTGGAAAACCTAGAAAAACCCTCTAAAATGGTAGGCAATATTCGTCATCTTGAAATAATTAGTCTTAGTTGTGTAGAGGACATTGAGAGATTTCCAAAAATCCTATTTTGTGTAAATATGAGCTCCCAGTCAAAATTTATGATCATCTGAAGATGGGGGTGCCATATTGCAATAAATGCGGGTGGTCATTATCTCTGCCTTTTCAGACTTCGAACTTGCATCGCAACCTCTAAAATCCAAAATTTTAGACTTTTAGGATTCAAGCTTATGACCTTTTGATTTTGGAGTTCAGGTTATTGGGTTTTTGGTTTTAGGATTTTGGGGGTTTGGGTTTTAGGATTTTAGGGATTCAGGTTTCAGGATTTCAGGGTTTTGGGGTTTGGTTTTCGGGATTTTGGGGGTTCAATTTTTTAGGTTTCAATTACCCACTTGGCATATAAAACCTCAAAATCCTAAAAACCCAAAGTCTAAATTTCCGACTTTGAGTTTCAGACTTTCAACTCCCATTTTTCACATTCCTTCCCACCAAGTCCCCAAATTTCACTCCGGCCTAACTCCAAACGACCCCACCTCCAAAGTCTAAATTTCAAACTGTGGAGCTTCTTCATTTCTAGAACTTCTCTGCAATGTGCTTGGCCCTCTTCAACTTGGTCGTCCAATCATGAAATGTGATCTCCCATGGCCAAATTGATCCCTCATTTTCTCTCTGTGCAAGGTAATGCTTGTCTAATTTTGTCGAGGGAAAAATCGGATAAAAATACCTCTTAGAATAAATTTGGTGGGTTGAAAATGAGTTTTCAAGAATAATTTTAATGCATGGGGAAACTTGGAGAAATACAAGGCTCACTTAAATATGAAAGAGTTATTTTAAGTTGAAGGAATTGACTTTGGTGAGTTTTTTCTCTTATTACAAAATTGACTTCTATTAGATTTCTTTTATCTATTTCTATTACTAAATATGATTTGGAGATAGATTAGATAAATGCTAAAACAATGTTTTTACAAGGGGATCTTGAGGAAGAAATCTACGTGAAGAAACATGACAATTTAAAAGTTAAGGATAAAGAGAAAATTGTTTTTTCTTGAAGAAGTCCTTTTATGGCCTGAAATAATCACCAAGGATGTGGAATCATAAGTTTGATATGTGTTCAAAAACTTGGCATTGAAAGAAGTAAATTGGATCCTAGTGTGTAATTCAAAGAAGCAGATAATTTTATCACCATAATGATCTATGTGGATGATATGTTGGTTGAAAACAACATGGAAATGATTAAACATGTGAAATTTTAACTTTATGAGAAGTTTGACATTAAAAATGTTGGTGCTGCAAAGTTAATTTTGGGAATGGAGATCAAAAGGGATCATGTTAACAAAAAGCCTTAGCTAAATCAAAGTAAGTGTGTGAAGATGATATTAGAAAGATTTAGGATGTAGGACAACAAGTCGATAAACACACTGCTACATCCCTTCTTAATGAACAATGTTATGAAGATGTTATCCTATTTCTTCCTCATGGGATTAAGGAATAGAGAAAAAGGAATGTTTATGATTATATCTTGATGTTTTATTTTATTTCATTATGTATTCCTATTGGGAATCCAAGTGCTCTAAAAAAGGGACTTAATTAATTAATTATTTAGTTAATTTGGGGAACATGTAGGCCCAAGTTATAAAATATTATTAAAGTATTTTTTAAGGTCGACCATCATTGAATTTTTAGCACCCCTTATGATATAAAATGTGGTTTTTTGACCAATTGATAATTATGTGAATTCTATTATCTCTTTGTAAATATTTCTTGTGAAGAACCTCTTTCCCACTTCTAAGGATGAAAACCCTTGTAGAGTCTTGTGTGAGGACGAAACCCTTCACCAAGTTTAGTGAAGAATTCAACACATGAGTCTCCACCCCATTAAAGGATAATTTTCTACTATAATCTTCATTTCCAACTTGTGGAAAATTTTCCTAAGGTGTTATTTTGTCATCAATTAAAGATATTTTTACCTACTTCTGGTTGTTAATGCACATTTTCCCATTTTAAGGTGGAGAAACCTACTTTTTGGAGTGTTTTTACATGTTTATTGGTTTTTCTAATAGGAGTGACACACCTAAGGGAGTATTTAAGTAATTCATTACAATAATTTCATGATTATGAGGTTGGAATAATAATCTTCATATTTCTAAAGGCCAACTTCTAAAGTTTCATTGATTTTGGTGGTGTTTTGCTATTTTTCCAAGCTTGTGGAATTAGTTATATTTATGGAATAATTAATTAATTGCTGCAGTCTGTGGGTTCCAAATAAAAATCAAATCTCTTACTTCAAAGCTTATAAAATCATTTTTATTGAATGATATGATTGCTGGTAATTTATAATAATGTTTGAGACTATCTAATAACATTTTTAACATTGTTTGAAGGCCCAAAAGTGAGTTTGAAGTCTTCAATGGGGTCACTGCCCTCGGAGAAGGTTTTCTGGTAGATACTAAGGGTTTCGACATGTTTATTTCAGTTATTAACAACCTGCTAAAAATATGAAAAGTGTTATTCATTCTCATCTTTACATAGTTTCTTGAGAGCCCCCAAAAATGGACATTACTATAGACAAAAATTTGGGTCACACTCCCTTGGTCTCCTTCACTTAATCAACGCCTCCTTCACTTATTAACGTAACACATTTAATTAATCATGACCCCTTTACCCCATATTAATATTCATCCTCATGTTATTAATTAATTTAATCCTCACACCTCCACCTCATCCTGACACCTCACCCTAGACCCATTCCAGGGCATTTAACTCACAGTGACCAAGTCATCACTCTTAGCACTGAGTCATCACTCCTAGTGTTGAGTCACTACTTGACCTAACTAACTAAGACTTCTTCCTAAACCTAACTAGACTTCTTCTAAGATCTTCCTACCTTCTCTCACATGAAATCTACTTCCCTAAGCGGACCCAACAAGGAAAGCACACCAAATCTGGGAAGATCTACCTATTTTTGGTAAATAGGACTATTTCACCCTAACCGACACCGATTTTTCCTTGGCCGACATCGATTACCTAAACCACCATCGGTTCCTTTATATACAACTTTACAACCTTTTACTCGAGTTGGTAATTTCAAGTTTTGAGAGTGCTATTACAATCAAGTGAAGATATCAGAGCCATTGCTTCATCTAAATGACATCTACACACCACCAGAGAGCAACACAAGGCCAAAGATTCCCTTCCAAATCATTGGAGCATTCACGAGAACACACACGAGTCATACCGCCACGACATCAACAAGATACCACCTCATTAGTCAATCACCAACCTTCATCCTACCATGAGATCTTCATAGAAGCAAGTAAATAATGTGATATTAATCATTTATGATTCCTTTATTGCAGATCTATTTTCTTCCTTTAGTATTTTCAATTTCTACTATTATTCGATATCTCCATCTTCTCACCAATCCACCAACCCAACCAGTTCAAGCCCTTTCACCCTTTGTGACCTCTCCCTCGGTATTCCTGAGTCTTCTCAGTTATATTATGAACCTAACCACACCCTCCTCACTCTCTGTACAATCAAAAAGAAGCCCAAAACCATTTTTATTAAGTTATTGCCAATTTCCCCTACCGACATTGGTTTACCCTACCGCCGTTGGTTTAGTCCCCATACCGGCATCGATCATCAGACCAATATCGGTCTTTGTGTCATTTCATATTCTCAGACCAGCAAGCTTCCCACTCACCCAAAACCAACCTAGACCTCAATCAACAAGCCCCGACCCTTACAGGACCTTAGACATACCCGTATCGACCTTCGAACAAACCCCTGCCTCTAATTAGATTTAGTGTTATTTTGATATCTAGCATAAAATCTAGTGTATTGTGTGTATAGAAACCTAAATCATTACATTGTAATAGGAATTATTTATTTTAGTTTCTTATTCACATTGAATTGTTATTAAATAGTGGATTGACAACCTCTCTAGGAAGCACCACACTTCCTGGATCTAGCATATGCTAGGAAGTCCACTGTCATATGCTATTTAATACTCTTTTGTGGTCTTGCTTTGCATCTACAGTAGTCCTTCCCGAAAAAAAAGAGTTCTCTACAATCAGCTTGGATAACATCAACAACGCATGCATTCTACCTTCCACCTTCACCTCACAGGTATTCCTCCTTAACCATTTACCTTATATCTATTTCATCCTAGAAAGTGTAAAAATTATTGGTGAAAAATTTTGGCATGCCCGGTGGGACCCATTTGGGGTTCTTTGCATTATTCATTCTTAGGGAATCATTGTGTGTTTATTTATTTTTAAAAGGAAATTTCACATTAAAATCTTCTCCCTTGAAACATTCTTCTTCTCCTATTGATCTTAGTGAAACTTGTATTTTGGATTAAAAAGAACACTTCTTTTTATTTTGTATTGCATTAGTGAAAGACATACTCTTTCCTATTCATTATTTCTCTCATCGAATTTCATTGTGGATTTGGGTTTTAAAATATTTGCATCTCATTTTTGTATGTTGCATTCTAGCTCATCTAAATTGTGGGCAACCTATATGCTGGAATTCATGCCCAATTGATGGTTGAAAAACTAAACCGTAGTTCACATTTTGCACACTCTTTATACCAAATCACTGAAAACAAACTACACATTTATTAAACAACATATTTCCTAGAATAAGTTGTCAATGATCACATGATTAGAGGATTGATAGTGGGCTCTAGCTAGTTTTCTGGCTAGTTATCATATCAGAGAAGGATCCCCACGCCAAAACTTACCTGAAACTAACCATAGTTGTCAGTTTCCATAGGGCACCTTTGGTAACCAAAAACTATATTCTATTCACAAGTCAATCCTAAATGGCATAAGCCATAACATAAAATCTACATCATAGGATTTCGTGTTTGCTAGATTTTGCTTGATTTGTGTTTTGAGGTGCGAGTTTGTTCTCTTCATTTTTTTCTCCTTACATAATCCACCATCATAGTTTGTGTATTCCGATTGTTTCCGAGTGTGTTAGAGCTAATCATTTCCATACTTAATTTCTGATTTGGTCTTGTTATTTGACCTAAATCACCTACATCCTTTCTACCTCCTACATCTACACCACTTTCAAGTATCCTCATAATTACCCATGCCATTCCCTTCCCTCAAATATTACCTTCCACATTTCCTCTTACCACAACCTTCACCACACCTCCATTATCACCTTAGCTAACCCGTCTCCTTCCACCATCTTCCTTCCCTTCTACATCACACACTTCTTCTTCACCTTTACCCAAGAAGGTGTAACAAATCCTTTACTACCATCCAAAGAGGTAGTAAAACATACACCACCTTCAACAACTAGTTCACCTACTACATCTTTACCCAAGAAGATGCAATCCAAACCTAAAACCATACTATTTACCAAACAAGTGGTCAAAATTACTCAACCTCGATTCCACCTCCAGTGATGCCTCTCCCACCAAATTCACCCACATTTCCATCTAACCCCACACTTACTTCACATTGTGATCCATTGGCAGGGTCTTAGGACAACATCTTAGCTAACCTTTTGGAAACCTCTATCATCACATTGCCACCACTTAGACCTTATGACCCACTCAAACCTAAACCAGAAGGGTTTGATAATACCAAAATTTGTGCTTATCATCGTGTGCAAAGGAATGTGTGGAAAACTATAAGTCTCTTAAGACTATTCTTCTCTAACTATGTCATCTTGAAGAAAAATTTGATGATGATGATCTTTTAGATGAGGACCTATTCCACATGCACCTATCACCACACATCCTCATCCTATACCTATTCAATGAACTTCATCTCTCCCTTCAAAACCATTTTATCCTCCTCCAACATTTGAGATCAATATGGTCTGCATAAGAGAGCTAACCAAACCTCCACCAAAATGCCAATGTGCTACATTGTTTTCACAAAACCAATATATGCCCTCACCATATTTTTTTCCCATCCTATCGCTACACCTATCATGACTCACTTTCTCCTTTATTGTAGATCAATATGGTTCAAATTTCCACTCGAGCCCAGAAGGAAAAAAGAAAGGAAAAACAACCAACTCATCCACTACTCTTTTACTCAATATTCCATCTACACCTATACCAAAAATCACCATCCGTGGACCTGCATACCCTATTTTTGATAGGGTTTCCCATCATACAATGCTTAAAAATTATACTAGTCTCCTCTCAAAATGTCTTTGTACAACCTCATCCAAACCTTTGAGTCTCATCATCAAGCCCTCATTGAGGTCTTACAATCTATTGAGGTTCTACCTAATGACCCTATACCTATTACATCCATCATCACTCCTCACCATGTCACCACTCTCACCACTTCATCACCTTCCTCCGATCCTGCTACCACTCATCAAATAGCCGCTCTCAATTTCTCTAACGATGAGATTGCACCTCTCTAATATGATGATTGTGAGCTTGCCCTATTTATTTCCTTATATGTTGATAATATACACATTCGATGTGTTATGATCGATGAAGGTGATAGTATTAACATCATTTCCTCCCATGCATACAACCAAACGTATCCCTACCAATTGTATGCATAATAACCCAATTATAATGTGTTCATTTAATGATGCCATGAATTCCACCCTCGACACCATCATTCTCCACATTCATGTAGGACCTCGTACCATTATTGAATTATTCTATGTCTTAGAGGGGGAATTCCAGTACAACATGTTGCTTGGCTACCTTGGATCCGCACCATGGGTTGTGCTCCTTCAACCTTACACCGGTGTTTAAAATTTGAAAATTAAGGTAACAACTATACCATTCTAGCCGACCATTCACCTTTCAAGATCTATAACATGTTGTATCGACCCAATGATTTCCTTATACCATTTAAGGTATCTACCACCACTACCAATTCTTCTTCAACTACTGCCTCATCCACCACTTCTACCGCTACTACATCTTCCATAACTAACTCCTCTATTCCCACTATTGTCGTTTCTTATGTAGCTAACCCATTAGGCAACTCATCTACTTCTTAAACATCCAATGATTCTTCTTCTCATCTATCTAGTGATTCATCCATTCCTACTACTCACAGACCCACTACTGATCCCTTATAAGGTGTTTTTTAATGCCTTACTCTAGGGGAGTACCGCCTTTATAACATTGACACATTCCTTAGTCCTCAAGAGTATGGTAATATTCACCAATATCCCCATATGATCACCACATAGGTGAGGTTTTCCAATACGTCCTCCCACCTTCGCACTAACTTAACATAGGAGGGACTTGATTCTTCTACCTACTTTCCTGAGCCACCTTACCAAACTCGACCATTTTTTTTGACCTTCAATCTCTCACCGAATGCCTCTTCACCCACATATTCCTCCATCATTGTTCTTGGAAGGGATTTGGATTTGGTTTTTATGAACAAGGCCACTATACTATTATTCCTTACGCCACTTGTAAGCATAAAGACCATAATGGTATTGGATTTACCAAACCACCTTCCAAGAAGTATTGAGTCAAACTCATTAAGGATGATAAACATTCCCCACCCCATTCACCTACCTCACCACCTTCACCTATAGAGTCTATGGATCTAGAATCCATTCCTCCTAATTTTATTTTTCATGAACACCATTTCCTAAGAACTCTGAATTATCAACATGATGACAAGGCTCCCTCTTCTCTTCCATTCCTATATCTTGACATGATCAATGAAGATACACTTATATTAACATCATTCATGTGAGGATGATGAGTCTATTCTCACCTACCCTAGTGTAGAATATTATTATATTCAATGGTCATTACCTTATGAGATGCAAACCATGTTGAATGAATCGACCATGGAAATCAAAATTCACATTCAGGACGACCTGCACATTATTTCCCAAAAATAGGCCAATATTTAGATGCTAATGAACATGAAGATTTCACTTCTTTCCCCGAGGATCATAGCAATGATTTTGCTTGGTCCTAAACTAATATGCCTGATATTGACCCAAATGTCATGGTCCATAATATCATCACCATTCTTAATGCTAAACCCGTGAAACAAAAGCTATGAAAAATGCATCCTCACATTGTCCTTCTTGTCAAAAGAATAACTATAACACCTCCTTTCAGTCTTCTTCATTCTATCCATTGATTATCCCCAATGGATCTCTAACATTTTTCCTATCACAAAAGTGACAGGGGGACTTCACATTTGCACAGATTTTCGTGACCTTAACTTAGCTTGCCCCAAAGATGACTTTCCTCTACCTAGTATTGACCAACTAGTTGATCTCTTCGCCATCCATGAGATGATATCACTCATGGATGGTTTCTTGGGTTATAACCAAATATTACTCACATTGGAAGATCAACAAAAATTACCTTCATCACTCCTTAGGGGACCTTCTGCTATCATGTCATGCCCTTTTTCCTTAAAAATGCTAGTGCTACATATCAGTGGGCTATGAATTATATATTTCACGACATCATGCATAACATATTGGAAGATTACGTTGACGATATTCTTACCAAATCTAAATATTGGGCCAAACACCTTGTAGTCCTTAAGGTTGTCTTTGACCATCTCATCAAATATTGTGTTTACCTTCAACCTAAGAAGTGTGTCTTCACTATTCTCTCAGGAAATATCCTTGGTTTCATCATTTCTTTGTGTGGCATTGAAGTTGATCCCACTAAAATCAAGGATATTCTCAAGATTCCTCCACCTAATAACCTTTGTAAACTTCTTAGTTTTAAGGCAAGTCACATTCTATTCATCGCTTTATTTCTCATCTTTCTGACCATTGCCATCCATTTCATCATCTTCTAAAAAGGATGTCTCCTTTAAATGGGATGATAAATGCCACAAAGACTTCGATGGCATAAAAAATACCTTCTACAACCACCTGTGCTCATTCCACCTAAGGATGACCAACCATTTTACCTTTACATTATTGCCACGAACCATTCATTGACTTGCTCATTGTGACGAGAAACACATGGAATAAATGTGTTGGCTAGATTTTTTACACAACTAAAAACCTAGAAGTCATGAGATAAATCTCCATCATTTATTGGTGAGGCTCATGTGTAAAATGTTTATCAATTTGGTAAGTATGAATCATAATAACTATTTGTAGGGGTTTTACTTTAATTATAAAGCTCATGAACTATATATAAGCAATTTTGCAGCAAGTAAGCAGATGTTTATGAAGTATTTGTAGATGGGGGAAATAATGGAATTTATGAAAGAATAAAGGAAGATATTTAATTCAACCAATAGTTTACAATTTGTATCATATATATATATATATATATATATATAAAAATAAATAAGTAGATATCACAATATTCAAGCAAAGGAAATGAAAAGCTTCTAATCTAAATATCAAACAACACAAAGTTTATCTAAATATCCACTCAAAAGTAAGAAGCAAATGCACCATGGACACAAAGTTCTTTGTAAATTTTCCTTTATCAATTCATAAACTTTCACAAATATGACATTAAGGGCTACACCACAAAGTCCGAACTCAAGAATGTTGATTAACAAATTGTGATCCTTTAACCCATAGCCTCTTCCTCTATTTATAGTGTATAGAGGGAAATTACAAATAGAAAGATTTTTAATGAATTGCCACATGTTGAAGCTATGAAAAAGGGAAGCAAATGGTAATATTCCTCTTTGCATGACATGCATAATTTATAAATAAAACTACAACCTTCTATTTTACATGTCTGCCACCTATTTCCAAGTGATTGACTTCTTCCCATAACTTAAAGTAACGGATTTTAAACCAATCACTTAAATTTTACAATTTAATTAATTACTCAATTACTTTGTCGAGAAAATAAGAGAAAGAAGAAGAAAGAGAAGAAATTAGAATAAAGCTACTTTGAACACTCCCGATCTTGCTCTTACTTGTCTTGTATATCCATGGCATGAGTGAAGAGATCAAGAATAAGCTCGGGGTCTTCCGCAACTTCTACTGCATCCAATATTTCTTTCACAAAGTTACGCTTTGTTTTTTCCTGTAGCTCATCTTTATATGCCTTTTAAGCATGCATCTTGAGGTAACTATCTAGAGGAGTTACCTCATCATCTTGGGAATCACTGTGCTCTATTGATCCTTCATCAAAAAGAGCTTCATCTTCAAAGGCCTCAAAACTTATTTCTTTAGTTTGTTCATCATGGAAATATTCTTCCTCTTCAAATGGGAAAGAAAATACCTCAATTTTATTATTGTATCCACCAACCATTGGCTTGAGAGGGAGATCATATTTCTCATCTAGATTTATTTCAACATAGCCCATCCTCACACTTGTTTGAGGTTTCCAAGTCAACTTTATGCTTGTCTCCCAGATTCATGGCTTGCATTAAAAGTTCAAGATTGGTCTCAGGGTCTTTTGTTTCTTACGCAACTTTTAGAAGTTATTTTATAGCTGGTTCTTCCCCACTTTGTTTGGGTTCATTACATTTGGTTTGGTCTCTTCTGGGTGACATGATCAAGGGAGTCCTCATATTTGAATGGGAAAGAGAAAATTTCTTCATTTCTGATAAAAAAATTGATTTTTTTGTTTGAAAATCATCAAGAACTATTTCCTCTTCTTCATGGTTTGTGTCATCCGGTAATTCGGAGCTGCCCTCTTCTAACTAAAATCTCCTCAAAGCTTCTTCAAAGTCCAAATATCTCCGGGAAGGAAATTCTAGACCTATCAAGATGAGAATATCCTCTTCCTCCTTAGTTGCCACTAAGTGATTCATCATCTGCTATCTTGATATAAGATGTTAGCTTCTAGGCTTCTATAATTTCATACCGTGTACCTCATCTTCTTCTTGGGAAGTAATTTATCCATGTCTCCCTTCACTGGTATGGTTGTAGAAGACCAATTCATCTGAATTTTCCCTCCCAAGTCTTGGCAAAAATTTCTACTCAGCAACATTCTGAACGAGGTTGGGATGTCTACTACCAAAATCATCGCTGAAACTTTCTTGTCTGGAAATCTGTGAGAGCCACCTGTGCATCTTTGACCTTCCCTACAAGTGAGGCCTTTTTGATTCCAAAGAGTAATAAGAGCCACTAGGTGGAGCCATGGTAAGTTTTAGAGCCTTGGCGATCTTCAAAGGCATCATGTTGTTTGAGGCACCCGAATCTGTTATGTAATTGTTCAGTACATATTCTCCAACAATAAGGGAGACGTAGAAAGGTTCAACTTTATCAATCTTTGAAGCACTCAAAGAAAACATGTTCTATGAGGAAGGTGTAGGTGATTTTGGTATCACACCTTTGGAACTATATGTTATAACATTGGGTGTTAGACTACCACTCTTGATATATCGACGACCTCTTAAATTTTTTAGGATGAGTCTACAAATATTCAGTTTCATTAATTTGCACTTTTTCCTTGTTTGCATATTCTATGAATTCAAAGGGAGAAGATGCGGACAAAGGAGGATGAAGGGACTGATTTCAGAGTCTAGATAGGCTTGGGAGAAATATTTGATGTTTGAGGGATGGATGGTATTTTGAATGGCACACTAGGAGCTTTCAAGGTATTAGATTTTGTAGGAGAAGATTTAGATTTAGACTTGGAAGAGACATCAGAAGACTTACTTGGGATTGTGGGCGTCTTCTTACTTGCTACAGGTTAGGATCCAATAATGTAGACTTCATGGAAGATGGAAGTGGGGATCCTCGACTAATTATTTTATTTTGCAAATTCACCACAGGAGGATCATCAATCTTCTTTTCTTTTGCAGCAGTGGAGGGAGACCCTCTTTTATCAGATTGAGAATGAGTGAATACCACACATGAGAAACTGGACGCATCCTATTCATCTTCTTCATCACATCCAGAATACTCACATAATTTTATTTGTGTATCATTCTCAAACTCATAACTTTCTATGAAATTACCACCTTCACTTTCTTGTTCAATCTCTTCTTCACCTTCTTGAAATCTACACTTTATGTTCATGGGTGGGGCCTCCAAGGTGAGCCTTTGGGGTGCTCATGTAATCTGATTTCCATTGCTCCTTTGGGAAGAAACTCATTCAAATAATTCCCTCTTCAAAGATGCCATCTCATTCGCTAACTTTTGTAGTGATGGATTGGTTCTCTCATCTCTAGGATGTTGGGTCTTTCCCTTTGATGGATTCTTGATCTTTCTAGAGAGGATGATATCATCATCAAGTTCAATGGCCATCCTTTGTGCTTATCTACAACGTTCCTTAGTTGGGATCTTCACGCAAAAAACCCTATACTTCGTGATTGAGCATTGATGAAGAATCTCTTGACATTGTTTTGAGATGGTGAATCCTCTTCAGGTATCTTGTGAAGAAACCGATCAAAACAAGCCACAAAGTCTCTCATGGTTTCATTTTCTCCTTTCTTCACTTGAGCCAACTGCACTAGGAGGTCATGACAGTCTTCAGTTGATTTAAATATCTCCACAAAGGAATATTTGATGTCATTCCAACCAGTGATGGATCGGGCATGCAGGAGGTAGAACCATTCTGCTACTTTTTATTGGAGAAATTCCATGAACAATCTTACAACAACATCTTCATGTTGGACACCAAGAATTCCACATGATGTCGTGAAATAAGTGATGTGTTCTTCTGGATGTTGTGTGTTGTCACCTTTGAACTTTGGAAAGTTCTTGTGGGAACTGTTGGTAGATTGTGAAGAGGTGGTTCAAGAGAAAGCGGGCCCGTATTCCTTCCCCATGGAACAATGGGTTGAGGTATCTCTTCTTCATCTTCCATTTTGTCTTTTTTTTTTTTTTTTTTTTCATATTTTACTTCAGCCAATTCTTCTTCAAATTATAGCACTGGAAAAATCTGCAATAGGAATATGAAAAGACACCATAGAATGTGAAAATTCATGTGCAAAAATCAGAAATGTGTCTTTTAGAAATGGAATTTCATGAACTCTTTTTTTTTGGTTTTTTCAATATTTGATTTTTTTTTGTATTTTGAGACCTTGTGGTCATATTTTGGGTGCAGATGTCTTGCCAAGTCACTCCACGGTGGGCACCAAAAATTGTTGGCGAGAATTTGTTTTGGGTGGAAACACTTATGGATTTATTTCCAACGCTCTGGGAATCTAAGTCCCTCTACTTAACCAGTGCAACTTCCGTATGTGCATGCACGAGAAAATGTGGATTTATGTGGTGGCCTTTTGACCGGGGATCCAATAGGGGCACTCCATTGACCCTGCGGAAAAGCTAGAAATCTCTTGCTAGGGAAGAATTTGTCTAAAAAGTGGGAAAGGGGAGTGAGAAATGAGATAGGGGAACTAATGTTACAGGTAGGAAATCGATTCCTACACACACTAGTTAGAAACTTCAACACATGCATTTATGAGAAGAAACAACCCTAAAAATGGCAACAAAACGAGATAATATTGTGAACTCATAGTTTCTAAAATCTCCTCATCAAAAAGGATACAAAATCGTTCTTCTTGTATTGATGCTTAAATAGAAGTTGTACATAGTGTGGGAATAGAATAAATTTGAGAGTGGATGAAAGTAGAAGAAAATGACTATCTCCTTTGTTTTCTCTATGTATAATGCACTCTTGAGTTTACAAGATCAATCACCAAACCTTTAAAATGGGAATGAGTTTATAATTTATAGAATAGAATCACTTTTCACCTCCCTCACATGACTCTTGGTTTCCATATTCTACTCATGACCTTTCATTTTCCATGAATTAAGTATTTCTCTTATAATTTTGAGAAAATACTTTTTACAAATTTGAAATAGGTCACTTAAGTGAATAGGATGAAATATAATGATGACACATAATGAAGAATTAGAATGGAGAGAGAAAGAAGAGAGGGAAAGAGAGGAAGAAGAGATGTCACCCGATGAAGTTTGTTGATCCTTATTGATGGAAAGCTCCAAATGTAGTGAAACTCGAATCTTCGAACTCCTTGTACATTGGATGATGTGTGAACACCGTGTGTAAATACATTGTCACATGACTCATTTGGTGACCATGGGCATCACTCATGGAGATCCATTCTGAAAAAATATCATCCTGACTCCCCTTAATGTTTTCACACTACTCGAATGATTCAGATAGGATCCTAATGAATCATCTTGTGAATGATCCCCAATGAGTTGATTGTGAATTCCACCTCCCGCATACCAATTGAAGCATGAAATGAGTGTCAAAAGACATTATTGACATCCTCACTTTGTCACATAATTTATAATATGATGATAGAGACAACACGTTTTCTTACTTAGAAGTGAAGGGTTGCGCCAGATTCTTCCCTGTCCATTTATGCTTCATGATTTCTTCAAAAAAACAACTTACTATTTTTGGTAAGTACTAAAATTAGTTGCCTCAAGCCTCAACTAGATGTTGTGACCTTGATTTCCCCTTCTCCCTACGTTCCTCCTGATTTTTGGGTCAACTTTCTATTTTTAGCAGGTTCCCGTGGGACCACTTACTATTTTTAGTAAGTTCCAAAATACCCACTCCGATGAGTTCTTGGTTTTATTGCACCTCCAATGTCTCGTCTCCTTCGCAATCTCTTCTATCGCTTACTTTCCCAAAATAGTAGTCATCTACGTAGAAGACCTACTATTTTTAGAAAGTGGGCTTTTGGAGGTCGGATTGACGTGAATTTTTTTTTTTGATATGGTTTTTTCCCAATATTGCCCCTCTGAAATTTCAGACCTACCCGCTTAATAGTCCAAGAGATTTTAAACTTTCAAATTTCAGACTTGACAATGCTTCTAGATGTGACAACCATTAATGGACCTCAAAATTATAGGTTTGGTTTTCTCCTCCATTTGCAATGAAATAAATTTCATTGTGATAGGTTTCTTCTTCTGATGCTTCACGTGTAATTATACTTCGTTTTGCCCAATAGTTTGATGGGAAATTTTTTTTTTTCGTTTAGATAGAAGTGGGATTTCTTCTCTGCGGATTCTCTAGTGCACAAGAGGAGAGTTTGAAGGTGTCTTCTTTATGGCCTTGGGTAGAGGAATGAACAAAAAAATATAACTTGTTGTTTCATGCATCCATTTGGGAGAATTCTTCGACTATTCGTTTCATGGCTATGGAGTTTTCTCTGTGCTTCTCCTTCTTGTTTTGTGCTTCTCCTTCTATGTTTCCTCCAATTCTCCTTCTGAGACCTACGTTATTTTTTGAAGTGAATGTAATTATCTATATGGCATGTATGGTTTGAGTTTTGTAATGATGGAGTGATGGAGGAGAGTTACAGAGGAAGGATGAAGTTTGTTTGTGCATTGGAGTGGAAGCAAATGGAAGCACTAAGAAACACTGAGCGACAATTAAAATTTTTGAATTTTGAATGCATGAAGGGAGAATATTGGGCACAATTTTTCATGTTTTATGTCCCTGACCTCAGGGACATGAGGGACATCAAATTCCATGGTGGTCAAGAGGATAACACGTGGCGGTGATCCGACGACAAGGAATGAAGGTGAGAAAAGTTGCTTTAAAGCACTGAGAGCTGAAAGTTGGTCACGTGGGTGTAAAAATGACTCCCATAGGGTCTGGGTGCATTTTTCCATGTTTTATGTCCCCCACCCTAGGGACATAAGGGACATCAATTTCCATGGTAGTCCTGGAGCTAACATGTGGCACCGCATCCGGCGGCGGGAATGGTTGCTCCAAAATGCACACCGAGCCGAAAGTCGGTCACATGGGTGTCCAAATGACTCCCCATAGGGGTTGGGTGCATTTTTCAAGGTCTTATTTCCATCACCTTAGGGGTATTAGTTTCCATAGTGGTCCTAGAGTTAACACGTGGCACCAGATCCGACGACAGGGAATGGATGCTCCAAAAATGCACCTAGGGGCTGAATTGTCAAGTCTGGAGGTCACATGAGGGTCCAAGAGGTCACATGGTGGCTGGGAGAAATTTTCAAGGGTTGGTGTACCTGACCTCAGGGATATTGGGGACATGAAATCCCACCAGGCTCCTAGTGTTGACATGTGTCCTCCCAAAAATGACTAAGTCTTGAACTACCTTTGAGAGGGAAACTTAGAAAGAAGATAACTTGAGCTCGTAGTGGAATGTCTTGGTGAAATTTTATATTATTCTGACTGGAAACATAATTTTTAATCCAATGGTGGGGGTCTCATGTATTGATTCATCCATCTAATCCCTAAAAATCAGATTTGTGATTTGAGACTCCACTTGTACCTTATAAAAACTACCTTCCAATCCTATGCGCCAAGGTGTTGTGAAAAATATGATTTCACCATAATATAGGTATTTGAATCCTCTTTTGGAGGTATTTTTTTGCTTCTAACTCCATCCAAGCTCCCAAAATCATCTTATGAAGCCCAATAACCGATCCATTCCTGGGAAGGTTAGCGATAGCCCTTCCCAATACTACTAGAAGATAGTATCTTTTCAGAATTCCCTAAAATCACCTAGTGGGAATCAATAAAATTCTCTAAATCACCTAGGGGGATTAGATAACATTAGGTAGGAGGTCATTTGGACTAAATGGATAGACCCGGGTGTCTTGGAATGATGGGACTTGAAAAAATTAACATTGGGGTATCGTTGTCATGCTTGAAAATTTTTTAATTTCCTGTTGCACATTTGCACGATGACAACAAGTATATAACACACATTGTTTTTTATAGTTAAATTAGGAACTCTATTTTAACATGTGTGAGAGAATTGGATTATATATATATATATATATATATATATATATATATATATATTTGATTATATTGTTAAAACTAAATAAATTATATATTGTAAGTGTGTGTATGTGTGTGTGTGTGTGTGTGTGTGTGTGTGTGTGTGTGTGTGTGTGTGTGTATGTATGTATATATATGTTATATTTTTATTTAAAAAAATAAAAAAATAAGAAAAAAAGAAAAAAACCCATGCAACCTTGGTTTTCCCCTCACCCCCATATATATACATATATACATATATACATGTATATATACACAAACTTACATACATACATATATGTATATATATGTGTGTGTGTGTGTGTGTGTGTGTGTGTGTGTGTGTGTGTGTGTGTGTGTGTGTGTATGTGTGTATATATATGTACATATATATATATATACACACATATATATACATATATACATATATGTATGTATGTACACACACACACATATGTATGTATATGTCATATCTTATAATGTAGCCAACACATAAGTGCACATGTATAAATTTTAAAATGTGTGTATTGTGTGTGGCTAGGGGTTTGATCTTGAAAAATATGTCATGGTTGGATTTAGCTGCCTTCTAACATTTTTTAACAAATAAATAAATATTATTACTTGTGTGTGTGTGTGTGTGTGTGTGTGTAATCATATTTATATGCCTTGGTGAGTTCAAAAACTAGTTGTTTGTTGTTTATATAAGTGATAGTGGAATTTTTGGGATGTGGTAATGCGGAATTTGGATTACAATAATGGAAACTTTGAAAAGATTCTAAAATTGGAAAACTCATCTATCCTTATTGGTTTTCTGAATCAAATCTTTGGGTATGAATATCAATAATTGAGAAAATGGTTTAAGCTATGGAAACCCCAGGTTAAAACTAGAAAATTAATCCTAAGTTTATGGTGGTCTACATATTACATACTTAATTTAATGGTACTTGGGTTGTGTGAACATAAAAATAATTTCCTTATCAAGTCATCACCTTTTTATCCTTAGTGTTTTGTGACCCTTCATCCTTGAAACCTAAAAGAATAGTGCAAATATGAGGACAAATTGAAGGTCTTGTGAACATTTTGTCCATCTTTTAAATTTAAAGTATGATCTAGGGAATGAATCCTCTAATAAATTTGGAAAAATTGATCTTTTCTTGTATGGTTTTTGTGACGTTCTTGGGTAGTTTCATGCACATCATGTGTACATAAATTCATAACCCTATTAATTCAACAAGGATTTTTTCCTTTGGTTCCTTGGCTCACTCATAAATTGTTTCCTTAAGAGTGACCTTTATGTTGTACAACCACTTATGTGAAACCCTATAGATAATTTAGATAATGATGTTAATGAACTTCTTAGAAGTTACATCTTTCTTGATTAACATTCTCGTAATGTGAGATACACTTAATGTTGAACCAAGTTAGAGTTTGTGGGACATGTATGTTGAGAATAAAAACTTGTAGACACAAAATCATGCACTTGGGTACATTTCTAGGCCCTAAAATCATACTAGCATTTACATGATTCCTAAGCAAGAAAACTAATAATTGAAAACTATCTTTGGCATATTTTCTTTGTATCTTGTTTTTTATTTGGTCTTCCACACCCTATAACCCAATCAAAATTTAAATGATTTATATTTTATGGCTTCGAGACACTAGAACCTATCCAAGACAACAATGCCTATGTGTTTCTGTCCCCTTTTGGGTGCCCTTGACCATTTTTCTACTTTAGCCGATCTTTTTGGGTCTATTTTATCTTTTGGGAATATTTTTCACTTGTGGGTCATCCTTCTAGTTGTCAATTATGGAATTCAAACAAGGGAATCATATAAATACATAGTTATGTGTTTGAAATTAAGAACCAAACACTAAGCATTACTATCATCACCTAAGATTACATTCAAAAGTCACCTAAAGAACTCCAAGGCCTCTATATAACATCCATTCAAGGGACAAGGGTTACAAATCTGCATACACAACATAGGAAGGGGAAATTCATTCTATTCCATCCACACATTCTACTACATTGTTACATTCTAGCTACAACCCACTATCAAGTACAACTTGCACAATGGAATCTTAGTGTTTCACCATTTTCTTTATGTTTTGAATGAAGAAACCAATAAGGGTAAGGGCTAAGGAGGAATACTTGTTAAATACTAGTTGGTTGATGGTTGTTGTGCATGTTCTAACTTCTTGATCTATGTGCTGATTGTGAGAGATTCCTTTTGGCTAGGAGGAACTACCTATAATAGAAAACAAGACCACACAAGAGGATTTAAATGATAAATGACAAGGACTTCTCAACGTGTGCTAGATCCGGGAAGTGTGATACTCCCTAGATGGCTGTCAATCCATTGTTTAAAATAAATTAATGTGAGAAATAAGTAAATTAATACTGTAGTTGATATGATTTAGGTATCTCATTCAAGCACAATAAGAAAATCTAATATAACAGGCTAGGTTATAGTCGATCCGAAGGGTAGGTGGTCTTCAGGGTGTTGGAACTAGTCAGGGTCAAGTTATGGGTTGTTTGGGTCACTTGGTAGAAGGTTGTTAAGTTTTGTTCTAGGTCAAGGTATAAAACACAGAGACCGATGTTGGTCTTGTACGACCGATGATGGTTTATGTAGAACCAACGATGGTTATGGGTAACCGGCATCGGTAAGGTCAGGGTGTAAGAGAATCAAGGAAAACTAATTGTAGGGTTTGATCTGGGATATGATAAGGAGGGTAGGGTGGATAAAGAGGTTGATAGGGGTATCAGGTATACTCAGAATGAACAACAGGTGAGAATGGGTGATTTGGCGATGTGGGTAAAGGAAATATTTGAGTTATAAGCTAGAAAGAGATGGAGGAATGAGCATGCAAAGTATAAATTGATGACATAAATAATAGAAGCTCACTACACTAAAGTGGACAATGCTGGTAGAAATGTACTTACTTGTGATGCAAACTTGATGGCTGAATGGTAATGGTAGTTGATTAGAAGAATGGTGTTTAGTATCATAGCAGTGGATCCCAGAATGATTCCATGAGTGTAATGCTTCAATATCTAGTCTTGGTGATGGCTCTGGATGTTTGGATACATGAAAGGATGTTGGTTTTTCTTACATGCAACTCTGATCTCCCTCCTCTTGCTCTCGAATGTGCCAAACCAAAAACAAGGTTTCTTAGGTGAATAAATGGTAACCGACGATGGTTCCAGGGTTGACCAACATCGGTTTAGGGGTGACCAACATCGGTTAAGGCAAGATTCCCTAGGTTTACTAAAATGGGTAGATCTTTCTAATTTCTTTTGGCCTAGTTCATTTATTCTCATGGATTAGAATAGAAGCTTCCCTTCTAATGAGTGGGAATGTGGTTAGAGAGATTTTAGGAATTGATTTTAGGGTTAGACCAAATCTTAGCTCATTAAGGCAAGTAAGACTTAGTTATTGTTAGTTATGGAAACATGCCAAGAATAGGTCTAGGGTGAGGTGGCTAGGTGAGGTGTCTAGGTGAGGTGGTGGGGTAGGAATTAAGATAATTAGATAATAAATATTGTGAGGATATATATTAATTAAATTAAATTAATTAAATTAATAGTGATGTGGGGTGGAAGGGGCCATGGTTAGATGAGTATGTTTGAGGTGGTTATTTGACAAGGAGTGGTTATTTGACAAGGGACCAAGGGGAGTGTGACCCAATTTTGTGTCTACACCTAGGGAACAATTTATACACATGCTCATAAGAACTACATGGAGTTTGAGATGTAGTGTAATGCTTGGTTGTGAGTTCACTATCGGGGTGACTGTATTGGGGTTAATTTGAATCCCCATTTTGTATTTTCATTTTTAGGTTTAATGCAGTTTGTGGGCTTGACAGGTGAATTTATCTTCTACAAGTTACATGTAACTTTAACTATCATAATGCGAATACTAGGAGATCAACTTGGAATAACTATGAAACCCTTGCGACACAAAATAACCTATATCTAGAGATTTTATGTAGTCATGGGTGCCAAAATAAATTCATCAACACCCAAGCACCCTTGTCCTACTACAGTGCCCCTATCCATCCTTGTTCATGAACTTCATAATTTACATAGATCATTTATGATGTTGTTTGCATAATGTTCATCACTTTTCTCTACTCAAATCAGTTCCAGATTGCACGTATATCATCTAAGTACTCATCTTTCTTCCTTGATTAGGGTTTTATACTTTAGATATTAGTTTTCTTGTGTCATTACTGTACTTTATCATTTTTACATTCATTTATTTCAATAGTGACTCTACAATATTATATTTTATCTAAATTAAATTAATTCATTTTGTGAACCTACTCACTCAAATCCTACCTTTTGAGAATACATTGAAATCTATCTCCTTCCTTTGAATTTATGGATCCAACTTTGTATCCTTATTTTACTACAACCAAGGTTTCTAGCATAGATTCTTCTACTACTAATTTTATGCAAGTTCATACTCAACATCCTCTACACTTCATCATTCCAATTCTTGATCCAACCATTAATGTAGTCAAAACCTACCAAACTCATCCTCCTATGGCTCTACATGTCTCTATCCCAATGCCTATCACTTCTATAGTTCCTATCATCACCTCTAAGGGTTATGTTATTTGTTTAGAAGCTTAATAATACACCAAAAAACATCTCTCTTTATGATCTCTTGTATAACACACCCAATTGTCGTCATACATTAGAGGCTTCCTTCATTCCATCCACATTGAAAACAATAATTCACCTATTTCCTTTACTCACCTCATTCAATCCCTCAAAAATATACCACATGTTATATCTTTTAGTGATGAGGATATCCCTCCCTCCATTGCTAACAATCCATTTACACCTTTTCTTATCACTGCTACTATTGGCTCCATTTGTATTAAGTGTGTACTCATTGACAATGGATTTTCTATAAATATATGTGCTCTATCCCTCCTCGGAAAATGGAAATTACTGATGATTTAATTAATAAATCCTCTCAAGTCATTCACGGATATGATTCCACTACTCACACATGCATGGGCACTATCACCCTACCTCTACAAGTTGGGCCTAAAATTGTTCCTATTGTATTCTTTATTATTGATGTCACATTCCAGTTTAATTACTTACTTGGTAGACCATGGATTCATGCAATGCATGTTGTTCCCTCTACAGTTCATTGGTGTGTTAAATTCCTACATGATGGCTATGAACATACCATTACTTTGCGAACCTAAACCATCCAAGTTTTTGCATATTGACCCCATCACCGTCATGCCCATCCCTTCATCATAGCCTATTCCATACCATAATATTAATACATATGATGTTGGTAAGTCTAGTGCTTTACATCCTTCTTCTACTCCACATGCATACCATCCATTCCTACCCATACTACTGATATCATATCACCTACCTTGTCTACCTCCATAGTTACCACTATTCCACCTGTCATGGACCCTCTCACTCCTACATCTGCTCCACTCCTACCAATATCCTTGATAATTCTATCTAATAAGATAATGCCAACACCGATGATTTCGATGATGAGGTTGATGTCATAGAGCTTAATGATGACACATTGTGCAATCTTAAATTTACTCCCATTGAAATAGATGAATCCTAATTCCAGGATACTTTTGTTTCTATTGGCCTTAGAGAAAATCAATTTATAAAGCCTCTTCCTTCCATTAATGCCATGATACCTTTTCAAGGCACTATACATACATTAGACATTCTATCACCTACTGCATCTCCCTTAACTCATTATGCACCACACCCTGATCCCTTCACATGCACTCTCTTCATCCGTAACTCTTATTGGCCTCATATTCTATTCGAACCTACTTTTTTTGAGATTATTTACACACATGATGTATTAACACACCTAGGATTCAAACTTGCCAATATCCTCCCTCCACCTCACTCTCCTCACCTTTATCATGGATGTGTACTCATTACTGTTGCTTATGGCCTTTGCGTCTTCCATTTATTAGTCTTCCTTGCACACACTCCTCATTCCTCTCCACTCACACTTGGGTAGTCTTGGCTTGATTACATTGGTGGAACATTGGATCCCAATCATACTAATATCACATTTCCCATGCCTTTTGGCCATGTTTCGTATGTAATGACTAATTCTTGGGTTATAATCAAAAGCTAACTTGTTCGTATGCACATGATTGTCCTTAAAATATTTTCACCGATGAAGAATATGCTTTGGGTATGTACATTCTATGTCGCATAGGCCCTCTTTATATGATAAACCTCACACTATTTCTTACCAAGTCTCTAATCCATATCCTATCGGTTACGACCTAAAAATGATGATATTCTAGATGATTTTACTTGATCATTCTCTACATCATACACTTGGGGGAATCAATATTTCCCCCTTCCAATATCCATCACTTATTTCTACTACATATTACTACACTCTATGATCCGTGCATCATGTCTTATCTATATAAGCACTTTTAAATTGTTTGATATGAGAAATGTATCGTCAATACCCTATAATGCAATATAGTTCCATGGTTCATACTCGATTAGTGAGGGTCTAAATATGAAATGAATCTCACTGCATTCACTTTTCACATTCTATGCTTCATGATCTATCTTTCTAGCACACATTCTCGGACCATTTTCTTATGACACACTCTAGTTCCACGCTTCATACTCGACTGATGAGGGTCTAAATCTGAAATGAATTTCACCGCATTCAATATTCCTATCTTTCTATCACACATTTTCAAACCATTACTCGATGAATAAATTTAATCGAAATAAAACACAGGATTGCAAAAAAATTGAATAAGAAAAAAATAATTGACCTTTATATGCATATAAACCTCCATTTTACCAAAAAAATAATGACAATGTCTCCTCTCTATGTATTTCAACTCTCTATGCTTCATGATCTATCTTTCTATCAAAAAATATCATACCATTTCCTTATGATGCACTCTAGCTCCATGGTTCATACTTGACTGATGAGGGTTTAAATCGAAATGAACCTCGCTGCATTCACTTTTCACGCTCTATGTTTCATGGTATATATTTCTAGCACTCATTTTCAAACCATTACTTGATGACACACTCTTGTTCTATGGTTCATTCTTGACTATTGATGGTTCCTATAAATGAACCTCATCTCATACACATTTGCTTTGAGGGGCATGCTTTGCTTCATCAAATTCACACATTGCATACCATTCCATCACACTCATACATCACATTTTTATATCTTGGTTGCACTTAATCTTTCTTGCTTATACTATTTACATGATGCACTTTGCTTACTATGCTAGTCAGATACTCAGTATGTCATTATCTTTCTATATACACACATGCGTGTTCACTTGGTATTTTGGAGTGAATGTAGATATCTTATATATTTTCACATGTTGCAATGATGCTCGACATTTTATCCTTTTCCATTCCCATCGAGGCTCCTGGGGGCATCTACCTCTTCTAATCTCACACATTATATGTGTTATTATTTCATCAGATACTACTTCCTATTCTTACTAGAATATTACTTGCCATTGGTACACACATTCCTTGACATACTTGTTGATGGCGAATCACAACACCCTTGGGACTCTGCAACTCGATGGGTTGAGACTCTCAGTGTGATTGCATAACATGGAGCTTTTCCCAAGTGTGGGACCTTGCGAAATTGGAAAAGCTCTCCGGATGAAGGCCGGTTCCTATTCCTCTATTCAGATGCACACGTAAAATGCAGAGGGTTTACTCAAAACCTAAAATAACTTTCCAAGGAGATAGGGTAAGAAGATGCATAAAATAAAATCTAAACTAACAGAGGTGATGCACCGACGAATGAAGAACACTGTCTTGCCAATAAACACAAACCATTAAAATGCAATGCAAGATCATGCACAGATAACATATTTGCAATGAAAGATCAAGAGGATGCAAATGAACACAGAGAGGGTTGAGAACCATCCACAGACATGTATTATTTTCTCCAAAGATTGATACAATACACTACAAAATTCTAAGAGGAAAAGTTGCATTACAGTTTTAGATGGGAGGTTTGAACTCCACAAATTCACCTGCCAAAGAGAAGAAGGGAGGGGAAAAAAAGAATGTCCAACCTTTAGAAAGAATCCCCTCCTTACAATTTATAGGAAGAATGAGAGAGGGAAGAGAGAGGAAATCCAAATCTACCCCAACCACCTCTAGGTTGTATTTAATTCATCTCATTATGGTGGTAGGTGAGAACCCTAGCAAACCCAAAAAGTGGCGAACTGTATTTTGCATTTTAAAGAAATTTTTCCCACCCAATTAAAGATATCCAGTCGTAGTTGGATAGAGGACCTCGTAAGCTTTCCAAAAGTCCAACCTTGCATGAATCCAAGCTCCCAGTCAAAAGTTATGGCCATCTGAATATCTGCGCCAGGGTTTGCTTCCTGTCAGCGCTCAAAATGTTGCGCCTCCTGAAGGTGCGCCATAGGCACATCCATGTTTGTGTCGACACTCTCTTTCATGTGCCAAAGGTGCATTCACATTTGTGTTGACATCCTCTTTTGTGCGCCAAAGGTGCATCCACATTTGTGTCGACATCCTTTTCTGTGCGCCAAAGGCGCATCTACATTTGTGTCGACATCCTTTTCCGTGCGCCAAAGGCGCATCTACATTTGTGTCGACATCCTTTTCTGTGTGCCAAAGGCGCATTCACATTTGTGTCGAAATCCTATTTCATGCACCAAAGGTGCATCCAAATTTGTGTTGACATATCTTTACGTGCGCCACTTACTTGTGCCAAGGCGCATCGTCCTCATGTCGACATATCTTTACGTGCGCCCGGCACAATAAATATCGGGCCTTGAGTTTCTTTGATTCCCATATTCTTCTCGCTTGTTTATATCTACCTAGGGGGAAGATATTTACAAAAATTTGGTGACTCAATGGGATCACCTCGCCTACTAGGTATAAGATCGGTGGCCTTTTAGCAATCCATTGGGCATGGAGTCATAAGCAATAACCTGAAACCAACTTGATCTCGATCTCGAGCTTGATACCAGTAACTCCTTCTCCGACAAAGACTCTCGAAGCTGTAGAAAAATCATGGAGCAACAAAACCTGTGCCAAAGCACTTAGGGAAATTGAAACCTAACTACAACAAGAAAATGTGCATACGCACTTAGAGGAATTGAAATCTAGGCTAATATTTAAAAGGGTAAACCTTTTCCTTTTAGTAGCAATGTTTAAGATAGATTCCGTTAACCGAATCGGAAGTTCCTCTCCATCCAATGTAGACAATTGGAAGGCATTACTACTTTTACATCCCATGACCATGTAGGGGCCACTCCAAATGGCATCAAACTTGGAATGCCTTCCTGGTTTTGCTCGATCTGCATCCCATTTTAGAACTAGGTCCCCTTCCTAGAAGGTCCTTGCTCTCACTTTCTTATCAAACCATCTTTTTACTAAGGCCTGATCCTTTTCAATCGTCTAAACTGCATGTTCTCTTATCTCTTCCAATTCCATCAACTCGCATACCCGCCTCCATTGGTTCAAACTCGATAACTCCAATTGCTTCATGAGCTCCAATGCTGGCAATTCTAATGATATAGGCACACGCCTCTTTCCCATATACCAACTTGTAGGGAGAATTACCAGTAGACCTCTTTGGTGTTATTCTATCAGCCCATAATGCTGATTTTAGCTTGGTATGCCATGTCCTTTGGTTTTCATCTAGAGTCCTTCTGATGATCCTTAGAAAATTCTTGTTCGTGGACTCTGCTTGTCCATTACCTGCGGGTAATAATTTGAAGAGGTGCTCAAATAGATTCCATTCTTGATAGCCCATTCTGTAATCTTGGAACCTATGAATGCCAATGCATTGTCTGATATGATAGTGGTGGCACACCGAACCCGGTCACTATTCCTTCATAAAATTCTAGTATGTTAGACTCATTTGCTTCTTTGAGCGCTACTGCTTCAACTTTCTGACTCAAAGCTAGTTGTTCACATAGTCCTTTTCCATGTACTAGCTTAGTGACCTTAATTTCGATGTCATATTCCATGACACGAGTGATCCATCCTACACGTTTCTCATTCAGATCCTTGTTTAGAAGGAAGTCCTTGACTCCCGCATGAGAGACCAATAATTGGATCTTGTTGTTTGAGACCAGGTGCTTGAATTTCTTTAAACTCCTGATCACTGCAAGGACATGCTTTTCAATGAAAGAGTACCTAGTTTCATATTCCTCCAAGCCTTGACTGAAGAAAGCAACTGGTTGTTCTAATCCTTCTTTGTTTTGTTGTGCCAGGATTGCAGAAATTGTGTCTCCACCACCGAAGGCATATAACATGAAGTCTTTGGAGAAGTCTGGATTGATGAGAGTCGAGCTTGAGATATAGCCTCTTTTATTGCCTCAAAACTTGCCTTTCCTTCATATGTCCACTTAAATGTCATGCTCTTCTTTAACATCAGTGTTATTGGCTTTATGAGAGCTGCAAAGTTTGGAACAAACCTACGAAACAAAATTGATCCTTCCTAAGAAGCTTTGAAGAGCCTTCTTGTGACTTGGCAATGGCAACGCTTGAATTGCTTCAACTCTTTCTGGGTCAATCATCAATCCATCCTTTGAAACAATATGGCCAAGAAGTTTTCCTTCGTGAGCCAGGAATATGCATTTTTTGGGATTCAATGATACCCCAAATCTTCTACACCTATGAAATACTTGCCTCAGATGAAAGAGGTGATCCACCGTATTTTTGGAGAATATAGTGATGTCATCAAGATATATCAGAACTATTTTATTGATCAACCCCTTAAATGCCATATCCATTGCCCTTTGGAAAGTGGCTCTAGCATTTGATAGCCCAAATGGCATCTTCTTGTAGGCATAGGTGCCCCATTTGGTGGTGAAAGCCGTCTTGAATTGGTCATCTTCTTTCACCATTACCTAATTATACCCTGAGTAGCCATCTAGGAGAGAGAATCTCTCCGAACCGGATACTACTTGCAATATTTGTTCCATTGAAGGAAGTGGGTAATGGTCTTTGAGAGATGCCCTATTGAGGTCTCTGGAAGTCCACACACAACCTGATTTCTCTGCTCTTCTTTCTACCGAACCAAGTTTGCAACCCAGCTTGAGTGCTTGATCGGAAATATAATGCTTGCCTCTATTAGCTTGCTTAACTCTTTCTTCATTAGAGGCTCAATGTGAGGGTTGACTAGTCTCTGCTTCTGCCTGATGGGCTTAGCATCTAGATCCAATTCTATGGTATGTTGTGCCAACTTCGGATTGAAACCTCTTAAGTCTTCATAGCTCCAAGCGAAGACATCTGGAAATTCTTGGCAAAGTTGTATGAAATTTGATTTCTCCTGCTCAGTGGCCACTTTACCAATTTGAAGTGTTTTACCTTCCCCAACCGGAATTGGCTCTGAATCTTCTCTCTTGACCTGTATGTTAGCCTTTTCCTTATGGAACTGGTCATTAGGGTTGAAGATAGACTCCAATGTTACTAAACCCTTGGGAAGCTTGTTTGTCTGCAACTTGCACTACTTGATCCCCATACTACTGCTCTAGTCTATCCTGATTCCTAGCTGAGAATTCAGCCTCTTCTTGTAAGAAATTGACGATCTGTTGATCATTCTCAAACACCTGCCAGCTTGTGTTATTATCTGAACTGACTGGCCTCACAATCACATGGATATGTGGTTGTGTTTTTTCCCTTCTGATGTTGTCAACCACATCAAACATTGCTCCAACTTCTGCGAGCCTATCCGCGGCTTCCTTTTTCTTCTTGGGTATGACACGATGTTGAAAGCTTCAAAATCCTCAATGAGGTCCCATACCCTGTTCTTGTAGTTCTTCAGCAGGTCATTCTTTATAGCATGTTGTCCCCTGACTTGATTGATGATTAGCTCACTATCTCCAAACACCTGTAAGTTCTTTATGCACTTTTTCTTGGCCCAATGAAGTCCGTGAATCAAGGCCTCATATTCACCGTGTTGTTTGAACAGAAAACGGAAACAAAAAAGCTAAATAATATTTGATGCCTTGAGGTGAAACAAGCATAGCTCCTCCTCCGGCACCTTGCCTACTCCTTGATCCATCAAAAAATAACTGCCATACCTCGTTATCATCCTTATGGTCCGATTTGGTGATGCTAGGAATATGATGGTTTTATTCATGTATACAATAGACTCCCATTTCATTATTCTACTTCTTGGTAGGGATCAAAAGCATGTACCTTGCTTGCCCATTCATCAAGAGTCAAATCTGGGATGCTTCCAACTTTGGTGTCAGCTTCATCTGTGCTTAGATAATCTTCTTGATCAAATGCTGAACAATTGGCATTGATTTGGCTTGGAGTATGAGGCTCAATATGAAAGTTTGCAATTGGTTCAGATCTGATTATGACCTTAGTACCATATCTTGTTCTAAACAACATGTGTGACCAGTCAGCTAGATAAGTAGCCTCCAATTTTAGCTATGAAATCCCTTGATAAGCATAGGGCAAAGAGTGGTGGCAAATCTATCACTGACACATCTTGCAAAATGGTAACGTTGGGGCATGCATGCAAGGTAAGATTCAAACTTTTAATCACTCCTACCATTGCTACTGCTGTCCCATCCAATTGCACTACCCCCTTTGATATGAATTCATATTGGAGACCCAACTGATCAACTATTTGCTTGGGCATGACAGAACTACTTTCCCCAGAATCAATCATGCAATTGTGTACTAGTTTATCCCTAATGATTAATGAAATGTAGAATGGAGGGGGTTTCAAAACTTTACCTTGTCGTCCTCCATGATTCCCTTCAGCCGAGCAAAATTTGTGAGGACATTCTCTTGCATATGGACTGCTGGTTCAAGTTGACCAATTCTTCATGGCAGCTTGTAGAAGATCTCTTTGGCCTCGGGATGGACAAAGATTCCCACATTGAAATGTTCACGTGTCTCTTCTTCATTTGGTCAATGATGTTGAAAGGGGATGAAACATCTCTTTGTTGTCCTTTAGCTTGCACATTCCTTTCTTGCGCATGGGCAGAAACAACTGCATTTGAGTTGGTTTAGAAGGTGGTTTGGGCTGTCCTTGCATGTTTGGAACTATATTTTGCTTACCAACACTTTGTGGAGTGATGGAAGGTTGTAGATCACTTGGAGCTAATGACTGCCCTTCACCAATATTCCTCTTCTTTGATCTTGTGTTAGCTGCTACACTCTGAGAAATTGTTTGATTCATGCCACAAAATCCTCGGCTTGCCAATTCACAAGTGTCGTATCATTTGGAGCCGTGTTTTGCTGAGATGTCCCTTGTTGCTGATTTGTTTCTTGACTCACTTCACCCTCTACGCTAGTAGTTTTCACCATCAAGGCTTGGTTCAAAGCACCATTGAAGCACATAGATTGGTTGTGAGGTTCATTGCATGGGAAACACCAATCATACTCTTGAGCTATGTTGTTTTGCACTGGCACTAATGCTTTAGAAGTAGATGCAACATTGGGGTTATAGGGCTGAAATTTTCTATTGGGAGGCCTTACTTGGCTTTGATTTATAGTTGGATTGGGTGGCCTATTGGGCTGGTATGGTGGCCTAGCCTGGTACTGCGCTTGAGGCTGATATGGTCTAGCACTTTGAGCTTGTTGTCTTTTGATAGTCACCAGCTCATTTCCAAGGTTCTGTAATTGTTTCATAACCTCCTGGAGTTCATTTGAAGCACTAGAGGATGAAGTAGAAGTTTCATTTGAACTTTGATTTCTAGGAGTGGGAATAGGAGCCAAAGTGGGTGTTTGACTAGTGCTTGGATTTTCTAAGTTTGGATACAAGGGCATGGGAGGCCTAGGAGCCGACTTACCAGCTTGAATAAGATAGTTTTCAGCCCTAATGGCAATGCTATAAGTACCAGGTAAGGTTGTGCCTCCCATAGATTGAATTAACATAGAAATATCAGAATTCAAAGCCTTAAGATAGTATAGAAAAGCACCTTCAGCTATTGGCCTAACGGCCACTAGAATTCTATCCCAAGACCTTTGAAATCTGAAGTTGAAGTCAGTCAGCTGCTCATGGGGAGCTCTCTTGATAGTCATCAATTGTTCTAGTAGAGACAAATTGTCTCCCTTTTCTCCAAATTTCTCATGGAGAACTATGCATAACTGATTCCAATTTTGGATAGAACCAGCTCCAAGGATCCTAAACCATTGCAATGCCTTCCCTTTGAATGAAGATGCCAGCAATTTGACAGCAACATCCATTTCATTTATCTCATGGATTGCACAAACATTAGCAATGTCTTTGACATGATCACCAGGAGTGGTATGATTTTCTCCAGTAAAAAATGGAATGTTCTTCAATGCTACAATTGGAACTCGATTCTGTGCATTGAGGGAAAGTGGGCTTGCTGCAGTGAAATTGACAAATGGATTTGGTGGTTGCGCCATTCTGATTGGCCTGAGAACCCTGGTTGATGCGAGAAAAGGTCTACCAGGTGGAGGTGTAGACAAAGTCCGGTTAGGTGGAGATGGTGACCTTTGTGGTCTTCTTCCTCTCCTTCCTCTTCCTGGTGATAGTTGTAAGTGGAAAAATAGACCCTCTTCTTGAGTATCAGACCTGGTTCGAATTCTTCTCATGTACCTGGCAACTTTGTTTGCTACACCGCTGAATTCTATCCCTTCAGAGTCGCCAGATGTGTTAGAGAATGAGCATGAAAATGCTAGATCTGCCAAGTTACACACCAAACCTGGAAAAATATTAAAAATAGAATTTAAAACTTTGAAGGATCCGAAGATACAGTTCTTCAATTTGGTTATCGAGTCATGTTGTGCAATACTAATCCCCGAAAGGTACAGGTGAAACTCGGGTCATGCAGGGGCAACCTGGGAAAACTCTGAAATACTAAAAACCATGAAATTTTGAAAGTCAAAATATCAAAATCTAAGAATACCCTTTTGAATACTATCCCCGATCTATCAATCTCGAAATTTTGACTTGTTTTGAGCAAGTTAAGTCCTTGAAAATTGATTTCAAAGTCCGGCTGGAAGGTGAAAAATCTGAAATTGTAAAACCTGAATTTTTAGTCGAATTTCTTGAAAATTCCTTCAAATCTTGTTGAATGACCTCTTGGTCCCACCAGCGTGCAAAACTATGATGGCGAATCACAAGCACCCACAGGACTCTGCAACACGATGGGTTGAGACTCTCAGTGTGATTACATAACATGGAGCTTTTCCCAAGTGTGGGACCTTGTGAAATTGGAAAAGCTCTCCGGATGAAGGCCGGTTCCTATTCCTCTATTTAGATGCACACGTAAAATGTAGAGGGTTTACTCAAAACCTAAACTAACTTTCCAAGGAGACAGGGTAAGAAGATGCATAAAATAAAACCTAAACTAACAGAGGTGATGCACCGAGGAATGAAGAACACCTGTCTTGCCAATAAACACAAACCATTAAAATGCAATGCAAGATCATGCACGATAACATATTTGCAATGAAAGATCAAGAGGATGCAAATGAACATAGAGAGGGTTGAGAACCATCCATAGACATGTATTATTTTCTCCAAAGATTGATACAATACACTACAAAATGCCAAGAGGCAAAGTTGCATTACAGTTTTAGATGGGAGGTTTGAACTCCACAAATTCACCTGCCAAAGAGAAGAAGGGAGGGGCAAAACAAGAATGTCCAACCTTTAGAAAGAATCCCCTCCTTACAATTTATAGGAATAATGAGAGAGGGAAGAGAGAGGAAATCCAAATCTACCCCAACCACCTCTAGGTTGCATTTAATTCATCTCATTATGGTGGTAGGTGAGAACCCTAGCAAACCCAAAAAGTGGCGAACTGTATTTTGCATTTTTAAGAACTTGTTCCCACCCAATTAAAGATATCTAGTCGTAGTTGGACAGAGGACCTCGTAAGATTTCCAAAAAGTCCAACCTTGCATGAATCCGAGCTCCCAGTCAAAAGTTATGGCCATCTGAATATCTGCGCTAGGGTCTACTTCCTGTCAGCGCTCAAAATGTTGCGCCTCCTGAAGGTGTGCCATAGGCGCATCCATGTTTGTGTTGACACTCTCTTTTGTGTGCCAAAGGCACATTCACATTTGTGTCGACATCCTCTTTTGTGCGCCAAAGGCGCATTCACATTTGTGTCGACATCCTCTTTCATGTGCCAAAGGCGCATCCACATTTGTGTCGACATCCTCTTTTGTGCGCCAAAGGTGCATTCACATTTGTGTCGACATCCTCTTTCATGTGCCAAAGGCACATCCACATTTGTGTCGACATCCTCTTCTGTGCGCCAAAGGTGCATCCACATTTGTGTCGACATCCTTTTCCGTGCGCCAAAGGCGCATCCACATTTGTGTCGACATATCTTTACATGCACCACTTACTTGTGCCAAGGCGCATCCGTCCTCATGTCGACATATCTTTACGTGTGCCTGCACAATAAATATCGGGCCTTGAGTTTCTTTGATTCCCATATTCTTCTTACTTGTCTATATCTACCTGGGGAAGATATTTACAACAATACTTTTATCTTTCTAACATGTTAACATGTGCTTCATGTGTAGCATTTACCTTGCAAGACTATTTATAACCATGGCTATATGTCACTACTTTCTTTCCATTGTCTTATATTGTATGTTATTATTTGTGGGCTATGCCATTTTTCTTGTTTTCTCATTATATGCTTTTTGCCCCTTTGGCCCCGATTGTCTAGTGACATTGTGAGTGATGTCCCATGTTTGAAACCTAGTTTCTATAGTCCACTTTATTTACACACTTTCTTGTTACATTATTCTTCTATTTTATGCTTGTTAATTTTTCTACTAACACATGTTACTAACCACTTTTTTTGCATGTGTCTTGGTTTCTACCATGCACATCCCCTACCCCCTACAAGGATACAATACAACACAACATTAGGTTCTATATTTTGGGATGCATTCTCCTATAGATGTCACATTTGGCCCAAATGAGGGGGATACATTGGGTGAAAAAATCACCCCTACAACATCTTAGAGATACATTACAGATTTTCTTAGTACATCAACAACATAAGAACATAGTCACAAAACTGTTAGGAAACTAATATTTAGTGATCTATTTAAATTTGGGTGATTGGTTATTTACTTAGAGGTAAATATCATGTGTGGAAAATATTATTGCTATATTGTTTTAAAAATATATTATTAGTAGAGTGTGGTTACACCCGTAATGTTATTAACGGGTTTATTGTTTGTAATACATCTTATTTTATAGGATGTTTGTTCTCTACTTCTGTGGCTATATAATATCCTTTGTATTATGGTGTGTAATAATATTAATCCAGGTGATTCTACAATGAAAATATTTTCCTTCCGCTTTAGTTGGTATCAAAACGACCTCAATCATACCTCTGAAGGAGAATTAGAGAGAAATAGGGGCAACACCTGATTTCATTACTGCCCCAATTCATGAGACCCTGATATATTCCTTCTGAGTGTAGGTTTGATTATTTGTTATTAGTTTTTTTTTATAGAAGTGCATAGCTTTACCAGAAGAACTCAGTTAAGAGGGGACATTTACAGAGTTGTACGTGATATTGGAGACATTTAAAAAGATTTCTCTTGTGCATTATTGGATCGGGCTGTTCAAAATGTAAAATCTACTTAAATATTTATTTCTATCGATTCAATCTATGTGTGCATCTTTACAATAACTATTCACTATTGGCCTTCCATTCTAGTTGCATTCGCATTCAGCGCTTTATTGTCCTAGACTCGAGCTTGGCTTCAACGGTTTGTAGGATTCCCAAAGAAAAATGTGTATGCATAAGGTGGATCTATAATGAAGATAGCTACCTCATGGATATGATTTTCCTCTCTTAGGAACATGTAATCTTCACATTTTTCTGACATGCGCTTCCTCTCAGTGGACTGGGCACATAACATTCCATACTACCCATCGAATTGTTTGGCTTCGTGTCAACTTGGCTTTGCGGATCTCCAAAGTTGTTTGTACTGTCGTGAATAGTTTAAACTGTACATCTATTACCACCATCAATACATCGATTTCTCACCAGGGAATCATAATAAAAAAGAGATCATGTAAACATTTCCTTCTCTTCCAAATTTTTGGGACTATATTCATGCATGATTTGACAAACTATGCAGAAATTTCTCTCAATCCCAATCTACACGTATTCGATTTGGTGGTTTTGTATCAAACTCTATGATATAAATCAATTCTATTTTTATCTTCATATTCATTTTTCCCATGTTCCTTTGACAGTTTGTTCCCAATCATGTGTCTCTTGGTATGTTCTTCCTAAGTTTGGAGTACCACATGGACCAATTTTTTCATAAATTTATAAATAAGGCATGTATATTTATTCAATAGTGGTTGATTACTCTATGTTGAGGAGAGAACCAAGTATAGGTGATTTGGTGGGTCTTGTGTTTAGTCTAAAATTCAAAATTAGAATGAGTTATGTTAATTTTTTCAATAAATTCTATGTAAAGTGTCATAGTTTTACATGATCCATGTCAAAACAAAATCATTACTTTTACGTTATTTGTATTAGGTGTCATTAGTATTATTTTCAAATGTGAGTCATCGTCATGTTATCAATTTATTATCTTGAGTAGAGTTATGTGTCATAAAAGTCCTTTTCATTATAAACTACCCTTTCATGTCTATTAAAATAGTCTAAGTTGTATAGTAATCATTTATTGTTATCATCAAAAGTCTGAAAAGTAAAAAAAAATTCCTCACTTTTCAATGGTTACACTATATCGTTGGAATTTGACATCCAAGTTCAAATTAAGGAGGGACATTATATATGCTGAACTTCATATCCAAATCGGGATGAGTTAGGAGAATCATTCACTAGAGGAAAAATGCATAGGAGGATGAAGGCCAATCAGTGACCTCTTGTCAGTTACCAACAATAGGGCCACATGAAGCTATGGTGCCAGTGTGTGTGAGTTTACTTTTATTTCAGAATTGTAGTTTGTTGTGTGCAGTATGATTTCATAGTTCTTGTTTTTGTTGAATAAGTGAAATGATCACATTAAAGGGGGAACATGGTCTCAATATTACATTTTCATTTCCACCTCTTTTTCATATTTGTTTCATGAACATTATTTCCTACATAATTCCCAAAAGGAAAAGCATAGTGGATAGACGAAAGCATAAGGAAAAGTAGCATCATGATATTTGGGTTTTTGGTTGTCCTGTAAGACCATCCTTGGCTGAGGTTGTTGGTTGTCCTGTAAAACCATTCTTTTTGAGGTTGTTGGCTGTCCTGTAAACCATCCTTGTTGAGGTTGTTGGTTGTGACAAGTTGCGAAAAAGAAGTGCAATTGTTTTGTTCCCATGTTCTCACTAAGGGGGGGAATGTTAGGATACTAATATTTAGTGCTCCATTTATATTTGGGTGATTGGATATTTACTTAGTGGTAAATATTATTGTTATATTGTTTCAACAATATATTATTAGTAGAGTGTGGTTACACCCATAATGTTGTTAATGGGTTTATTATTTGTAATACATACTATTTTATAGGATTTTGTTCTATACTTCTATGACTATATAATAGACTTTGTATTATGGTCTGTAATAATATTAATATAGGTGAATCTACTATACAATCTGGTCCTTCCACTTTAAAAACGGGCCAGAATCTGACTTGGGTACTCATCAAAACATAGACACCAACACCTAGCATCATAAAAGCACCTAAGAACTCCTTATCCTCCCCAGTGCTAATGTCTTGGGGGCACATAGTCATCTTCTCAAATAAACATAGTTCACGAATCCTTTAGATCAATTCTATAGTTATGGGAATAGTCCTTCGATTATAGAATGCATTCTATCTCCTTCAATCGATACAACTCGAACAATTAGGACAACATGAAAAAAATTGGACGCACCATGTGTAGTGGTGCTTATTAGGTAAGAGTCATAGAAGGAGAGTAACAATAGAACTTTATCCCCAACACTTTCTCTTTGGTGTGAGATCGACCAAAAAAATCACACTTGGCTTAAGATCACACAAAAAAATTGCTATTGGCATGAGATTTCCTAGAAAAATTACTCTTCATGACATTTTAGGACACAATTCTATCCTTTACACTCTTTTACATCAGGTGCACACTTTCCTTTACTATTACTTTTACATACTTATACACATTTTTCTCTGATTTATCATATGCAAAACTTTGAATACTCTTTCGTTCTTATTTTGCAAGTCCTCCCTTAATACACAACAAGAAGAAACCTACAACAACACACACACAACAACATGTATAACATAATGCATATGCTTCACCCCTAGGGTCACTTTCCTTTTCTAGTTTTCATGCTTCACTTTGTGTCATTTCACACTTCACTTGTCCACTTGGTACATTATTCACTACACAATCTACAGGAACATAAGGTACACATCTCTTATCTACTTTATGTTATCAAGTATTCACTAAAAAGCATAAATTATGGGAAAATGTAGACATAAAATCATGTACTTGGGTACATTTATAGGTCCTAAAAGCATACTAGCATTTACATGATTACTAAACAATAAAACTAATAATCAACAACTATATTTGGCCTCTTTTCTTTGTCTTTTGTTTTCTATTTGGTATTCCACAACCTATATCCCATACGAAATTTAACTGATTTATCTTTTATGGCTTCAAACACCAACACCCAACCATGACAACAACGTCAAGGTGCTCCTATCCTCTAGCCAGCCCTGATCATTTTTCTACCTTACTCACTCTTTTTAGGTCTCTTTTATCTTTTGGGCATCTTTTTCACTTATGGGTCAACCTTCCAGTTGTCAATTACAAAATTCAAACAAGGGAATCATATAAATACATAGTTATGTGTTCAAAATCAAGGACTAAACACTAAGCATTACTATCATCACCTAATCTTGCATTCAAAAGGAACTTAAAGCACTCTAAGGAATCCATATAAAATTCATTCAAGGGACAAGGGATGTAAATATACATACAAGACATAGGAAAGGGAAGTTTATTATATTCCATCCACACATTCTAATACATTGCTACATTCTCGCTACAACTCGCTATCAAGTGCAACTTGCACAAGGGCATCCTAGGGAATAATTTCTACAAACACTCACATGAACTACATGGAGTCTAAGATGTATTGCAATGATCAATTATAAGTCACTCTCAGGGTGACCAGTGAGGTCATTTTGACACGCCATTATGCATTTTCCTTTTTAGGTTTGATGTGGTTTGTGGGATTGTGCAAGTGAATTTCTCTTTTGCAGGTTATATGTACCTTCGGTGATCATAGTGTGACTACTAAGAAATAAAAAGGGAATAACTATGATACCCTTACAACATAATAAAAACTAGATCTAGAGATTTTGCATAGTCATGGGTGCTTAGATAGGGTCATCAATGCTCGTGCGCCTCTTGTTTTGTTACATGACGCCCCTGTCGACCTTGTTTTTGAACTCTAGAAGTTCCATGGATCCTTCTCTCTACCTATATTAGTTTCAGATTGTGCATATATAAGATAATTACTCTTTCTTATTTTCTTAGGGTTTTATACTTTAGATCTTGCTTTACTTGTATTATTATTTTTCTTCATCATTTGTACATTCATTTATTTCAATAGTGACTCTACAATATCAGATTTAATGTTGGAAGCACAATGTAATAAGAGGGGGTGAATCAATCATTACAAAAATTAAATTAGATTTCAGATAGCTTATCAAAAAAAAAAACCATTTAACCATTCATTTATGTGTGCACACCATCAAATACCATACATGCAATGAAACATGAACAAAAGAATCAACAAAAGACATAAGACATGAGTGGGAAACCCTAAAGGGTAAGAAAACCCACTAAAAAAATATTTATATTGATATGTTTCAAATTTAGTGAGGCACCAACCCCACAAGGAGCACCAACCCCTAGTTTAGTAGATCTATAACCCTACAAGGAGCACCAAATCCTAGTTTTATTAAGCAACAAATCCAAAAGGAGGCTACAACACCCAAATATAATCAAGAACCCACTAAATCACCTTATGAAGAAGATATTTTATGTATTTTTGATTCCATAATTGATAGATATCACAATTTCATCTCATAACACTTTCAAATCCTTAAACAAACATTAGGTCTTCAATCTCTCACAAACTAGCACTTTATTTAATTATCAAATCTTAAAACCCTTGCACACATGATTTATATAATTCCCCAACCTATCACACACTTTATAAAATCTCAAATCATACTCACACATAGGTCACACTTCTTACACACACTATACTAGCTCACAAAAGCACCCAAAACTATGATTTTATAAGCTCTCCTTCATTCGGATTCAAAATAGGTTAGTTTACCTCATTTATATCTACCTTAAAACTTGAAAAAATCCATAAAATTTATCATAACAGTCACAAGTTACCCAAGTAGGCCGGCCTAGCCAAAACCCTTTATCCATGCACAAAAAATCCTCAAATTCCATCATTGGAATGAGAAAAGTCCTCTAACACCACAACTATTTTTATTAAATCTATAAAATCACCACACATGTTTAAAATTACATTTAAACATCATCCATGGTTGTAATTTTCATGAACCAATCATATTATTTCCTTTAATGGTCCCACTGGCTCATTACCTTCACAAAACAATTGTTTCCAACAACCTAACTATGCCTTTGGGATTCAAGACCACTCAAGATGAACTCAAATATGGCATGTGAAAACTAAATGGAAATAATATAACCTATATAATATTCCTAATAAAATTAGAGGTCATGAAACATTCACCTACTCAAACCACAACTACTTTTGTCATCACCAAAATAAGCTGCCCAAAAACATGTTTTGCAAATTTAGATATTTTTCAGCCTTTATTCCACTTTAAAGATCTGAAAATTGATTCAACTGATGAATAATTCATCCCTATTAACTTTCCAGGTGATATCAAACATTAACTCATTCATATCATGCTTCAAACAACTCAATATTGCGGTAAAGAAGAAACTTGCCTTGAAAATGCAGTTACCTTATTCATCACTAATCAAATTGAATGACCAACCAAGACACCTCATAATGAGACAATACATACCTAATTGGAAATAAATCTAAATTATATTTCCATAAAATATTTTAACTCTTTCCCACTCCAAGTGGAAGGCCTTCAACCAAACCAATATCTATAACCCGCTTCTTATGCCTTCTAGGACTCATGAACTAACTATGATCCCAACATGCTCCATCACCCAAAAAAATATTTCCACACTTGAAAAAAACACAAAAAAACCTTATAAATTATTACTAAGCAATTAGAAACATTCATCATGCATGAACAACTCAAATTCATCACTTTACCTCATGTAGCCATTTGCACCCTACTAGAACAAGTATCTGTAAAACTTGACCCTCACAAACAAGTCATAAATTTTTCATACCTTTTCCAATCATATAGTTTTATATATCAATGTAAATTTATATGAACAATATTCACAACACAACTTTAATCATCTCGTAACTCATCCTATAGCTCCTACAATGTTAATTTTATTGAAAGCTACTCCAAGCTACCCCAAAAACTAGTCTTCATAAACAAGGAACACTTTGCACTTTTTCAGCATCACCATGACCTGAAACATTCATGTACATCAATAAAAAATTCATGTATATCATAAATGGAAATTTATTCTTTACCTTCTTTGGAGAATGTTTCCTTAAACTATAACTTTTCATAAACAAGAAAATTTAGGTGGGTCCTAGATATAATCACATACACTAACATACCTTTATAGAAATATGGAAGATTCCTCTACAACATTAAATCATAAATTTTGCACTAGCAATCAAAATAGGCTCTGTATACTCAATTTTTTGGAACTTCTCCTAGCTAGGGTTTTCTAGGGTTTCAAAACATCTTACCTTCTTAACGATCATTCGTAAAAAATGATGATCAAACCACATCAATATTTTAGTGAAAAATTGCATAACTGACCTAATAAGCTATGCTAAATATCTCATGTACCCATGCAAATCATACAATCCACAATGAGCACCAGAAGGTAAAATTTTGCTCTAAAAACACACTGTTACTTACTTTGATTTTCCAAAACTTGCATATCTTGCAAAATATTCATCATAATGACCTAAAACTTGTCATGAAGAATCATGAAAACATCCTATAACTTTCAATAACCACCACATATCTCAAATAACTCTAAACTCATTATCTAATCTCATTTGCATGTGCTTAGTTGTTTATTTCTCACTATTTACTTCAAGAAGGTGCGTCATACCACCAAATACTAATCTAAAACTCACCATACATGCCATATATATAATCACCATTCCAATTTCATGCTCTAAAAATAAATATCTGTTCTAAATCTCACATTTCTACCTCATTATTCATGATCCAGTGATAGAAACAAGACTAGAATGACTTGACTCAATGGTGAAAACCTCATTACCTGACCATGTTGACCTCATGTAGAACTATATAAAACTGAAACATACCTCATAGACCATGTATGACCTCATGACACTCAACAAATCACTTGGTAATACTCAAACCATGACTTAACATACTCAACCATGCACTAGGACACTATAGACCTTCACTAAACTTGACAAAACCATCAATATTCATGCTTAACACCTTAACAACACCATGTAAAGAATTATAATACACCATGACACCCTTTTCCATCAATAGAGTTGACATCAATGACAACACTAACACATAATGGCCAATAATCTCCCCTTTTCATTGATGACAACCATCTTCAAAAACATTGATGTCAACTAACATGACCAACACACATACATGACTCATTTAGATTTTTCTATTTCCTCTCTCCCCATTTTCTATCTATGTCAAAGACTACTTTGACTAATAAACATGGAAAAGATAACACATGATGAAAACAATGAAGAATTGACTTACATGCACAATGAGTTCCCCTTGGGATGGCATTCTCTTCACATTGACTCCTTAAGTGAGATATAATGAACCTCTAGACCTGATAAGAGACACAAAATAACTCCCCCTAAATGTATACACTCCATATTTGGGTTCTAATCATGTTTTATAAACTCTTCTTGGTCTATACCATGCTCAAATCATCAATTCATTCTTCATAACTAACATAAACACCTTTAGATCCATTGTCCCTAATAATCATCTTCGATGCAAAATAGACCAACTTCACCAAGTGATAGAATCATCACAAGCATACCAACAACTCCTCAAATTCCCCTCTGGGATTTAGCCACCCTACTCTAACTGAAAACACAAAAACTAGACTACATACCTTGTTTGCATACCTTGAAAATGAATAAGCTTCTTACCACAGTCACTGAAGCAATGTTTAAGTTTTTTGATCTTCTTTACATGTAATTATAGCTTTATTTATCATATAAGTTGGTTTACGTGTCAACATACCTTCAACAAGACTCTAGGCATCTTACTACATCATTTGTAGTCAAAAGATTTCTCCCCTACCTTGATGAGAATTATAATACTTTTATCTTATCAATGTCATAACTTGAACCTCATACCATGACTTCATTAGCACTAGTACAAACTTTGGAAATTTCCATGTTTTCTATTTTAACTTTTAAAGACTAATCATGCATTCAAAATTTATTGCATGGTCTTTGAATTAAGATATTGACTTCAAGATAACTTTTTCCTTCTTGAGGAATTACAAGAGCTTGTAGATGACTATTTTTAGTGAAAACTAATCCTTCACTTTTACTTTAGGAAGTATCATCCATCTTAAGTTATAAAATACTTAAGCTTGAGGAATCCTTGTAACTTTCATTGAATAAAAATTTGACATACAACTTGTATACTTGCACAAAACATTAGAGCTACTCATAATCCTATCTCAGATACCATAATGAATCCAAAAAGATATCCTATAGGTCTTTGACTTTGTCATTTTTCTTTCTTGCATAATAAATTGTTTTGCAAAGAACACTTTCTTGCTTCTAAATTCAATCAACCTTTATAATCTGTAACATATCATGATGGTCTAGAAAAAACACACATTTGCACTAAGATAACTCTTTGACACTCAAAACCTTATAAATCCTATAAAAGTCATCATCATAGATGCAGAGTTGTCCACAAATTGTCTTGAAACCGACACATAACCTTGATCAACATAACATACACATCATTGTAGGCCATAAATAAGCTATGTTCATACCTTGAGTTCTTTCCCTAATGTCTCATCATAATTGACCTAGACAAGATGTATTACTTCACCTCTAAGAATGCTTGAGTGCTTCATGACAGAGTTACAAACTTCCTTATTTCAAGATATTATTTAAAAATTCCTTACTGTTATAGCACATACTCATGCACATAGTACCCTCATGCTTATATTTTTAACATGCTATGATCCATTCAAGTCACTTGACAATTACATTAAGATTGGAATTACAATGCGCATACCCTAAATCCGATGATATACTTAAATTTCCTCAAAGAACACATTTATAAAGCATATTTTGACATGAAACATAGTCATGCATATGATGACACATAGAAGATCACAATTCATGATACCACCATCTAATTGTAGATGTAGATACAAATCTCATACTTAGTTCTGTAGTACACCATTTTACACTTACACAACCTTGATTGACCACTTGATTCATGTAGCTTATAGTTTTGAATCTTTTCATAAAATTATCTTCACACGTTGTTTTATCTTGATACTTCTTGGGAGAAACAACATGATCATGACATCAAAAAATCAAGCTAAATATTTTCAACCTTGGACAAAGAAGGATGCACGTATTCACCTCCTCGAATTCTATCACTTTATCCTAACATGCTATTCACAAAGTTGTAACAAAGATATGACCTATCCTTATACCCTCTTGTAGATTACTATAGCATTAAACCATTTGATCCTACACCTATGTATTATCTATAAGTGTTCTCCATAACACTTCATGTGATTCTATACACGTTTGGAGATCTTTACATCATTACGCTACATTTCATGATCTAGACTCTAAGGAACAATCTCTCGAGCACAACTTCAAGATTTTGACACCCATGGTGACCTTGAAACCTCTAGGTTTCACTTTTTGTGCACACAATCATCTTCAAGATCTCTTCACAATTTTCTTTCCATCCTTTTTAGCACCTTGAAAGAGGTATCTACTTATAGTAACTCTGAACTCCTTGATGAGACTCTCTCATAATAACCTTAACCCCTCTAGGAGTATGTATACTTCAACACCAAATTGGGTCTACAACTATCAACACTTTAGCTTTCTTAATATAAGACTAAATGAGCACACCCAAAATTATTTGAAAAACCCAATAAACTTCACCTGACCTCCTTAAGATCAAGAGACCATTTTTGAGGACATACAAAAATTTACCTACAAAATCATGATAGGACTTGATGCAATGACACCAAACTAAAAACTTTCAAGCTTCAACATAGGCCTTTGGACATAAAAAATTGACCTTGATATTCTTACAGACCTTTATGACAGAGATGAAATTCATACCCTCTTACATATTGTTGACTTGATGGAGCTAGAGTAAGGACTAAATTTTAGGACATATGATACAAAATTAGAGCATCATTTCAATATTGTATGGACACCACTCTACTTACATGCAAGTCATAGGAATTTTCAGCACCTTTAACTCGAGGCCTAATGAATTAGAAAAATAACCACAGAGAACTTAGAACAAAACAAACTTTCAAATATTAAGACACTTTATTTTATTTGATAATTCTTATACCATCCTTCAAAATGACCTAGACCTCAAATATCATAGAAAACTTAGAAATATTTTGACTTTCCTCATTCCTCCGACTAGTCCATGGAATCAACTATCAAGACTTGATATGATAAGCTTTACTAAGAAAAATGTTTCTAATTTAAACTTAGATTATATAGTGACAATACCATGATGTTCATGAAGGACATAATTTTTTTTTATAACTCGACTATCTTGGAGACTTATCACAGATACTCATGAACAAGGATATCATAGACTATGTCAAGAGCACCATACTTACATTCAAATCAAGGACTCACAAAGAACCAAAAACTCAGATTATTTAACACATTGGACTATCCCATCATCCTCAATGAAATATGTCCACTTAAAGCACATCTTGTACTACTTTTCTTGATGACAGAGAGCCATTAAACTTAATCCAAGAGACCTCGGACTCAAGAGACTCAACATAGGCCTTTTCTTGCATGACACACACATACACTCACCTTATAAAGATGATATCACAACTTCAATACTATTATTAATGGAGGAGACACCAAAAAGAGATAAACTTAATTCTACATACAATTGCAAACTCAAACACCTACATATGTAAGGACTCAAAAACACATGACTATGTCACTTAGCATACCTTATACATTTTGAGGTATTCCATACTCCAAGTGACTTCAAATTATTATGCACAAGTGAATGAATGGATGAAATACACATATGATGTTATTAACTTTTGAGCCCTTCTACTAAAGTAAAAAAATCTATTTGAACTAGTTTAGACCCTTCCTTGATGCCACAAGAACCTTATTTCACAAACTTCACTAGATTATGCTACATTTTAGACTAAGAATATGATACCTTGGATTTTATTTCATGAAAAACCATCATTTTTCCCTTAATATTTTCCAAAACATCCTTATACTCATTCATGAGAGTATTCTTATTTAAAACATCTCACTTTGAGTTTGAAATCTACTTTTGTACCTTGAAAATCCCATTTGGTGAAAATATCTTGTAATATGCCCTTGCTTATGACATTTGTGACACACAATCTCATTCTTCTTTCTTTGTTCAAACACACTTAGGTTCCAACCACAATCCTTAGCCCTATGACCATACTCATAACATGAAAATAATTCTCCTTGAAGAATCCCACATCATTCCTAGGGGACCTCCTTTTACAATCTCTAGCTCTATAACCAAAATCATGACAAAAAGAAGTATCCATTGAATAAAGTACCATACCTTACAACATTAGGTTGTCTAATTGAGTTATACCTTCTAAAATCAGTCTTCTTGATCACTATCTCATTTGATTTTGAATTTGGACCAGCTTCATCATCATTCTTCTTTTTCTTACCTTCAAACTCTAGGCCTATTTTATCATCTGAGGATCTTTGACCTTCTAAAATCCCAACAAGAGCTTTAGAGATCTTCTCAAACTTCTCATACATACTCAACCTACTAGATGTACTATCCATATATGATTATAGAGCTTTCAATTTTTTTCATACATGGAAAAATATTCCTCTTTCTCCTTTAGGGCATTGGAAAAAATTCAATTTGATATTTCAAACCCTTGATGGCTTGATCATGATATTTCTCCATGTAGTTGACTTGATTTTGGTAGGCATCAATACATGACTAAGTTATTTAATTCCTTATCCTTAATATAGCCTCAATATTTGAAGACTTACCCATAGCTTGTGCTTCTAAGATCTCCTTCAAGTTGTTAGACTTGCTTCTTAAGGACCTGATCTGATACCAATTATTGGAAGCACAATGGACTAAGAGGGGGATGAATTATTCCTTACAAAAATAAAATTATATTTCATATTTCTTATCCAAAACACAAAACCACTTAACCATTAATTTATGTGTGCACACCATCAAATACCATACATGAAATGAAACATGAACAAGAGAATCAAAAAAAGACACAAAATATAAGTGGAAACCCTCAAGGGGAAGAAAACCCACTGAAACACAATATTTATATTGATATGTTTCAAATTTAGTAAGGCACCAACCCCACAAGGAGCACCGACCCCTAGTTTAGTAGAGATATAACCCTAAAAGGATCACCAAATCCACAAGGAGGATACAAACCCCAAGATGATCAAGAACCCACTCAACCACCTTATGAAGAATCTTTTTGATGTATTTCTTCTTCCACAACTGATAGAGATCACAATTTCAGCTCACAATACTTTCACCCTTGTTCAAACCCTAGGTCTTCAATCTCTCACAAACTAACACTTTATTCACTTCTAAGATATTCAAACCCTTGAACACATTATTTCTATCATTCCTCAAATTTTCACACTCTTTATCATCTATCAAATCATACTCACACACCTTCAAAACTCTCACACCTAGGTCACACTTCTTGCACACACTCAACTAGCTCACAAAAGCACCCAAAACTATGCTTTTATAAGATCTCCTTCATTCAAACTCAATATAGGCCAGTTTCCCTCCTTTTTTTTTTGAACATTATAACTTAATCAATTCCATAAACTTTATCATAATATTCACAAGTGACCCAAGTAGGTCGGCCTAGCCAAAATCCTCAAAATCCCATCATTGGAATGAGAAAAATCCTCTAACACCAAAAATATTTTTATTAAAGCTCTAAAATCACCACACATTTTTAAAATTACATTTAAAAATCATCCATGTTTTTAATTTTGATAAAACAATCATATTATTTCATTTAATGGTCCCACTGGCTCATTACCTTCACAAAATAGTTGTTTCCAACAACTTGAATATCCCTTTGGGATTCAACACCCCGAGATGAAATCAACTATGGCATGTGAAAAATAAATGGAAATCCCATAACCTGTATAAAATTCCTAATAAATTTATATCTCATGAAACATTCACCTTCTCAAACCAAAACTACTTTTGTCTTCACCAAAACAAACTACCCAAAAACCTAGTTTTGAAAACTTAGCTAGTTCACACCTTGTTTCCACTTTAAAGACCTAAAAATGGATTATATATATGAATAATTCATCCCTATTCACTTTACAAGTGATATAAATCATTAACTCATGCCTCAAATAACTCAATCTTGTAGCAAGAACAAACTTGTCCTAAAAATACAGCTTACCTTCTTCATCACAAATTAACCTAAATGACCAACCAAAACACCTCATAATGAGACAATCCATACCTCAATATAAATATTTATGAATTACCTTTCTATAACATATTGTAATTCCTTCCAATTGGACCTTCCAATTCCAATTGGAAGGCCTTCAACCAAGCTAATATCTCTGTAACCTTTTCTTATGCCTTCTACGACTCAAGAACTGACTATGAGCCCACCATGCTCCATCATCCAAAAACACACTTCCAAAATTTAAAAATAAAGTAACACACTTAGAAATTATTTCTAAACATTAAAAAACATTCACCATGCATGAAAAACTAAAATTCATCACTTTACCTCATGTAGCCATTTGCACCCTACTAGAACAAGCATCCTTCAAACTTGACCTCACAAAGAACAACTCATAAATTTTTCATACCTTATCCAATAATCAATTTTTATATACCAATGGTATCTAAAAATATTCACAACACAACTTGAATCAGCTCGTAACTCCTTCTATAGCTCTTGCAATGTGAATTTTATTGAAAGCTACTCCAAACTACCCCAAAAACCAATCTTCATAAATAGGGCACACTTTGAAATTTTTCACTGTCACCATGACCTGAAACCTTCATGGACATCAATAAAAAATCTAGGGATATCATAAATGGAAAGTTATTCTTTACCTTCTTTGGATAAATTTTCCTTAAATTAAAACTCTTCAGAAATAAGAAAATTTAGGTGGGGCCCACATATCACCACATGCACTAACATACCTTTATGGAAATTTAGAAGATTCATCTACAACATATAACCATAAATTTTTCACTAGGAATCAAAACAAGATTTGTATACTCACTTTTCTTGAAGCTTCTCCTAACTAGGGTTTTGCTAGGGTTTCAAACCATCTTACCTTCTTAACGGTCTCATAAAAACATGATGATCAAACCACCTCATTATTTTTTTAAAGCTACATAACTAACCTAAGAATCTATACCAAATATCACAGGTTCCCAACGAGCATTAGAAGGTCATATTTTGCTCTAAAAACACACTATTACTTACCAAGTTTTGCCAAAACTAGCATATCTTTCTAAATATTCATTAGAATTATTTGAAACTTTTCATGAAGCATCATGAAAACATCCTCTAATAGTACATAATCACCAAATATCCAAAATAGATATGAAACTCTTTATCCAATGTCATTTACATGTGTTTACCTACCTTTTTCTCACTATTTTCTTCCCAAGGACCTCATAAATGCATCATACCACTGAATATTGTCCTAAAACTCACCATACATGCCATGTATCATCAACATGTTGTCTCCATGATCCAACAAGAAATATATGTTCCAAATCACAAATATCTACCTCATTTTGCATGCTCTAGAGCTAGAAACAAGCCTGGAATGACCCGACTCATCACATGTTGATGACCTCATGACCTAGTCATGCTGACCTCATGTAGTCTCATAAACACATGAAACATACCTCATGGAACATTTATGACCTCATAAAAGTCAAAAAATTACTTTTGAATACTCAAACCATGACTTATCATACTCAACCATGCACCAGTGCACTATATACCTTCACCAAACTTGACACAACCACTTAATCTTCATGCTTGACACCTAAAAACACCATATAGAGACTAATAGTATACCATGACACCCTTTTCCATCAATGGAATTTCCATCAATGACAACACTAACACACATTAGCCAAAATTTAATTCAATTCAATTAAATCACAACTACATGGTATGATGTGATAGCTTTGAGAGGTCACTATTCTTACCCCTTCCAGTGACTTTTGAGAGGAAGTATATTTCTAGGGGGAGGATGTAGTGCACACAAAATTCCTACATTATTTTATTGTTGACTTATCTTATTGACTAAATTAGTGACATTGATATAATACTATTGGGATATTATATGGTTTTGTCATAAATTATTTTTATGAAACAAGTGGTGTTTGAGGCACCTAGTGCCAATATAGTGTTATGATACATATTACTAGCTTTTTTATACTCATGTTATTGTGGATACAACTAGGATGAAATTTATATAGATATTACTTGATATAGGATGGATGTATGTCAATTTTACTGCATATTGTGATTACTAGCTATGATGATACTGCTTCAGATGTTATCATGGAATAACTTAGATGAATTCTATATTTTGATCTACTATGGAAATATATATGACATTTTGGATAGTTATCTCATTTGAATACTAGTTGCTTTCTTAATTTGGATTGTTATCCATAAGTGATACAAATATTGATGTATGTGGTATCATTTTACTTGGTTTATTGTATCGAGTGGGTATGATGACATGTGAATCAAGTGTGTAGGATTACAGTTCACACATGAGAATGTGGGACTTAGAGTTGCACCTCCAAGTTTGCACAAGTAGCCTTCTAGGCCGAAACCTCACCTTTCATAGTTAATTTTTTGGCCTTGTTATGTTTTCTCCTAAGGGTTTTGGATAAATCACTTTCCTTTTTTATGTTTTGTGATTATTGTAGGAACCTTTAGTTTTTTCCTTCTTGGACCATTTTTGGATTAATTTATCTAAACCTTGTTTAGAGTTATTTTTGGGGGCCTAATGCTCCCTACTTATGTTAGTGATGTTTTAATTTTTTTTTTTAAGGTGTGGGACCACTTAAAAATGAGTTAGGCGGGCTGCAATCCCTCTTCATGTGTGCCACTTTTCACAAACTCGAAATTGGGATAAAAGTGGAAATTATAAGGTTTATTTTTTGTGTTGGGGGTATCATTTATACTGAAATGGACCCCTTGGACCGTACCTATGGGTAAGGGACCTTTTTCAAGGTTCAAATGGGATTTCCCTCCCATTTGAGCCTCTTTTGTCCACATCATTATAAATGTGCTTGTTTTTGAACCACCTTGGAAGTTGAGGAAATTTTGTTTAATTTTAATTTTGATTTTGGGATATTTTCCTCCATTATGTCTTTTATCTTATGTATGATGTGGACTTGTGGAATTATTATTTTTGAGAAGGATATGAGTTAAGCTTGTTATCCTCTCATTAGTGAGGATTAATTTTGACTCTCCTTCATATACCTACATTATGGAGGGGGAACCAAATTTTGGGATCTCATTTTACACTTGGAGTTTAGAGAGATCTTGGAGGAGCTAGGAGCTATGAGATATTTAATTGTGTTTGGAATTAGATTACTTGGTTTTTTGAGGTAGGTCAGTATACCTCTTGCTTTGATTCTATGGTAGATTCACATTAATTAATATCTTTTTGTTAGTCTTATAAACTTTCATGATATGTTGGGTGTTGTATATAAATATTATTTTCTTTGTTTTTTTCTCCATCCATCTCACTTGAGATGGATTTTGGAATGTAGGGGAAGAGGGAGGAAACCCCCTCTAACCCACATGGATTTATGGGTAAGCCATGATGGAAATTATATTCTTTCCTCCCCTCATATGGTTTAATGAGGGAGATGAGTTTTCATATGGTTTGAATCTCATCTCCCTTCCTTGTCAAGGAAACCTTCCATGGTTTGAAAAACCTTGGAAAGGAGGAGGCTTGGAGCTTGGGATGAAGCAGATATAAGGATTGAAGGACCATGTTGATTACTTGATGAGTGTTACTTCTTTGAAATACTAAATGATTTGCATAAGGCCTATTTCCTCCTCATCCCCATTTTGAGGAAACATGGAGTTTCCTTCTTTGTGTTTGGTTTTTTGGCTTGTGGTTAATTAAAGTTGTTTGTGTGTTGTAACCTCTTATTTTCCCCCATATTGTGTAACTTCGAGGCATGTATCCTCTCTCTCTCATAGGATTAGAGGGAGGCTAGCATTTCCTCCACATTTTGAGTTGGCTTGTAATGATGTCATTTGGTTGTGTGGACAACTAAACCACCTATCTTGTGTATGGAGACATTATTTTCAAAGTTGGAGCATGATTCTAGAGCTTTACATGGAGTGGTAATTTCTTAGAGATTTGGTTTTTTTCTCAAATTGTTTACATGTTTCTCTAGGAGGTATATCCTCTTACATTTTAAAGTTGTATAAGATTCATGGTATATTTCTAAGAGAATGAGAAATGTAAAATAGGTTTTATAAGATTTGAAACTTCCATTTTCATTCTTGTATATAAGCTTGTTTTAAGAAGATGAAAAAAGGATTACATATGTAAGGTGAAGTTTAGATAGTGAAATGCTTGTTAGTAAGGGTTGTATTCACATTTGTAATTATTGTATTAGGAGCATGGAATGAAGTGGCTTATGAATCATGAATTAGTTGGTAAACTTGTAACTTCAATAAAATGAAAGAGAACATTTTATAATTAGTGTTTGGAAATCATCTTGTAACATGGCGTAAATCTTATATATTAGAAAGGGAAAACTGGTATATGGTGACATTGAGATAGATCTTACTCATTTTTATAAAATAAATTTTTTTTTGCTTGCAAAAGATAATATTGTATTTGATTGAGCTCTTAAACTCATGGAGTCATTTTTCAAGATCTTGGTTTGTTATTAAATTTGTGTTATTAATGTGTCATTCGTGGCCTATTAAACTTAAAGTTATATTTGTAACTTGGTTGATATCAAGATCCTTGAACTTGCATGGTTAACATTCCTTATTATTACCCTTGAAAAGTAGTTGATGTAAAATAAAATTTACTCTTGTCAAGATTGAGAAATCTTTCCACACATTCCCTTTAGTTGTTAATTAGATTAAATGGAAGATAATGATATATGATTGTTTTATTCTTGAAAATATTAGTTTGGAAATGGATTTGTATTCACCATCCAACTAAGGTCTTATTTTCCCCTAGTTTACAAGTATATGGTTTTCTTGTTGCAATTGATCATAAGGTAAAACCTTGCCTCTTTTAGGATTTCCTTTGAAATTATTTAAACACACACACACACACACACACACACACACACACACACACACACACACACACACACACACACACACACACACACACACACACACACACACACACACACACACACACACACACACACACACACACACACACACACACACACACACACACACACACACACACACACACACACACACACACACACACACACACACACACACACACACACACACACACACACACACACACACACACACACACACACACACACACACACACACACACACACACACACACACACACACACACACACACACACACACACACACACACACACACACACACACACACACACACACACACACACACACACACACACACACACACACACACACACATATATATTAGTTGACAAAATATCTCTTATTTACTCTTCTCTTAAAATTACAAAATCAGTGTCGAGCTCCTAGTTTTCTATGAAAGTGAGGAAGAAGAAGATTTGCAAGCCCTCACAACCTCTCAATAAATTTAAAGGTATATAGAACTATATAAAAACCTATAGATTTATATGTGGTAGCACATATTTTGTATATATACTTACCTAGGTACTCATTATAATATTATATTTAAATAGGAAATTACTTTGAAACCAGGAGTAAACTACAATAAGTTTATACATATAATAGTAAATTTGTATTTGTTTATATGCATATGAAATTTTTTTCCCTAGTTTGCTTCTTATAAATGAAGCAAATATTTATCATATGGAAATATCATTTTCCTTGCACATATTATCTCGGTAAATAAACTAGCAATCGCATACAAGCAATAAATGTGAACACCGAATGGGATTGGGCGGGAAGACTCGAATAAATGAGGAGGTGAGAAGGGTCAAATTTGAATGAAATAAATTTATTAGTTGAATTTGACAAAGGAGAATTGTCTCATCGACACAACTAAGAAAAGGAATTTGGAAAGCCACTCCACACAGCTAGGCAAAGGAAACCCAATTTGTATGGGAGAGTAAATATACACATGTTGTTTTCCAATACATGTTAATGGAAATTGTATAAAGAACTACAATTAATAATTGCAAGTTTAAATGAGAACAAAAAGGTATTTAGACACTAAATAATGTACTTGGGTATATTTCTAGGTCTTGATCACATACCAATAGTCATATGATACCTAAGCGAGAAAAGTACTAATTGACCACTATCTTTTGTCTCTTTGCTTTGTTTCTAAATTCCTTCTTGGTCTTACACATCCTATTTCTCGCCTTTGAATTTTGACACTTCAGATTTTCTAAGTCTGGACACAAGTGCCCATGCTTCATTTTCCCCTCCGGGCACCCCCAACCTCTTTGTATCTTGATAGCATCTTTTAGGTCTTTTCTATCCATTAGGAATCTTGTTTTCTTATGGGTTGGCCTTTTAGTGGTTAATTATAAAATTCAAACAAGGGAATCTTATAAATAAAAATATATGTGACCATAATAAAGGACCAATATCTAAGCATCTATTACTATCACCTAAGGTTTCATCCAAAGGCATTTCAAGAGCATCAAATCATCCATCTAGCTATCATTAAAGGTACAAGTGACTGCATTCTTTTGCATACACTTCAGAGGAAGGGAAGTTCAATTCTCCATGTACACATCTACTTACATTAGTAAATTCTGGCTATTTCTTTCTATCAAGTGCATATTGCATAAGAGACACCTAGGGCATGACTATACACACATGCACAAATGAACTACATGGATTGTGAAATGTAATGTAGTACCCAGATTGTAAGTTCACTCAGTTGGGTTACCACTTTGGGTTAGTCCGATCGCCCATTTACATATTTTTATTTTTATGATTTGATGTGTTTTGCGGTTGTGTAGGTGACCTTTCTCTTTACAGGTTTAAGGAGAATTCAGTGATCTATCTGTCCACTTGGTAACATAGTTAATGCATTTAGTGATGCTTTTATTTCTCATTTCTCTATCAATATCAGCTCTAAGATCTCCTATTTTAATTAGCAATATAATACCAACTTAGCTAAGATGGATAATGTACTTGCATGGACTCTGAACTTCAAGATTTATTCATCCAAAGTCTATTATTGACTCTCCAGAGAGTGTTATCTTCGAGACATCTCCATCATTCAATCATTTACGCCATACTCTTAAGCTACACAAAAGTAAACTATTATCTATGGGCAAGATTAAGTATCATGAGCAGGCTTCATCTTCTACGTGATTTCAAAGTAAATCAACTTTCAATCCATCTACTAGACCTATCAAGCTAAAGATGCTATTAACACTATCACTAATCTTGAAAATCTTCAATGGAAACCTTCTAACTCGTATGATTACTAAATTACCGTGTGCTCCGCATATTCTATTCCTACAACTCATTGATAGTAATATTATTATGCTTCCTCCTCCACTCAATCTGGACCCATATCATCCTAAAGGTCACAATTACAATGAAAATTTCAGATGTGATTATCATCAATGCATTAGGTTCTACAGATTGATGTTTCAAACTTTGGAATCTTATTCAAGATCTTATCGATAATAATGCAATTGAGCTTCTTCACCTACAAAATCTACGCTACGGTTAATGAAAATCACAAGATTGATATCTTCAAAAATCCTCTACCTAAACATGACGAATAAGAGGATGAATCTTTATCCAATCATACATATAGTGTAGTACCTCCTCCTTCATCTGGGGATCTTTATTTTTGAGTCTCTCATGTTAATGCATCTCCACCATTCATTGTATTCTTTGACTACAACCTATCACACTACATTCTCCTCTGACACATTACATATCAATGTTTATATTGTGCTTCACGCTATCAATAATACAATGATTGATCTATTGATTCATGTATGTGTGTGCTCTATTGCACTTATTTTTGTAATCGACTTTCCACTATCTCATATTTTATATCTAGTTCCTAAATCATATGGTTACGTCAAACTTCTAGTCACATTTGGTCCTCTTACCATGTTTGTGTCATTTCTTGTGGCACCTTCATTCAAAGGGTGTGATATGCTCTTAGGTGTTCTCTAGCTCTGTGCAACTAAGGATATTATTTCCATGAATCACTTGTGTCTAAATTTCATTCACAACATGCAAGTCATTACTATCAATGGTATTCTACCATGCACACCATGGTCACAAAATCTTCTTGAGGTTACCATTGCACTCACTAGAGCATCTAACTCACCATGACCTCTCAAATATAAAGCACAATCTTATCCTAGCTTTCTTATTCACACACAACCTTCATGGTCTCATCGTTCCATTAGTCCATTACATCATTCTAGGTACACTACTTGGGAAGATCCTTCACATAGGTATACATCACCTCCTTGTTTTCCTTCACATATGTGTTCATCACCTCTAGTGCTCTACTTACATAGGTTTTCATCACCCCCTCGATCTCCTTCATATAGGTTTTCATCACCTCTTCTCTCTCCTTCACATAGGTTTCCATCACCTCCGTGGTCTCCCTTACAAGGTCCACATCACCACCCAAGTATCATGTACATATGTCTCATTCATTGATACAAAAATGTCTCATGCAAGCCAATCTTAGAACATGGTCACACACCTTTATCCCCGCAAGCATCATTTGGAGGACCCTCATCTTTCACTTTTATTGATAACATATTCATCAACATACACTTGGTGGCAGCATACTTATTTTCCCCCTCTAGAATTGTTAGGTGTCTCACACTTCTACCATTTCACTTATTCGCATTTAGTCTTTCACATGTGTCTTACACATCTTGATACATTTGTATCATCATTACCCTATGATGCACTCTTATGCTCTAGTTTACACTTTACTTTTGAGGTCTCACTACATTCATGAACCTCACATCATACACACAACACATTTCACACTTGAGTGCATTCAGGACACATATTTATATCGCACATTCACCATGACAAACTAATTGATGACACAATCTAGTTCCACAGTTCATACTCGACTACTGAGGTTCTAAATATAAAATGAACCTCACCACACCGACTCACTATCTACGATCTATGATTTATCGATCATATATTTTAGTGCAAAATTCAAACCATTTCCCGATGACGCACTCTTGTTCTATTGTTCATTCTCAACTATTGAGGGAGAATTTATAAATGAACCTCATATCATGCATACTCATTCACATTCACTCGGGGGGCATGTTGCTCTTATCATTAAAATTGCATTCATTCCATTCACACTCACATCATAATGCATATCTTCATTACACATTGTTCTTTCTTACTTATACTCACATGTATGCTTTGCTTACTATGTTAGATGGATATATTATATGTCACTATATTTTCTATATACACATGTATGTTCACTTGCCTTCTAGTTGTGAATGAAGACTTTACATAGATCTTTACATCCATCATGGATGTTTGGCATTGTACCTCTTACAAGTCCCACAAAGGCTCATGGGGGTATCTACCTTCATACACACTACAGGTGATATTTTTTCATTTTATACTATTTTATATTCATACTAACACACTACTATATCAGATCATACACAATTTGACATACTTTTTAACTATATAACATGCTAACGGGTGCTTCATGTGCAAAATTGGTCTTATAGGAACTATTTTATACCATGGTTGTATGTTACTTTTTACTCGTCTACTATTTTTCATTGTTTGTCATTATTTTCCATTGTTTGTGGGATTTTCCCTTTATCTTGTGTGCACACTATATGCTTTTGGTTGTTTTTTCCCCGATTGTCTTGTGACATTGTGAGTGATTTTCCATGTTTGAAACCCTCTTTTCGAGTTCTACATTGCCTTCTTGCTAGCTTACACATTGTCTTATATATGCATATTTTTCTTTTTACACTAAAACTTGTTTTCAACCACTTTGTTTTCATGTGCCTTGGTTTCTACCATGAACATTCCCTCCCCTACTAGGCATCAATTTTAGTACAGTTTCGGTCCTCTCATTTGGGTCATATCCTCCTAGAGACATCACATGCACCTCAAATGAGGGGGACATACATTGGGTGAATCATTCACCCCATACAGTAGAGTTCCAAGTCATAGTACAACACAATTCAATACAAAATCAACATAGTATATAGTCTCAAAAATGACCCAAAATCTAACTTGGGTCTTCAACACAACATAGATGCTAGTGCCCATATAGACATAAGCACCTAAGCGATCCTATCCCTTCCTGGGTGCCTATGAATAGGGGGAAGTTACAATGATTTTATCATATTGGCATAATTTACACAACCATTTTCACATAATAAGCACAATCCTCCAAAATCAACATGTATGTTATCTCCTTTTTTGTTTCGCATTGGATCAAAATGGATTGAAATTGATCAAACTTGAATAAAGTAGGATCACACCATCTACAATGGTGTATAAAATTTCAAGAAGAACTCAAAGGATGGAGAATAACACTAGACCTTTCTCCCTATACTTATTCTTTGTGGCGTGAGATTGCCCAAAAACTCGCATTTGGCATGAGATCACCCAAAAAACTCGTTCTTGGCATGAGATTGCCCAAAAAATTCAATCTTCTACAACATTTTAAGGATCCTTTCTATTTTTACTCATCATGTATCAAGTGCACATGTTCATTTTTGATTTTTACATACTTTTACACACTTTTGTTACATACTTGGATCAAATTTTTCATATATACAACTTTGATTACTCTTTTACTCTTCTCTTTTGTAGGTCCATCCTTATGGGAATCAATAGTGACATCATCAAGCATCAAACAACATCAATAAAAGGTACAACATGACATATACATATACGCTTTTCACCCCTAGGGTCACTTCCTCTTCTCTAGCTTTCATGCTTCATTCTTATCACTCCACACTTTTTCTTGTTTCCTCGACATGCTTTTTCCATAGATCTACATGGTTATCAAGTACAAATATCTTATCTACTTTATGTTATAAAGAATTCTCTCAACAACATAAATTGGGGGAAAATGTAGATACTAAATCATGTATTTGGGTATATTTTTAGGTCCTAATCACATACCATTATTCATATGATTCCTAAGCGAGAAAATCACTAACTAACCACTATCTTTGGCCTCTTTTATTTCTTTCTAGATTCATTCTTAGTCTTACACACCATATTTCCTAGTCTTGAATTTTGATACTTCATCTTTTCTGAGTTTGGAAACCAACACCTAGCTAGGACACGAGCACCTAGGTGCCCTCATCCCCTTTGGGCACCCCCAACCTCTTTGTATCTTGCTCACATATTTTGGGTCTTTTCTAGCTATTAGGAATCTTGTTTTCTTATGGGTCAACCTTTTAGTGGTTAATTATGAAATTTAAACAAGGGAATCATATAAATACAAAGCTATGTGACCATAATAAAGGACCAAGCTCTAAGCATCTATTACTATCACCTAAGGTTGCATCCAAATGCATTTCAAGAGCATCAAATCATCCATCTAGCTATCATTCAAGGGACAAGGGAATGCATTCTTCTGCATACACTTCATAAGAGGGGAAGTTTTTTTCCATGTACACATCTACTTACATCAGTACATTCTAGATATTTCTCACTATCAAGTGTATCTTGCACAAGATCCACCTAGGGCATGATTCTACACACACACACAGAAGTACATGGAGTCTGAAATGTAGTGCAACTCCCGGATCATAAGTTCACTCAATTGGGTGACCTCTAGGATAAGTCCAAATCCCCATTTGTATCTTTTTCTTTTTGGATTTGATGTGTTTTAGGGTTGTGTAGGTGTTCTCTCTACTAACAAACTTCACAAAATTTACAATAAAACTAAGGTTTTGAATTTTATTGAAGTTCACGATATTACTATTTTTTTCCAATGTGACCACTGACCCTTCCTAAGTATTATTCCCAACATGATCAGTCATTTAAGGGTTCATTTGGGACATTCATAATGGAAAATGGTAGGATAGGGATGTGTGTCAACTCGAGGAATAAGGAGATGAGCCACCATCATGCATTACCCAATAGTTGTGAGGGTATTTGCACTTTTGGACTTTATTTATAAAATATAAAAATACTAAAGTTTGAATGAAAAATATCTATTACATGCACATAAAATCTTGAAATAAGTACAACCATTATCCTATCAATAATAGAGCACATTACATAATTTTTAAAAGTAAATTATGAATAAATAAGACTTCCATCATATCATATATTAAAAAGTAATTGTATTACATCAACACATATGTGTTTGTATTCCATCTAGATATAAAATTCAAACAAACCCATCATATCAATTATATAAAATTTTTAATATGTTTTAAACCTCTATAGACACTATATCAAATACATTGATGACACAACCAAAGTACTTTCATGTACAAAAACATAAATATTTGGTATCAAGTATTGGACCAAACTCCAACACAATACAACCCAAACTGATCCATTTTTAAATTATGTAATATTTAAAATCATGTGCCACTTCAAACACTTTGTCCAATTCCCCTCCACTTCCCATGCCATCAAATCTTATAAATGAGGTACTTGTAATAAATACATCCATATTTGAGCTTAAGAGCTTCAAACTGAAATGCATTTATTTAATTCCAAAAATTCAAATACTTGCATGAGAAAACATATTCAAAATTGAAATCAAGCCATTGGATTATAATATTCAAATTCTTGATCCACACCAATCAATGTCAACCAATCAGAAACAAGCACAAGGATCAAACATCAACAACACTTCTATCCATCCTATAAATTCAGTTCATTTGATGGTTGGGCCATATTTTCATTTAGTTCTATTATGGAGGAGCACTGATTTATCAACTACTGATTACTGCAAACAATATTCTGCATACAAAACCTTAACTTATTCTTCAACTACAAATATGGTGTAAGTATTCATTATGATTTACAAAAAAAAATTGTTTCTCTTTATTGAAGTTATAAACCTGTAGAATGCACATGTTACTTTCTTTCTCTTTTAACAATCCATTCTACCTATTATAAACCTATAAAATGTTGTTGTTACATTTTTTCAGAAATCTAAGTATCTACAATAAGGAAAATAGAAGTATAAAAATCTAATTATCATATTTTTATCTACAAAACACACTAGAACTTATAATATATTTTTTCAAAACATATCATTGTAAAGATTTTTTTGAAAATATTAATGAAAAAAATCATAAATATGTTAACTTTGTATAAAAAACTATGAAAAAATCACCATCATTTTCTATTTTCGTTATTGTAGATACAAAGATAACATATTTCTAGTTTTTTACTAATATGATACTTAGATTTTTATACTTATATTTTCCTTATTGTAGATGCATAGCTTTTTGAAAAAAAAAAATGAATTATAACAACAACATTCTATAGGTTTATAACTTCAATAAGGAAAAAGATATAAAATCATAAAACCATAAATATGATATATTTGTATCCACAATAAGGAAAATAGAAAATGATGTTGATTTTTACATAGTTTTTGAAACAAAGATAACATTTTTTTTACACATTTTTTCATATTTTTTTCTTACAATGATATGTTTTGGAAAAATATATTATATGTTGTAGTGTGTCTTGCAGTTTTTATTGTCACCATGAGAAGAAGGAAACTACCGAAAAGAGTAAGGCCAACTATTGCCAAAACCAGAGGATTCAGATTTCCACCAAGTGAAGCACATGAAGAAGAGGCCAACAATACACCAATTCAAGATGTCAACTACACATTTGTTCAAGATGAAAACAATAGTCCACCTCCAGAAGTAAACATCCAAGTAACAAGAAGGAGATATTCAGCTAAAAGAGTAAGAATACAAAGAAATGATTGGAACAAATATGACATGGACAATGCTATGAGAGATGTTGAAGAAAATGGATTTTCTACACGTTCTGCTACAAAAAATGGGGTATACCAGCAAGCACTCTTACTTCTTGGTTGATGGGTATCACCACCACCAAAAGAAAGGGTCCACAAAAATTCTTACTTGACGAAGAAGAGCTTGAGATAGTGAGTTGGTGTCATGAAATGGCAGACATGGGTCATGGAATAGAAATTATACAACTTAAGGCATATGTGGCACAAATATGTGAAACTAGGTCCAACCCTTTTATAGATGGTCTTCCTTGGTAAGTCATGGTGGGCTGGTTTTAAAAAAACATCCATAATTAACATTGAGGATATTGAAGGCCATGATAAAGATCATGAAGTATTTATTGAGACATAAATTATATATTATTTCTACATTACTCTATAAATGCTTATGATAACCAACCCATATGGGCCACACAAAATATGGAATTGTGATGAAACTAGATTAGAGGATGGAAGGAATTATGGTATGAGAGTGCTTTCCAAAAGGGGTAGTATAATTTTCCCATACATCATTCCAAAAATCAGGGAATGAATTACCATATTGTGTTGTGTAAATTCTTTAGGAAAAAGCATTCCAAGATTCTATATGTTTAAGGGGAAGAAGCAATTACATAATTACATTGCAAGATGTGATCTCGATGCCTACATGGCAGCTCAACCTCATGCATGGATGATGAAATATTTATTCATGAAATGGCTACATCACTTTGCAACATCTATACCTAGTGGTGTGTCTCCAACAAATAGGCATTTGCTGATATTTGATGGACATGGTTCACATGTTGCTTTAGGAACAATTCAAGAGGCAAGGAGCTTGGGAATATATTTGTTAACATTTCCTGCACACACCTCTCACAGATTATAGCCATTAGATGTCAGTGTATTTTCTCCATTCAAATCTTACTTCAAGGAGGAGAGACATAAATGGATAACTGAGAAGCATGGGATAGATATCAAAAGGGAAGAATTAGCAAAGTTGGGAAGTAAGGCATTTAGAAAGGCTCTTACCCCTAAAAACATTAAATCATGTTTCAAAAGGATAGGCATATGGCCTCTTAATCCAAATTCTTTGGATGAAGACATGAAACCAAGTAAAAATTAGACACATCTTTTCAAGATAAGGCAGGTGTAGTAGAAAACATGCTACGGTTATCTAAAGTTGATTTGCAAGTTGGAGAAGATGTTGAGATGGTGCCTAACACACAAGTATGCCAAGAATTATATGCTCAACCAAATGAGATAAACATAATTGAATGTGTTGATCAACAATCAACACCTTTGACTGTGAGTAATCAATTAGATGAGCCACTATCTATTCCCACACAAGCTAGCCCTCCTAAGTGGATGAAAGAATTTTCTTTCAATATTGGTGTAAACTTGAATTTCAACAATGAAGAAGTTAGTCTCTCTCTACCATCCCAGCCAACACTGCTTAGTGAGACAAATATGGTGCACTATTATGTTGATACTCAAGCCGAAGAAAATGATGGAACAACATAGTTGGAGGCAACATTTGTTTTAGGGGAAAATTCAAACCAAAATCAAGAGGAAAACCAAGGACAAAAATCTCTTAGTAAATTCTTAAAAATCCCAATGGAACAGGTCAAAGGTTCGAGAAGGCAAAATTTTGATGTTGGAATAAAGTTGAGTAGGGAATCTAAACTTATAACTTTCGATAAGTATGAAGCTTATCATGGATAAAGATAAAAATAAGGAAATTGATGAATTAAATTAAATAAAGAGGGAATAGATTCAAGAGAAAAAAGCGAAACATGTTGTTGAAGGAGAAAGAAAGGAATAGGAAAAGATTGAAAAATAATATATAAGAAAAATAAAGGAGCATAAAAATTGATGCAGAGGTGGAAAAGAGATAAGAAGAAAGAATAAGAAAGGATTCATAAGGAACAAGACAAAAAGGAAGATTTTGAGAAGGCAAGAAGAGAGTTGGAAAGGAAAAGGAGACTCGATAGTCCAACAAATCCATTTCTGAACAAAACTCATTATTGAGGGAGTTGATGGCCATCAAATTACCCCCAGCTGGTGTTTTGCACATAAATTTTTACATGGAGTAAATGTTTAAGGAAATTCCAAAACATTCCTAGCTACACCTGTGAGGGACATCAACACATGAAGATAACTAGCAAATTCTAACACATCCACTAAAAACATGTATGTAGATTGACTAGCCCCATTTCCTAGTTTTTGGAAATGATTTAGCAGAATGTTTTTAGTATTTTGGGAATTATCATGTGTGTGTGTGTGTGTGTGTGTGTGTGTGTGTGTGTGTGGTTGTTTGTATAATAGTAATTTTGATTCGAGAAAAACTAAAAATTGGGCTTGATTGATTTATATGGCCAAATCATGCTATGAATATGACATATCTGAGAATGTAACAACTCTATTTTTTGTAATGGATGAATGATCCCCTTATATAATGAAAAATATGTATTTGTATATTAATTCTATGAATAATTGTTGTCAAATGTCAGTATTAACTACAACCATGAAAAACTGTAGATTAAATCCATATAAAAACTAGACCCATTAAACAATCATCCAAATAACAATAAAAGGTCAATGTCTCTTTGCATAATTAACATTCCCTGTGTATGCATGTATGTAATATTTTTAATGTAAAATACAAATAAAATACATGTATACAAGGCACGCTAACAATTTGAAAAAATTCTTCTTAGGGGTGTTGAAGAACCTGTGCAACCTTTTACAACATTCTCTTAATCCTATTCCAAAATAAGATCTTTAATATTTGGGTGTGGATATATAGATAATTATGAAAATGGTATTTTTTGAAAAATCTTGCAGTTGCGAACACCCTGATAGATATGTATGAAATATATTTAAGCATACATGAGGTCAGATGATAATTTGAAAAAACTACATCAAAGAAATGTGGTGTCACTGACTACTGTAATGGTAGGTTTGCACAAAATAGGTTTTTTTAAAAGGCCTTGGAAAATATTGAAGTAGATGTAAAGCTACCAGTCCCTGAAATAATGGGTTTTCCCCTTTTGCATCAAAATGCATGTAATGGAAGCAAATTAAAACACCCATTTTCCAAATAAGAATATCAAAATGTATTGAAAACAAATAAAAACACTACAGATGAAATCTATCATTTCCCAGTGAGTGGAAACCTCACCAAACTATAGACGGGAAAATGGCTTTGCCTTAGGCTGTGGGAGAAATTATCTACCTTTCGATGTGAATGGAAGTGAATCTATTTTCTCTTCATTTTCCATGCAATCGCCATGGCTGGGAGCTTGGCATGTTATATTTTCCATTGGGAGCTTGGCATGGAATGCCAACAAATCAAAAAAGGAAACAATTGCAATGAGGTTCCCAACAATTGGCACTAGGTGTGATGTAGATAGGTGGTGGAGAGAAAATAGAATGCATTTAACTCTACATGCATTAGAGTAAAACCCATTGACTGTTGTGTACGCACCATTAAATTACCACCAATACATGTTTAATTTGATGGCCACATGTTTTTCTAAGAAATTATTTTTTTATATCAATTATTGAGTTATAACATTTCTATTAAAGGGGTGAGTTTTGTATTAATGTTTATCCACCCATGAAAAATGCATATAATGGAACACATTTGATTGAGATGGATTTTCATGATCCATAAATATGTATTTTAAATTTAGATTGAATATTTTTATGTAGATAAGAGGGAGCCAAATATTACGATATTATTTTTGTAGTAATCTGTGGTATAACGAATGTTATATAACATTTTTAACTTTGGGTGCACGACGAATGACTCCTCTCCCTTAACACATTTTTTCTAGTGGAGAGTATATTTTCATATATTTTGGGAGCCCATTGTGGTGCAGCCTTATCTCAGCCTCAAGTCACATGTGCATTTTTTCCCCAATCTTCATTAGCAATCTATTTAACCCTTTTTAGTAGTTTATCTTATCTTCCTCCATACAAATTAATAGCATGGACTTGTATTCAAACAACTCACACTCCCTCTATTCCTTGGCATGGAGTGTTTAAGGATAGTATTGTACATGATACACTCCTTTCCTTGACACTTGGAAGATATAACATGTATTGTGTGTACTTCTATCTTTGTTTTCTTGATAACCCTGCTATCTAGGAGTCCTCAAGGCTTTAGGTCCTCATTTTAGGTGCAATAGTTATCATGTTGATACATCATACAACCTCAAGCTTTCTATATACTGTATTCACATATTTATAATGGAAGGAATGCTACTTACCTTGTTCTCTCAAGTGATAATCCTTCAACTCCTTATTAAGCACACCTTCAATCATGATTCAAGGCCTTCAAGTAATGACATTCAAATGACTTGTCTACTCCTTCATAGATTTTATCCTCATGTGTATAACATAGGATCATTATTCAACCTATCAACTTGTATTAACATGCTAAAATTGCTCTATTTTTTCTTACACCCCAAACTTGGCTTCAAAGTCTCATTCATGGAGTATCACTTGGCATATGTAGGTTATTAGACATCATATTTAAGGTTATAATCATGAATTAATTCCTATTTTGAATGTTTAAGCCTTTGTAGACACTAAAATTAGGTCACACTCCCCTTTGGTCCCTCAACGAATAAGCACCCGTCATCACATTCACCTAGCCATGGCCCCCTTCAACCCAATAATATTAATTTAATTAAATTAATGCATTATCCTCACTATATTTATTATTTAAATATCTTATTTTAAATAATATTCACACATACAGTTCACTTAAACACCTCACCAAGCCAACTCAACCTAAGACATGTTTTTAGTAAGTTGCCATAACTAACTAAGACTTACCCAAACCCTAAAAATCAATGCCTACATTCCCTCTAACCACATTCCCACATGATCACAAGAGGATCTCAGTCTAATCCATGGGTAAATGACATAAAATATGAGGAAATCAAGAGGATCTCCCTAGTTTAGTAAACCTAGGAAATCCCACCTTGACCGACACCCCTAACCGTCAGTTACTCCCCTAACCGCATGCTGTTAAGCCGAAACCACCGCGGTTACCCTTTTAACCCCAAAACAACCTTATTCTAAAATTTGGAAGTTGGAAGCATAGAAGCAAAAGGGTTTGGAAAGCATTAACACATCTTAGAGAGATAACACATCTTCAGAGACTAAATTCCAGTAAGAATCTGCATGCAAGGAAGGAGATCAAACATCTTTTCCTGCATAACCATCCCAGCCATGACCTGATCTAACCAAGAAAAGAGGAATATACATGTAGTCCATGCAGAAGATTTCCTTCAATTGGTGATCACTTGCAACCTTCAAACCTCTCATCAACACCTCCATCCCTCACTCACAGGCATTCAGGACTGGAATCCAAGTAAGTATAACGTCATACTTTTTGGTTTATTTCATTTCATCATCATTTTATCATCTATTGTTTATCTAGCCACCTATTGACCTTCTCCAACATTTCCACCTCCATATACCCATTAAAAACCTCACCAAATCCTACCCCAGTCACCCAATACCTCATCCCGACCAACCAAAGTCCTTTGTGCAATCACAAAGGGGACCCAAAGCTTGTTCTATGGCATTTCCAGATTTCCACAGTAACCGGCACCTGTTACACTTGACTGCCATCAATTACCCTTAACCGACATCGGTCTCTGTATTTTCCCATATAGTCCTAGAATAGAGACCTACCCACCAAATTTCATCTCACCCTCATCCACCTGTGATCTACTCGAGACCTCTTTCAAACTTGTAGAACCCAGAACCAATCATTTGACCTTTGGATTCTATTCTAGCTTAGCCTGTTAGATTAGATCTATTTCTTATTGTGTTTTAAGTGAGATACCTAAATAATTTTTAATTATAATAGGATTTACTTTGTTTACAACATTAAATTGTTTAAAACAATGGACTAACAACCATCTAGGAAGTATCACACTTCCCAAATCTAGCATATGCTAGGCAATTCACTACCCATATTGTTTAATTCCTTTTGGTGGTCTTGCTTTGCATTACAAGTAGTTCCTCCTAGCCAAAAGGAATTTCTCACAATCAGCTGTGGATTCGGAAGTCATACGTGTGCAACAACCCATCAACCAACATTTTAACATGTATTCCTCCTATGCCCGTTACCCTATTTGTTTCATCAACACTTCAAAGAAATGATCTAAGAAACATGTGAAACATTTTGGCATGCCTGGTGGGACCCATCCAGGGTTCCTTGCATTTCATTCATTCCTAGGAAAAATTGTGTGTTTGTTTCCCTTCTAAAAAGCGTACACACTAATTTTCTTCCTTGGTAACCCACCTCTTCTTTCTATTTGCTCTCAAAGGAAACTTTCTTTTGGTGTAATTAAAAAGAACTATTTCTTCATGTTTTTTGCATTATAGTGAAAGAGCATCCCTCTTCCTCTTCATCTTATTATGTCATCTAATTTCACATCTCGATTTGGGCTTAAAAATAAGTTCATTGCATTCTGATTTATCACATTAGATCACATTAATTGAGGGAAACCTATACGCTGGAAGTCATGCCCAGCTGATGGTTGACAAATAAATCATAGAAAAGCACTTCTTTCCTTTTCTCTTTCTCTGAGTCTTACCAAACCTCACAAAATTTCAAAATACACACATTCTTAAACAACATCTTACCTAGAAGAAGCTGTAGGTGATCACACAATCATGACACAATGGGCACCCAGCTCGCTGCTCTATCGAGTCATACTTCAGAGTGAAGCCCGCCCCCACCATAACATACCTGAAACCTCACCTTTTAGATCTCCTTCTTTTTAGGAAGCCATCCTCACCAAAAAAATCTATTTCATAATTCATGTGTCAGTCCCTAAATAGCATAAGCTAAACAAACATAATAGAAAAGGGCACTCCTAGGATCACATTTTTCTTAGTGTTTCTGCTTGGCTTGCGTTTTGAGGTGAGAGATCACGTTCTTCACTTTTTGTTCATCCTTACACGCTCCTCATCATAGCTGGTGTATTCCGGCTTCACCTAAGTGTGCCTGGGCCATATCACCATCATTCTCAAAATTCTGGGTCTGATTCCACACCATATTTTAATTCACAACCACTTTTCTTTCATCACTATTTCAATTTCATAGTAACCATCATCGGTTACCTCTGACCGCCATCGGTTATACCCAACCAACGTCAGTTCTAGGTCCTTTTGCTAACCTACTCAAAAGGACATTTTTATTCATTTTCTTCCACTTTTCATAGTCCCTATCACTACCATCATACCCATTGACGTTGTAAACATCATCAGATTTCGCATACCTATCAAATTTTACCTTTTTCCTGGGTTTTCACCCACTGTCCATTTTCTACAAAGGTGACTAGCGGTGGTTACCCCTGACCGGTGTTGGTTTTCCATAACCAGCATCGGTTATCCTATTTCACATTCCAACCACCATTTGGTACTTAATCTACTTTTGTCACCGTATTCACTGTTCTCCGATGTTATCTCTATGTCATTTATAGAGAAGTAACCCTACCCGATCGATCGGTTCACATGGTGCTAACCTAAAGACAAGCAAGTGCACTCATATTTCACACCATTTGTCAACCACTCCCACCTAGTCCTTCACCACCTTCCATTTTATCACCAGCCATGGATCCCATCCAACCTATTAATATCACTATCGGAGATGAGGATTTCACACGACTCCTTGACCAAAACCCTGCCACCTTGTAGTTTTACCTTTACCACTCGTCCACTTGAGATGCCTTAGAGTCGGTTGATATATGAAATGCCCATATCTATCCCCCCGACTCTTGCTTCCACTCCCTCATCACCCCATCTAGCTTCCGTGCTGCCCGCACCTACCTTACCCCATGTCATTTCACAGCCTAGGTCTTATACCCGCTTATGAATTCCACGTATGCCACCTCCGTTACACCCGCCACATCCACCATACTCTCAACAAATACCCCAAACACAACCTCATCCACCCCTAATGCCTCACACATACCCATAGCTACATTAGCACCTCCAATGTTGGTGACCCCTGCCCCATTTCAGAACATGGTCCTTTCCATTCCACAATCATCAGCCCCTATTACCACTAGGGTTACCACAACTCTTCAACCCCCATATACATACTACCAACAACCTCTCGTTTCATCCATTATACATTCTGGTATGCACCCCTTGTTTCACTACCTTCTTATCAATCCACCTACATGGTAGCCCCATAAACTAGAGTGCCACCCATGTTATATGCCCAAAACCAACCCTCTCACACTACAGGAGGCACCCAATCATCGTAACCCACCAATGACCTAATTAAATTGATGTTGGACAAGATGCAGAGATTGGAGGCATTGATTTCAGCTCCCGCAACACTCTTACCTATGAAAAGATTTACAACGAGCCCATTCACCCATCCATTCCTATCCACTCATACCCCATGCATTAGGAAATGCCTAAATTCAATAGTTTCAATAGCAAATAAGACCCACAACAACATTTGTGGTCGTTCAAACATGGGTGTTATCTAATCGCTCATGATGATGCCTTGCTCTTGAGGACCTTTCCCATGTCCCTCATTAGACCTACATTAGATTGGTATAGTGGGTTACCAAGACACTCTATATTCTCATTCAATTAGGTAGCCTAAGCCTTCTTGGATCATTTCTCTATCAATATTGTCAAGAAGGTTACCATGACCGATCTATACTCCACACATTAGTATGAGGATGAATCTATAGCATATTTTTTTCAGGTCCATCGCGTGTAGCCTCGACCAACCAACTTACCTTCAACTTGCCACAAAAAACTCATCGATCTCTTCACATGGGCTTGTGCTAGGCATATCTCACTGACCTTGTAGGTCCAAACCTTCTGAACATTTGATGAAGCATTCACTATGGCACGAAAGTTAGAGATTTGGGCCATCGAAGAGAAGAAAATATAATTACGCAATAAGAATTTGGCATTCAAGTCGAATGATACCTCTTCTTCTTCCAAACCATAGACCAATTATTCAAAAGCTAAGGGCACCGCTAATGCAGTGGTACTCAAGGCTGGCCCAACTCATCCATCAAATCAGGCTACCCCCTCATCTAATCTCTCACCTGTCTAGACTTTTCAATTCAAACGAGAGTAGTGGAAATATACCCCAATTGGGGAACCTTACTCTTCTATCTTAGAAAAGATTATCAAATCCAGAGCCATCACTCTTCCACCTATAAAACCACACACTGGTTTTGACCCTGCTTGCCCCATGCCCGCATGGTATAAAGAACATGATTTCTGTAACTATCATTGAGTAAAGGGTCATAATGATGACAATTACATCGATTTCAAAAATATTGTCCAAGAAATGCTCGAGAAAGGCAAGTTAACTATGGATAATCCTAATGCACCTGCCAACCAAAACCTACATATCTTTAAGAAACCATTTCCTAACCACGCCCTTCTTCGTCTAATCAAACCGGCGAGACCTCAAACTCACGATACCCATACCTATGAGGTTCATGTTATCTTTAACGATGTACCTGTCACCTCCCAATTACCCAATATTCCTTCCATAGAGGAGATCTTAGCCCAAAATCCTCCTTCTACATTGGAACCAACCTCCCCTGTTCCTTCACCAATAGAGGAACATATTTCATCTCCTTCATCACCTACGAAGGATTTTTTTGCTAACATTAAGACCATCTCACCCCTGGCTTCACCACTTAGAGAGCCTTTAGCTACAATACCTCCTCCACCCATAGAGGAGCACCCATTACCTCCTCCACCCATAAAGGAGCACCCATCATCTCCACCTCCTATCATAAACCCAGTTGAGATACCTTTACCTCTTGGTGAGCATTCTCCTTCAGCTACCCAAAATCCTACAAACCTACTTTCAGCTCTCTTACCCACGGAAGCTAAAGCTAGCCAATTCCTTGTCTCTAAGACACATTTTACACAAATTACCATTAGGTCCTCACCAACTCCACCTACAGACGTTCCGTTCTCATGTTTGGCTGATCACTTAGATTATGTGGATAGGGCTCTACTATGGGGGTGCCTTTTACTTCTGTCTCAACACAGATGCGAGAGATCCCTTGCTGATACCTCCACTATCTACCCAAAAATATTTCAACCAATCAAACCAAACCCAACCACCTCTATCACAACTCCTTCCATGACACTTGTTATAGCTCAAACTGCACCCTTACCCATAACTCAACCTACACCTAAACCCAAACCCTTACCTACAACATCTTCCTCAACTAAACCTATTACCACTTTAGGGGTCACCCCAACCACCAACCTTACTCATCCACCTATCAAACCGGATCTAGCCACATCCTCTAAAGTCAACACTACACCTACTCTGACACCCAAATAGAATAACCAAACCCATCAACCTCATATCACACATGCACTTGTCTCCATCTGTCTTAAGACCTCAGCTGCCCAACATGGTCAAACAACATCCACCCATCAATAAACCAAAAATACAACAACCCATTCCTTCCTCATAAACCTCTAACCTACCCAAATGCGCCAACCTGACTTACACCTGCACCTGCAGCATCTCTATCACCCATACCTCCAATACCCTCAGCTATTGCTTCACTACCCACTACACTTCAGTCACTTTGTCCCTCACACCCCAAGCACGACCCACATCATCTACCTTCACAAAGACCCCCCATTATCCCTATGGGTAACTCACCCTCTTCCTCCATCTACTTTTCTTCTAGACCTTGTACACCCACATCACCTTTACCCAAGAAGGTGCAACCCAAAACAAACTCCACTACCCCACAATAAGGTAGTCAAAATGATCACACACCCTCCTACCCATCCATCTAATATATCCATACTTAAACAAACATGACCGAAACCTAAAACCACACCATCACCCAAACTCATGGCTCAACCCATCCTCTTCTAAAGATTGTTCCTCAACAATCACCTACACCTACACCCAAACCCATGTTCAATTCCCATTGTGATCCACTAGCAGGTCTTATGCCAAAATTTTAACCAACCTCCTTGAGACCTTTGTCATCACATTACCGCCACTCAGACCTTATGACCCCCTCAAACCCAAGCCAAAAGGGTTTTACGATACTAAAATTTGTGAATACCATCGTGTGCCAAGACATGATGTGGAGAACTGTAAGGCCTTGAAAACCATCCTTATCCAATTGTGTCCACTAGAAACCAACTTTGATGACGATGACCTTCTCGATGAGGATCCTGCTACACCAATACCCATTCCCATACTGCCCACTCAACAACCACAACCTCCATCCTCATAGCTCCTAGAGCCACACCCAAGATTTGAAATTAACATGGTTTGCATCAAAGAACTTTCCATGCCACCACCCAAATGTTGTTGCACCCAACTCACCTCACAAGGTTTTTCTCCTCCAGTAGGTTTTTTCCCATCGTGTTGTTATACCACTCACCCTACACCTTCTCCATTTTCCAAATCCCCTCAAATCAACATGATACACATCACTACATGTGTGCAAAAGGGTAAAGAAAAGGAAACTGACCCACCAACCAATTCTATACCCAACATACCATCTGCACCCATACCTAAAATCACTATCCGCGGTCCCACATACCCCATTTCTAATGGTGTCACACATCGCACCATGCTCAAACAATTACACCAATCTCCCCTCAAAATGTCCCTATATGACCTCATTCAAACCTCAGAATCCCATCGTCAAGATCTCATGGAGGTTATTCAATCTATCGAGGTTTTACCCAATGACCCTACACCCGTAGCCTCTATTATCACACCCCATCATGTAGCCTCTCTCACCAAATTACCACCTTCATCTTCACCCTACCCTATTCACCAAGTAGCCTCCCTTAGCTTCTCAGAGGAAGAGATCGCGCCACACCAAAATGATGACCTAGACCTAGCCCTCTTCATCTTTGTCCACATCGATGACATATGGGTACGTCGTGTGATGATTGATGGGGCGCTAACATTAACATCATTTCATCCTATACATTCACTCAAATGCGCATACCTGACAATTGCATGCATAAACACCCGGTCATGTTGCATTCATTCAATGACGCTATCACATCTACACTAGGCACCATCATCCTCCACCGTCATCCTCCACTAGGCCCCGCATTGTTCTAGAATTGTTTTACATTTTGGAGGGGGAATTCAATATAACATGTTGCTTGGTAGACCTTGATCTGTTTAATGGGTTGCGTTCCACTTTTCATCTTTTGTGTAAAGTTTGAACATGAAGGACACACCTATATCATTCCACCCGACTCTTCACCTTTTAAAACATGCAACATACTTTACCGACCCAATGATGTGCTCATACCTATCAATCCGTCTATCTCCATGACCACTACCACTTCACCTACACCTCCACTTACCAAGATAAATGTTGCTTCTACCGCACATACCTCCTCCATTCCTACCACTGCCATAACCTCCACGGCTGAGCCATCAACTTCCCAATCTGTTAACTCCACCTCTCCACATATTCATACTACCTACATACCAACCACTCGATCCTCTTGAAGGTGTTTTTCAATGCCTCACTCTAGGGGAGTACCGCCTATATAGTGTCAACACATTTCTTACTCCACAAGAGTATGGAATCCTTCTCCAACACCCTCACTATGATCACCATATATGAGAATGTCTCATTTATGGTCCTCCCCACCTTCGCACTAGTCTCACATATGGGGACTTGATACAACCACTCACACACTGAACCACCATTAGAAACCCGTCCCATTTTCTATTGACTTCCAATCACTTACCAATCATTGTTTCACCCACACCTTCCTACACCAATGTGCATGGAAGGGTTTGGTTTTGGATTTTATGAGTAAGGCTTCCATACCATTATTCCATGTACCACCTGTAAACATAACGACCGTAGTGGTATCAGATTTCCTAAACCACCTACCAAATAGGCTCGCATTGACCTCATTAAGGACACTATATTTTCTCCACCTTCTTCACCCGCTCCACCTTCATCACCATCCTCACCGACGGAGTCGATGGATCCCAAATCTATCCCCCCTAAATTTTTTTTTCATAAACACTATTTCCTTGGGGCCTCTAACTTATCAACGTGAGGGCCAGCCCCTTCCACTCTTCCCTTCCTGTATCCTGAAATGATCGATGATGACACACCTACAAGTACCGTCATTCAATGTCAAGATGATGAATCCATACTCACCTACCTTGGTGTAGAAGACTCATATATTCATTAGTTGTTACCATCTGAGACACAAACCATGTTAAATGAATCGACTATTGAGATCAACATTCATACTCAAGATGACTCGCACATCCTAAAGATCGACAATCTTTAGATCTTGTCGTTGAATAGGAAGCCAAAACTTCTTTTCTCGAGAGATCATGACCATGATTTTTGCTTGGTCTTACGTAGACATGCCCTAGTATTGACCCCACCATAGTGGTCCATAATATCCTAACCATTCCCGATGCCAAACTCATCAAACAAAAGCCGAGGCAAATGCACCCTCGCATTGCTCTTCTCATCAAAGAAGAACTCTAGTGCCGTCTTTCGCTTTCCTTCACTTTACCATTGATTATCCTCATTGGATTTATAACATTTTCCCTATCACTAAAGCAACAGGGGACTTAGCATTTACACGGACTTCCATGACCTTAACCTAGCTTGCCCGAAAGATGACTTTCCCTTACTTGGTATTGACCAACCAGGTTAACCTCACCACCGGTCATGAGATGCTATCACTCATGGATGGCTTCTTAGGTTATAACCAAATTTTTCTTGCCCCAGAAGATCAACACAAAACCCATTCATCACCCTTGGGGACCTTCTGCTATCGAGTCATGCCTTTTGGCCTTAAAAATGCTGGTGCCACATATTAACATGTTATGACTTACATCTTCCATGATATCATGCATCACATATTGGAAGATTATGTGGATGATCTCTTGGCCAAATCTAAATGCCACTCCGATCACCTTTCTGTCCTCAAAACCATCTTTGACCGCCTCATTAAATATTATGTCCGCCTTCAGCCTAAGAAGTGCGTCTTCGTGGTTCTCTCAGGAAAGCTCCTAGGATTTATCGTTTCCCTCCATGGTATAGAAGTTGACCCTACTAAAGTCAAGGCCATTCTGGAAATGCCTCTCGCCCACTAACCTTAAAAACTCCATAGCCTACAAGGTAAGTTGTAGTCTATTCACCATTTCATTTCACAATTATCGGATCGGTGCCAACCGTTTCATCATCTGCTCAAGAAGGATGTCTCCTTTAAATGGGATGATGACTGTCACAAAGATTTTAAGGCCTTACAAAATACCTTCTCCAACCACCCATACTTACCCCACCTAAAGACGATCAACCTTTTTATCTATACATATCTCGCTACCGATCACTCCTTGGGAGCCATGCTCGCTCATCGCGATGAACAACACAGGGAGCAAGTATTTTATTACATCAGTTGTACTCTTTTGGACTACAAACCTGATACACCCATCCCAAAAACTTTGCTTAGCCTTAGTTTTCATTACCACCAAACTCCGTCATTACCTACTCAACCACAAAACCTATGTTGTGACCAACACCGACCCCTTACACTTCATGTACGCCAAACCTTATCAAAATCAGCATGCCGCATGATGGCTTATGCTTTTAGCTGATCTTGACCTCGAATTAATTCATAAAAAGTCCATTAAGGGCCAAGTTATCACCGAACAATTGGCTGACGCACCTATTTCTAGGGATCAACCCTCTAATTTTGACTTTACATATGAGTCGATTACCACCCTTTCCCTGGATGAACCTCCTTATCAAATGACACTCTTTTTGACGGTTCCAAGTGTCAGCGTGGGGGTGGGGTTGGTATTTTCCTCATTCCTCTTGATGGAGAACCCATTCCTTTGTCTTTCAAACTAGATTTTGAATGCACCAAAATATTGTCGAATACAAAGCACTCGTACTAGGTCTCCAAGCTACATATTCCCTAGATGTCAAATCAATCAACATCTTTGGTGATTCTCAATTAGTCGTAAACTAAGTCAATGGTATGCAACAATGTCATAACAAGATACTTCAAAATCATAAACATCATGTAGGCATACTTTTGACCACCTTTGATTGTTACACCCTTCAAACCATCCCATGTTCCACCAACAAATTTGTAGATACCATGGCCTGCTTAGCTTCCCAAAGACCCGCTTCACCCACTGATTCCAAAATATTTTTCACCGTACAATGCATCCATTCACCTTCTTATTTACCTCACGATGTTTGCTCGATCAAAACCAATACCCCTAACCTAAGTGACCTTTGGTATAAACAATACTCCAACTACCTTTCTTTCTCCATCTTACCTCCTGATCTCACCCATAACAGACAACGTGCCTTCCTTAAAAAGGTCTCTCATTACATCATCATAGGAGGAATCCTCTATAAGTGCGGTGTTATCCAAAATTCACCCCTCAAGGTAATTTTGATAACATGCATCAAATTATTCAGTCCCAAGAAAGTAGATTGATTCAAGGCCTAAAATCATGTTTTTGGGGCCCCTCGGCTTCTCTCTAACTCTCCCATCCAAGAAGAAATCCCAACGAGTTAGAAAAAATGGAAAAATGCAAAAAATAAGGTCATAGACTGTTTTAAAGCATTTCAGTGTCTGAAGGGCTCGGGTCGTACTCAGCTTCAGGTCAAACTAAGGTTCGCGTACCAAGCTTGGGGCTGAAAAAGCAAGAAAATCAGCTATGTCGAGACATTTTTGTCCTGTGCAAATTGGGACAGTTGGGACATTGGGACGCGAAAAGCCGAATCGGCCGAAAGAGGGAAAAATTTTCCTAAGTCTTTTTTTCGTGTGGTCTGGAAAATCTGGGCCAAAAGTATGCAGAGGATGCGAACCAGCCAATTCATCTGAAACAGGGACTTTCAGTTCGGGACATCCGGGCCAAAGGTACGCGAGGGACGCGTGGAACACGAAAAGCCGAAAGAGCCGCCAACGAATGAAATCTCGCCACGTGTCTTCACCTCAAACAGGAACAAGGAAGCTCGAATCGGCCGAAGGAGGATATTTTCATCTAGGACAGTTGGGACAAAGGTATGCGAGGGACGTGAAAATCGAAGCATCTGAAGGCAAAGAAGAAAAGTCAACGTTTGACCCGTGAAACTTCAAACGGCCATAACTTTTGACTCCGAGCTCCGATTTTCACAAAATTGGACTTTCTAGAACAAGCACGACGTCCTCTACACCAAAAAATCTAGATTTCTAATGAGGGTAGATATATTTAAATAAAAGAAACATATTGGGCTCTAGTCGCTTAATGCTCATTCCTGTCAAATGATAGAAAACGCCTGCCAGACCCAAAATAGCTACCCGCACTCAGAAGGCCATAACTTTTGCATTTCTCAACGAAATCACACAAAATTGGTACCGTTGGAATTGTGGCTCCAGTTGGATGCAAAAAAAAAAAGAAATTCTAGATTTGATGAGAAATTGGTTGAGATTTTTAAGAAAACGTGGCTGGGTTCATATAAAGTGTTTTATTTGGTGGTTGGGAGTGCAATTAAGAGGCATGGTCATCATTCTTTCTCTCTTTGCAAAGCACTGGGACAAGTATGGGGAGCCTTTTACAAGTAATATATAATCATTTTACTCCATTTAATGCCTCTTATAGGTGGTTGAAGGATAGATTTCGGGATTTCCATTTTCCTTCTCTTTCCCTTCTCATTTTTCTATAAATTGGAGTGTTGGGCTCATTGTAAAAAGGGAGTTTTCGATAGCAAAGCTCACCAAAATTGATTTGTGAAGCCAATGTGCTGTAGGCCCTTGTAGTGGACTCCTTGCATGGTGATCCAGTGCCCTTATCCTGTAATAGATTGAACTCGTGTATATCATGAAGCAATAAAATATCGGTTTGTGGATCTATCTTCCCCGCTGTGTTTTCTTGCATTCTTCTTGCCTTTTAATCTTTCTACAAGAATATTGTGTCTATTATTATGTTCTCAGCAGGATCCATCCATTGTCATTGTGTATGCTTGGAATATTGTTGTGAATGCATTTTGCTAGATTATGGAGAACTCTGTCATCACCTCTTCTAGTGTGCACTTTGCTTCTCGTATTCCACGCATTTGGAGACTACTCTCACACCCTCCTTTTCTGGTGTATCACCACTTTAGTGTAGGATTTCATTTTATGCATTCTCTCTCCCTGATCCCTTGAAAATTTAGATTAGAATAGTTAGTTTCCCCTGCATTAGAGTAGATTGTGGCAGGTAGTTTAGGAGCAAGAACCAACTTTCTCTAGAGGTCTATCTCAAGTAGCAAGTCCCACAACTTGGAGATAGTACCCATGTTATCCAATCACACCATGAGTTCAAGTATATGCACTTGTATAAACATAAGGGGTGCTGTGATTTGGTGATAATAGTTCTGGCACGCCCGGTGGGACCTTAGAGGTCTTTACTTTCATTACAACAAGATCGATGTGCACTTGTTGTAAGTTCCAACTTTGAAGGAGCTTTGAAATTGCACATCTGGCGACTCCAAAAGAGGCATAATCCACTGGTTTCAGCAGTCCAAGCCTGGCAAATTTATGAGAAGAATACAGACCAGGTCAAGAACTAGGGAGGAAGGATTGTTTGTTTATCTACACCTATCTCTAGGTAGAGAAAGAAGGGGAAGAAGAGCTCAAAGATCTCCATCTCCACCTAATAGAACCTTGTCAACACCTCCACCTGGTAGGCCTTTCATCCAATCAACAAGAGTTCTTCGACCAATCAGAATGGCGCAACCACCAAATCCCTTTGTCAATTTCACTGGCAGCAGCCCACTTTCTCTCAATGCACAAAATCCAGCCCAATTGCAGATTGAAGAACATTCCATTTTTCACTGAGAAAATCATACCACTCCTGGTGATCATGTCAAAGACATTGCTAACGTCTGTGCAATCCATGAGATAAATGAAATGGATGTGGCTGTCAAATTGCTGGCATCTTCATTCAAAGGGAAGGCATTACAATGGTTTAGGAGCCTTGGAGCTGGTTCTATCACAAATTGGAATCAGTTATGCATAGTTCTCCATGAGTAGTTTGGGGAAAAGGGAGACAATTTTTCTCTACTAGAACAATTGACAACTATCAAGAGAGCTCCCAACGAGCAGCTGACTGACTTCAAATTCAGATTTCAAAGGTCTTGGGATAGGATTCCAAAGGGCAAAGCAAAGCCAACATGAGTGAAGGTGCTTTTCTATATTACCTTAAAGCTTTGAATTCTGATATTTCTATGTTAATTCAATCTATGGGAGGCACAACCTTACCTGCTGCTTATAGCATTGCCATTAGAGCTGAAAACTGTCTTATTCAAGCTGGTAAACTGGCTCCTAGGCCTCCCATGCCCTTGTATCCAAACTTAGAAAATCCAAGCACTAGTCAAGCACCCACTTTGGCTCCTATTCCCACTCCTAGAAATCAAAGTTCAAATGAGACTTCTACTTCATCCTCTAGTGCTTCAAATGAACTCCAAGAGGTCATGAAACAATTGCAAAATTTGGGAAATGAGCTGGTTACTATCAAAAGATAGCAAGCTCAAAGTGCTAGACCGTATCAGCCTCAAGCGCAGTACCAGGCTAGGCCCCCATACCAACAAAATAGGCACCAACTCAGCACAAATCAAAATCAAATCAAGCAAGGCCTCCCCGCCAATGTGACCATTTCAGCCCTATAATCCCAATGTTGCATCCACATCCGAGCTTTGGTACCGGTCAAAATAACATGGCCCAAGAATATGATTGGTGTTTCCCATGCAGTCAGCCACATAACCAATCAATGTGCTTTAACGGTGCATTAAATCAAGCTCTTATGGTGCAAACCATTGGTGGGTCGCAAGAGTCCAACCACGAAGAGGATCAACAGAAGAAGAACCTCAGCAAGGAACATCTCCGAATGAAACTACTCTTGTAAATTGGCAGGCTGAAGATTTCTATGGTATGAATCAAATACCCTCTCAAAGTGTTGCAGCCAACATAAGGTCAAAAAGGAGAAATTTGGGTGAAGGACAGCCATTGGCTTCAAGTAATCCACAACCTTCTACCACTCCACAAGCCGCTGGAAAACAAAATGTAGTTCCAAACATGCAAGGATTGCCTAAAACAGCCCCTAGGCCAACTCAAATGCCAGCTTGCTGCTGCCCATGTGCAAGGAATGAATGTGCAAAGCTAAAGGACAAGAGAGGGATGCTTCATCCCCATTCAACATCATTGATCGATGATGAAGAAGAAAATGTGAACATATCAATGTGGGAATCACTATCCATCCTGTGCCAAAGAGATTTGCTACAAGCTGCCATGAAGGACTCGGTCAACTTCAAATCAATGCAAGTCCAAATGCAAGAGAAGGTACTCACAAATGCTGCCCACTTAAAGGGAATCATGGAGGACAAAGAAGGTAAAATATCAAGCCCCCCCATTCTATGTTTCATTGATTATTGGAAATCAATTAGTACACAATTGCATGATTGATTCTGGGGCAAGTAGTTTAAGAATGCCCAAGAAAATAGCTGATCAGCTGGGTCTCCAATATGAAGTAATATCCAAAGGAGTAGTGCAATTGGATGGGACAGAAGAACAACAAAGGGGGTGATTAGAAACTTGAGTCTTACCTTGCATGCATGTCCAAATGTTGTTGTTTTACAAGATGTATCAGCTATAGACCTTCCACCACTCTTTGCCCTATGCTTGTCAAGGGAATTCACATCCAAGATTGGAGGATATTTGTCTGCATGATTGGTCACACATGTTGTTTAGAACAAGGTATGGAACCAAAGCTATAATCAGGTCTCGAACCTATTGCAAACTTTCCACATTGAGCCCTACACTCCAAGCCAAATCAATACCAACTGTTCAATGTTTGATCAAGAAGATTATCCAAGCACTGATGAAGTTGACACCAAGGTAGGAAGCATCCCATATCTAACTCTTGATGAATGGGCAAGCAAGGTGCATGCTTTTGATCCTTATCAAGAAATAGAAGAATCTGAGCTGGGAGTTTATTGTTTACATGAAGAGAATCAACCTCTCCCCAACATCACCAAGCCAGATCATAAGGACAAGAATGAAGTATGGAAATTTTTCTTTGATGGGTCAAGGAGTAGACAAGGTGCAGGAGGAGGAGCTATGCTCATTTCACCGCAAGGTATAAAGTATTACTCAGCCTTCCATTTTCAGTTTTCTTGCTCAAACAACACAGCTGAGTATGAAGCCTTAATTCATGGATTGCACTGGGCAAAGAAGAAAGGCATCAAGAATTTGCAAGTATTTGGTGATAGTGAGCTGATCATAAACCAAGTCAGAGGAAAAAATGCTACCAAGAATGATCTATTGAAGAACTACAAAAATTGGGTATGGGATCTTATTGAATATTTTGAAGCTTTTAGCATCAATTCCATCCCAAGAAAAAGGAATGAAGCGGTGACAGATTGCAAAGCAATTGGGGCTGCATTTGACGTTGTAGAAAATATCAAAAGTGAAAAATCTCAGCCTCATATCAAAGTGGTTGTGAGACCAGCTGTTCCGATAACAACACAAGTTGGCAAGTCTTCGAGAATGATCAGCAGATTGTTAATTTCCTACAAGAAGAAGCTGAGTTCTCCGCCAGGAATCAAGACAAGCTGGAGCAACAGTATGGTGACCAAGTGGTGCAGCTAAGAACTAATAAATTACCAAAAGGCCTCATAACCTTGGAGTCAATATTCAACCCGAATGATCAGTTCCGGAAGGAGAAAGTGAACATTCAAGTAAAGGGTGAAGATTCAAAACCTATCTTAGTAGATGAAGGCAAGACATTGCAAATTGGCAAAGTAAGTACTCCACAAGAGAAATCTGATTTTGTTCACTTTGTCAAGAATTCCCGATGTCTTCGCTTGACTTACAAAGATTTAAGAGGTTTCAACCCAAAGTTGGCACAACATACTATTGAGCCGGATCCGAATCCAAGCCCGTCTGTGCAAAAGCAAAGGCCAAGAATCCCCATATTGAACCTCTCATGAGAAAAGAGTTAAGCAAGCTCATTGAGGCTGATATCATCTTCCCCATCAAACACTCAAGTTGGGTTGCAAACTTGTGCCGTAAAGAAAGAGAAATGGAGAAATAAGATTGTGTGTGGACTTTCACGATCTAAATAGAGCATCACTCAAGGATCATTATCCGCTTCCATCAATGGAACAAATATTGCAGGTGTCAGAAGCTGGTTCGTAAAGGTTTTCATTGCTAGATGGATATTCAAAGTGCTATAATCGATAATGGTGAAAGAAGAAGATCAATTCAAGACAACCTTCACTACAAAATGGGGCACGTATGCTTACAAGAAGATGCCATTTGACTGTCAAATGCTGGAGCAACATTCCAGCCGAGCTATGGATATGGCGTTCAAAGGCTTGATCAACAAGATAGTGCTGGTATACTTAGATGATATCACTGTCTTCTCAAAAATGCAGCAGACCATCTCTTTCACCTCAAGAAAGTGTTTTAAAGGTGTAGAAGGTTCGAGTGTCATTGAATCCAAAGAAGTGTATATTCTTGGCACATGAAGGCAAATTGTTGGGCCACATTGTCTCTAGGGAAGGGCTAACAATTGATCCTGAAAGGGTTGAAGCCATCCGAACACTCCCATTGCCACACCATAAGAAATCTCTCCAAAGCTTCTTGGGAAGGATAAACTTTGTCCGCAGATTTGTGCCTAATTTTCCACTCTTGTGAAGCCTTTAACAATAATTCTAAAGAAGAGTCTCGCATTCAAATGGACAGCAGAAGGCAAAGAGAGTTTTGAAAACATCAAGCATGCAATATCACAAGCTCCAACTCTTATCAACCCAAAATTTTCAAAGGACTTCATGTTGTATGCGTTTGGAGGATCAGACACAATCTCAGCTATCTTGACACAAATTAATAGAGAAGGTTCGAACAGCCCATAGCATTCTTCACCAAACCTTGTAAGATTACGAAATAAAGTATTCTTTCATCGAAAAGCATGTCCTTCGCTGTCATCGAGCTTGAAGAAGTTCGGACATTTGGTCTCAAACAATAAGATTCAACCACAGGTGTCTCATGTCGTGTCAAGGACTTCCTCCTAAACAAGGATTTAAACGAGAAAAGAGCAGGTTGGATCACTCGGGTGATGGAATATGATATCGAGATCAAAGTGACCAAGCTAGTTCATGGCAAAGGCTTGTGTGAGCAACTCACTTCCAAACAACCAGATGGGTCAAAAAGTGAAGAGGATGCTGTCCTACTACTATAGAATGATCAAGAACAACCAGCTGATGATACACCCATTCCATGTTGGACTCAAGACCTTGTGCATTACCTCCAAATAGGCTTGTGCCCTCCAGAAATGAGCAAAGCAAAGAGGAGATACTTTAGACTACAAGTTATCCCGTATGTACTCATTAATGGTATCTTATTCAAGAAGGACATCAATGGTGTTCTATTAAGATGCATTGGAACATGTCAAGTTGAGAAGATCATACACGAGTTCCATGACGGGGGGAAGCAGAGGCCACTTTGCTCCATGAGTAATGCTCTCAAAATCATGAAGGCTGGTTACTATTGGCCTACTGTGTTCAATGATTGCTACTCATGGGTCAAGAAATGCAAGAGATGTGCATTCTTCACAGGAAAGAAAGGTTAGCAGCGCTGCCCCTTCGTCCAATTTCAGTAAATTAGCCATTCATGAAATGGGGATTGGACTTCATTAGGGTCATCAATCCCAATTCAAGTCAAGGCCACAAGTGGATACTTACAGCAATGGATTATTTCACCAAGTGGACCGAAGCAGTGGCACTCAAGGAGGAAAATGAATCTAATATATTAGATTTCTATGAAGGGATAGTCATGAGGTTCGGTGCGCCCCCCACTATCATATCAGACAATGCATTGGCATTCCTTGGCACAAAGATCACTGAATGGGCTGTCAAGAATTGTGTGTATCTCAAAGACTTCATCGAACTATTACCCTCAAGGTAATGGTCAAGCCGAGTCTACGAACAAGAACCTACTAAGAATCATTAGAAGGAATCTGGATGAAAATCAAAGGACTTGGCACGTAAAGCTCAAATCAGCCCTATGGGCTGATAGAATCACACCCAAGAGGTCTACAGGAAGCTCTCCATACAAGCTTGTGCACGGGAAAGAAGCAGTTCTACCTATATCACTCGAGTTACCAGCATTGGAACTCATGAAACAATTGGAACTAGCTGAGTTTGAACCCATGGAGGTTAGATATGCAGAATTAATGGAGCTCCAAGAAATTAGAGAGCATGCAGCCTAAGCAATAGAGAAGGATCAAACCTTGATCAAGAAGACTTTTGACAGAAAGCCAAGGCTAGAACCTTCCAAATCGGAGATCTAGTGTTGAAATGGGATGCAGATCGTGTAAAGCCGGGAAAGCATTCCAAGTTTGATGCCATCTGGAGTGGCCCATACATGATCATTGAATGCAAAGGTAGCAATGCTTTCCGACTGGCTAAGTTGGATGGTGAAGAATTGCAGATTCCGGTCAATGGGATCTATCTCAAACGTTACTACTAGAAAGATATATTTTCACCCTTGTAAATATTAATTTAGAATTTCCATTCCTCTAAGTGCTTATGCACATTGTATTGCTGTTAGAATAGTTTTTATTTCCCTAAGTGCTTGTGCACATGTCCTATTGCTTCTAGTATGTGCATGTTTGCAGTTCATCAAGCTCCTGAAAAGAATTGCAGCCATAGGAAAACTAGCTCAACAAATGTTTCAATAGCTCAAGGACACAGTTTTCAAATTTCAGATCAGCTGAGAGGTTATCAAATAGACTCCATGCCCAATGGATTGCTACAAGCAGCTGGTCGTTCTTCATCTAGCAGGCAGATGACCCCGCTGAGTCGCCAAAATTGTTATCCAAAATTCACCCTCAAGGTAATTTTGATAACATGCATCAAATTATTCAGTCCCGAGAAAGTAGATTGATTCAAGGCCCGAAATCATGTTTTTGGGGCCCCTCTAGGCTTCTCTCTAACTCTCCCATCCAAGAAGAAATCCCAACGAGTTAAAAAAATGGAAAAAATGCGAAAAATAAGGTTGCAAGACTGTTTTAAAGCATTTCAGGTCCGAAGGGCTCGGGTCGTACCAGTTTGGGTCGAACTAAGGTTCGTCGTACCAGACTTGGGGCCGAAAAAGCAAGAAAATCAGCTATGTCGGACATTTTTGTCCACGCAGCAAATCCGTGGGATTGGGACGCTCGACGCTCGGGACGCGAAAAGCAAATCGGCTAAAAGAGGGAAAATTTCCTAAGTCTTATTTCACGTGGTCCAGGGACATCCGGGCCAAAAGTACATGGAGGACGTGAACCGCCAATTCGGCCAAAACAGGGACTTTTAGTTCGGGACATCCGGGCCAAGGTATAGGGACGCGTGGGACGCGGGGCGAAAAGCCGAAAGAGCCGCCAACGAATGACATCTCGCCACGTGTCTTCACCTCAAATAGGAACAAGGAAGCCCAAATCAGCCGGGCGGGAGGATTTTTCATCCAGGACAGTTGGGACAAAGGTACGTGAGGGACGCGAAAAGCTGAAGCGGCCGAAGGCAAAGAAGAAAAGTCAACGTTTGACCCGTGAAACTTCAAACGACCATAACTTTTGACTCCGAGCTCCATTTTTCACAAAATTGGACTTTCTAGAATGAAAGCACGACGTCCTCTATGCTAAAAAAGCTAGATTTATAATAAGGGTAGATATATTTAAATAAAAGAAACATATTCAGCTCCAAATGTTAATGCTCATTCCCAAAATGACAAAAAAACGCCCGCGACCCAAAATAGCTGCCCGCACTCAGAAGGCCATAACTTTTGCATTTCTCAACAAAATCACACAAAATTGGTACCGTTGGAATTGTGGCTCCGAGTTTGATGCACAAAAATCAAGAAATTCTAGATTTGATGAGAAATTGGTTGAGATTTTTAAGAAAACGTGGCTGGGTTCATAACAGTGTTTTATTTGGTGGTTGGGAGTGCAATTAAGAGGCATGGTCATCATTCTTTCTCTACTGCAGCACCTGGGACAGTATGGGGAGCATTTTGAAAGTAATATATAATCATTTTACTCCATTTAATGCCTCTTACAAGTGGTTGAAGGATAGATTTTGGGATTTCCATTTTCCCTTCTCTTTCCCTTCTCATTTTTCTATAAATTGGAGTGTTGGGCTCATTGTAAAAGAAGGGAGTTTTCAGATAGCAAAGCTCTATCAAAATTTCTTTGTGAAGCCAATGTGCTGCAGGCCCTTGTAGTGGACTCCTTGCATGGTGATCCAGGCCCTTATCCTGTAATAGATTGAACTGTGCATATCATGAAGCAATAAAATATCAGTTTGTGGATATATCTTCCCCTACTGTGTTTTCTTGCATTCTTCTTGCCCCTTTAATCTTTCTACAAGAATATTGTGTCTATTATTATGTTCTTGCAGGGATCCATTGTCATTGTGTATGCTTGGAATATCATTGTGAATGCATTTTGCTAGATTATGGAGAACTGTCATCACCTCTTCTAGTGTGCACTTTGGCTCTGTATTCCACGCATTTGGAGACTACTCTCACACCCTCCTTTTCTGGTGTATCACCGCTTTAGTGTAGACTTTCATTTTATGCATTCTCTCTCCCTGGTCCCTTGAAAATTTAGATTAGAATAGTTAGTTTCCCTACATTAGAGTAGATTGTGGTAGGTAGTTTAGGAGCAAGAACCAACTTTCTCTAGAGGTCTATCTCAAGTATCAAGTCCCACAACTTGGAGATAGTACCCATGTTATCCAATCACACAGTGAGTTCAAGTATATGCACTTGTATAAACACAGGGGTGCTGTGATTCGGTGATAACATGTGGCTTTGATGGTATTCTCTTACGATGCCTCACAAGTTTTGAAATTCCTTATACCATTAAGGAGGTTCATGATGGCATATGTGGAGGTCACTTCAGTGGCCTTGCTATTACTAAGCGTATTCTTCACCTAGGCTATTACTAGCTGACCCTTAACCATGATTGTTGCGACTATGTCAAACGTTGTGTAAAATTCCAACAACATTCCAACCTTCATCATACACCCAATTCATGCCTTACAGGTCACTCGTGACCTTTGGCCCTTCTCTCAATGGGGTTTGGATCTTGTCGAGAAATCAATCCTCATTCTTCCCAACGCCATCAATGGATCATCATACTACTGAAATATTACACAAAATGGGTAGAATCCATACCACTCATTTCCACAAAAGATTAGAAAATATGTGAGTTCATTAACCACCACATCATTTTTCGCTTTGGTGTTCCTCATTGCCTCATCACTGACAATGGAAAACAATTCAATATCAAAACATTTCAAAGAATTTGTGACACCTTCGGCATTCAACTTAGTTTCTCATCACCATACTACCCACAAACCAACAGCCAAACCAAATCCAATAACAAAACCCTCAACAAAATTATCATGAAAGTGGTTGACGATATTGGGAAGGATTGGCATACGCACATTCCTTTTTCCCTGATGGGCATACCGCACTAGTATTCACACTTCCACTATGGCCACACCCTTTTCTCTAGTCTATGGTATAGAGGTTGTTCTACCTCTCAAAGTCTAGATCCCCTCACTCCGCATTTCTCTCCATGACATGCTCATTGATGATGACTTTCGTCAAGACCACTTAACACAACTAGAGTTATTAGATGAACGTCGTCTTAACGCTCTGGATCACCTTCAAGTTTACCAACAACGTATCAAACATGCCTATGAAAAACATGTTCATAAATGAACCTTCCAAGTTGGTGACCTTGTCCTGAAAGAAAATCAACACGTAACCAAAGTAAAAAAAAGTAAACGGGGAAAATTTTCTCCTAATTGGCTTGGACCATACATCGTGACTCATACCTATGGATTAGGTGCTTATCATTTATCTTCTCTCGATGGTAAACCTAAGCCTGAGCCCCTAAATGCCTTACATCTTCGACCATTCTATTGTTGACTCATTGTCCTACCTCACCCTTTGTCTCTCTCCAGGCTCATCCCTTGAGCACTACCCACTCCATACACCTCCCTAATGATTAAACCAGAATCATGTGAGTACCGTCACTTGTTATCTTCCCTTGAATATGTGTGATTCTCACTTTTTGACCTTAGATGAGATCCCATGGTCATTTCACAAACAAGAGTCCTATCCTCACCTTGGTCTTGTCCATGACTTCAAATACCTCACATGGGGACCAAACTCCTTGAGTCAAACTTCTCATAAAAAGATTACTCCCTTAAGGACATCTTCCTCTCAAAAAATGATGCTATAAATAGATCTCTCCTTCAAAGGAAAACTATGTAAAGCTAAAAAAATAAAAATAAATAAAAATGAGAGCAACCAAACTTCCCGCATCGATCAAATTCACGAAGACCTCAAGGAGTTCCATATTATTTATCTCATATAGACTTCCTGCATCGATCAATCTATCAAAACAAAAAAAAATTAGTCATGGACTTGCCCATTGTGACCTAGGACCTCTTTCCCGAAGGGCCTGCTACCTCATACCATATAAAAATTAACTACCTTTCACCCTTCTTACCATTCCCACTCTCATTTCCTCATTACCTCAAGGGACATCTTAAAATTTAAACATTTGGTGATCCTGTGACTACTTTTCATCGTAGAACATGTCAATAATGCAATGTCTTTAGGGTCTTATGTTCATCACCTCCTCCAAGGTATGATCTACTCGGTATGATCCTACCCAATCAGTGTGGCTTTTATTGCCCCTCTTTCTTTTAACCATTTTTGTTTACATTTTGATTACCTTATACAGACTTGGTCCTCGAAGCTTACCTTTGGGGTAATCCTCCTCTTTTCCATAATCACTTTCACCTACATCATTTTACCTATAATCTACCCACACCTATCAAACCTAAACCCACAACATGCCCAAAAACCTACTCATTTCACACCTTTCATTTTCTTCCCTAGCTTATGGGAGCACTACATTGGCTTTGAGGTCCCTTTTCACCGGGACTATGTAGGTAGCACTCGAGGGCATGGGGCCCTTAGAGGTTAGCTCGGCCATCCTCTACCCTAAACAATTCATCTTCCATGTTCCCCACCATTTACACCATATCTCACTTAGTCTCCCTTTTATATACAAAATTGGAAATTAAGCCACATACATAACAAGTTGCTTCATATTTTATACATTTATTACACCTACCATTTCTCTATCATCACTATGCATATCTTATAACACATCTCACATATGACCCATAGTATCATTTATTGTAAAAAAATAATGAATCACAACTTCACCTACTTTCAACACAACCATGCCTACCTTCGACTCATCCATGCCTAAACCGACTTGACTCAATCCATGCCTACAACCTACTTGATCCATGCCTAACCAATCTAACTCAACCATGCCTAACCAACCTAACTCAACCATGCCTAACCAACCTAACTCAACCATGCCTAACCAACCTAACTCAATCCATGCCTAACCAACCTAACTCAACCATGCCTAACCAACCTGACTCAACCATGCCTAACCAACTTGACTCGATCCATGCCTAAACTGACCTGACTCCATCATGCCTAACTCACCTAATTTCCATCCATATCAAAACAACAAACCCATATCTCATCTAACACAAGCCATAAACCAATATCTCATTAATACATCAACAATCACAAAATACCATGTATCTCATCATATAAATCAATCAATATGTATCTCAATATACATGGCTATATCATCATGTCCATCATCTCAAAATGTCGTCACACACGATTGACTCTGATATACAATACAAAATGTCATTGGCACATATATACAAAAATAGTCTCATATATACAAAAAGAATGAATCAATAAAAATCACTCTTGGCCTCACTGCCTTCGGCACGCAGACGGGTATATGTATCAAAAAATAACTAGTATACATCAAAAACTAGGTGACCACATATCAGGAATCTCACCGATGTCCTCCATCTCTGTGTCACTTGTACCCTTAGCCTCCTATGTCCCTATTGGCACCTCACCTAGAGTTGGTCACCGTGCGCTGGTGGCCTCTCCTGATCGGGCCTCGGAGCTTGCTGACCTCCTGTGCTCTCCACACTATGAGTGTGGGATCTTGTCCTCTCACTGACACCTACTGTGCTTGTACTTGGCATAGGATATGAAATCTATCCCAACCGCCATAAGCTGGTCCTGATAATATCTCACCTCACCTAGGGCATCTCGTAACCTAGATATAAGCATAGTTTGTGGTGGTCCCATAGGTCTCGGCCCCTGTACCTACCCTGCAACAACCTTCCCTACACTTGCCTATGAACTGGGACCTACTCCCGGTGCCTGTGGTGGTGCCCCCTACCCCTGTGCCTGTATCTAGGCCTATAAGGCCCCAATCATGCTGCGGGATGTGGTCAAATAGACCTGTAAACCTGCCATATGATCCTCGTAAGGCTACCACCTGACCACCCCCTAACCATCTCCATCACCTCCATCCACCATTTGGGCCTGTAGACTAGCCACCTATACGCATAGCTCTACTACCTCTACCTCTGAGCCCTCCAATCTCTATCTACATGGTGGACCCAACTGGGTAATGAGTGTAGCTACCTACCCCTGTAGGGCGTCTCTCTGCACTGTAATGGTAGCTAGATCCGGCTGCCCTAGTCTGGGTGGAATGGCTCATAACTAAGCTGCCCACCACTACTCAGTACTGTCTGTACATCCAGGTCATCATCTATCCACCGATCCACCGGCTACACCTCCTCCCCTATGGGAATCGTAGGGCGGGTGGGTAGAGGTAAGGGCCTCCACGTCATATCTGTGGGGAAGGGCAGGGAATGTCCTGTAAGAGCCCAACTACTGCCATCGGAATCTGTCTACCGAGAACATCTCATCCTCCTTGACACGTGACCCTATATCCACCTCTCTAAATGGAGCTCAGCTAGCTCCTCATGCATATGCCTATATGAGGGGAATCCCACATATGGCCTCCATATAATGTCCACTCTGGAAAATCCCTCCAGTAACTACCAAAATGGGCCACATCATGTGTCGGCCTATCCGATCTCTACTCTCCTATCATCGACACCCATCTCCTGTATCCCACCCACACAAATCTAGGTGGGAATGCATCTACTCAGGGCATCCCTATAGGTCACACACACACTATGTGCTCATATGCCCAGTAGTGTAGTATAAATGTACAACATAGGCTAAACCTGCAGCTGCCCATATGCCCACAACTCTCTGTATAGCTACACCAAGAATGTTGGTGCCCAGGAAAAGCATGTCTCATGAACCATCATATCATGGAGTACCCCATCATTGATCGGGGAAAGCATCCACCCTCTACATCCGGCGTGTATAGCACACACTACCTCCATCAATGCAAACCACTAGCCTTGTCTCCTCCATAGGGTGGGCTAGGTACATCTCTCCATAGCTCAAACTGGCGCTATGGAATCTTAGATCAGCTGCTCCCTTGCCAAAAACTGTCCCAATCAACTCCTCTAAGGCCTCAGAGGAGATAGAGTACACCTAGGCACCTAATATGGGTAACCACAAAATCTGAACACGTCCTCAGGGTGATAGTCATTTCACCTGTCGGTAGGTGGAACATGTTGGTCGTGAAAATGATCCCATCTATCGATGAGCGCGACCATCAAGGTCATACACGGAGGCTACCGAATAACATGTCGACCAGTGATGAATCCCACTCAAGCCCACTTCGCTTTGTTATACCGCAGCTCCAAAGGGGTTGCTTTATGCTGATGCACAATGTCACTAGTAGAGGTGGAACCCTATCCCACATATGTGTGCTCTCCCCTGCATCCAATCCAAACAAGACATTAATCAACATTTACCATGACCATATTCACCAATTATCATTACCCTCCACCCTATTTTTACTCTACCCATATTAACTACCTAGCCCACATCACTTTTGGACCCTTGTGCCTAAAATCCCGATCGGTGCCGGTTCATCCTAACCGACTCCGGTCATCCTTAAACCGACATCATTCACCTATTTGGTAACTGATACCAATTCACCTTTACCAACCACGGCTACCCCTTGAATGTTAACCATAAGATCGGTCACCTATTTGGTGACCGATACTAGTTCTACCTGTGACGCTTGACATCTTCTACTGTTTAAAAAAACCTATGACTTTCCAAAACCCCGCTTTTCTAAAAACCTCCCTCTTGCCCTTTTCCCCACCTCTCAATGACCTCAACTACCCCTGGACCTCTACCCACCCCACCTATACAATTTACTACCCTCCCCCTTCCTCTTTTTTCCCACTATTCCCCCCATACCCAAATTTAATTTTTTCCCACCCACAAAAACCTAAAATAACAATTATCCAAACCTCTAATCTATCCAATTAACAATGTAGAGTTGGGTGCTTACCTTGTTATATTTCATCCCCACCGAACTATCTCGATGGCACGTCTAGCCACTAATTTAATAGTGGCCCACCGATCCCTCTCGCCTCTTCCATCACCAAATAACTACTCGCAACCTTCACCTAATCAAATATCTTGCCCTAATCCCATGGACCCGCTGCTCACTAACCTAACCCTTGTCCAATCACACTACCAACTCACTGTCCCATTTCCTTCAGACACTTTTCTCTCTTTTTTTGTCATTTTCTCACTTCACAAATAACAAATGAATAATAAAAATGTGGATTTTTTTTTATAACTAACCCGACCTAATCAACATGGTTGCCCTTGAAAATCCGACGCATTCGACGATTCCCTAGCTCACCGTCATCGCTTTTCCTATACCAACGCAGCTTATCCATGACCACCATTGGTCATCGTCACCTACACATTACCCTTAATTAAGCCCCTTTTACCCCACCCTTTTACCCACCATCCTTTACCCCACCCTTTACCTTGATTCTTTACTCCACCCCTCACCGTGATCCTTTACCTAACCCATTTACCTTACCTTTCCCGACCTCCTCACTTACTACCTCCATTTTTCCTCCTTTGGGGACTCATTGTTTTACCCCTACCTTGGCCTTACCCGCTTGCGACCTAGATATTTGGACTCGACCTATTCGCTAGTGACATTTGACCTCATGTGTTTGCTATACCTTGTGGCACTATTACTGTGTTGATTAACTGATGACCTTACCTAGCCTATTATTGTGACCGTTTATCCTACTGACCTTTAGTGTATCGAACATACCTAAACGTCCACGCACCTAACCTACATTGTGTTTCCTAACCATATCCTATACCTTGATACTTGGATTCACTTCAGCCTTGTTTGGATAAACCTATCGACCTTAGATGATGTAGAGTTTTCCTGTTCTTCAACCTCGGTAGTGTGATGTAGTTTATTCGTAATGCGTGTGCTTGATTTTTACCTTTGACCCAGAACCACTATTACCTAGATTTCCCAAGTAGACCTTTAACCCTTTCTCCCCATGCCCACTTTCCTCTTTCTCCCATTTACCTTTTATCAAACCACTCACCGATTCTCCCTTCTACCTCATCATTTTCTAGTTTGAAGGGGATCACCTTCATCCACACATGGGGCAACCACTCACCGATTCTCCCTTCAACGATGTAGAGTTTGGATAAACCTATCGACCTTAGACGATGTAGAGTTTTCATTCTTCAACCACATGTCGTTGTAGTTTATTCGTGTGCATGTGCTTTTATTGTTACCTTTGACCTAGACCCATTACCTAGATTGCTCGAGTAGACCTTTAACCCTTTCTCCCCCATGCCCACTTGCCTCTTTCTCCCATTTACCTTTTATCAAACCACTCACCGATTCTCCCTTCTACCTCATCATTATCTCATCCAGGACATGCTAGGTACATCTCTCCATAGCTCAAACTGGTGCTATGGAATCTTAGATCAGCCGCTCCCTTGCCAAAAACAGTCCCAATCAACTCCTCTGAGGCCTCGGAGGAGATAGAGTACACCTGGGCACCCAATATGGGTAACCACAAAATCTGAACACGTCCTCCAGGGTGATAGTCATTTCACCCGTTGGTAGGTGGAACGTGTTGGTCGCGGGATCCCATCTATCGATGAGCATGACCATCAAGCTGGGTTACCGAAAAACATGTCGGTAGTGATGAATCCCACTCAAGCCCACTACCTCCACATACTGGAGCTCCAAAGGGGTCACTATGCCACATAATGTCACTAGTAGAGGCGGAACCCTGTCCCACATATGTAACGTGCTCTCCCCTGCATCTAATCCAAACATGACATTAATCCACATTTACCATGACCATATTCACCAATTATCATTACCCTCCACCCTATTTTTACTCTACCCATCTCAACTACCTAGCCCACATCACTTTTGGACCCTTGTGCCTAAACTCCCACCGGTGCCGGTTCATCCTAACCGACTCCGATCACCCTTAAACCGGCATCAGTCACCTGTTTGGTGACTAATACCGGTTCACCTTTATCGACCATGGCTACCCCTTAACGGCATCGTTTAGTGTCACCTGTTTGGTGACCGATACTCGTTCCACCCAATCGACACTAGGTCACTATCGCGAAAAAAACCGCGACTTTCCAAAACCCCCTTTTCTAAAAACCTTCCTCCTACCCATTTTTCCCCACCTACAATGACCTCAACTACCCCTAGACCTCTACCCACCCCACCTATACAATTTACTACCCTCCCCCTTCCTCTTTTTTCCCGCTATTCCCCCATACCCAAATTTTATTTTTACCCACCCACAAAAAACAAAAACCCACAAAAACCTAAAATAACAATTATCCAAACCTCTAATCTATCCAATTAACAATGTAGAGCTGGTGCTTACCTCGTCACGCTACCGCCATCTTGGTGGCACATCTAGCCACTTTATGCGCGGGCCCACCGAATCCCTCTCTGGTCTCTCTCGCCATCATCAAATTAACTACTCGTAACCTCCGCCTAATCAAATCTCTCGCCCTGATCCCGTGGACCACTACTCACCAACCCAACCCTCATCCAATCACACTGCCAACTCACTATCCCATTTCCTTCAGACACTTTTCTCTCTTTTCTCTCTTTTTTCATTTTCTCACTTCATAAATAACAAATGAATAATTAAAATGTGGATTTTTTTTTTTTTATAACCAACCCGACCTAACCGACATTGGTTACCCTTGACCGGCATCGACGCATGCCCTACCTCACCGTCATCAATTTTCCTATACCGACATCGATTATCCATGACCACCATTGGTCATCCTCACCTGCACATTTCCATTACCCCTTTACCCCACCTTTTACCTTGATCCCCTTTACCCCACCCTTTACCTTGATCCTTTACCCCACCCCTCACCCTGATCCTTTACCCAACCCATTTACCTTACCTTTCCTGACCTCCTCACTTACTACCTCCATTTTTCCTCCTTTGGGGACTCATTATTTTACCCCTACCTTGGCCTTACCCATACCATGACCTTGATATTTGGACCTGGACCATCGCTAGTGACCTTTGACCTCATGTGTTTGCTATACCTTGTGGCATCATGTTACTGTGTTGATTAACCTAATGACCTTACCTAGCCTATTATCATGACCATTTATCCCGACCTACCTTTAGTGTACTCGAACATGCCTAAACATTCCCGCACCTAACCTATGTTGTGTTTTCTAACCATATCCTATACCTTGATACCGGATTCACTTCACCTTGTTTGGATAAACCTATCGACCTTAGACGATGTAGAGTTTTCTTGCTCTTCAACCCGGTAGCATGCTATAGTTTATTCGTGTGCATGCGTTTGACTGTTGCTACCTTTGACCCAAACCCATTACCTAGATTTCCCGAGTAGACCTTTAACCCTTTCTCCCCATGCCCACCTTCCTCTTCCTCCCATTTACCTTTTATCAAACCACTCACCGATTCTCCCTTCTACCTCATCATTTCCTAGTTTGAGGGGGATCACCTTCACCCACACATGGGGCAACCACATCTTATTTTTGTTAGCGTTGCTTACCAATACAAGCTATGCAACAAAAAGGGGCAAAATGTAGACACTAAAATTAGGTCACACTCCCCTTTGGTCCCTCGACAATAAGCACCCGTCATCACATTCACCTAGCCATGGCCCCCTTCACCCCACTAATATTAATTTAATTAAATTAATGCATTATCCTCACTATATTTATTATTAAAATATCTTATTTTAAATAATATTCACACATACAGTTCACTCAGACACCTCACCAAGCCAACTCAACCTAAGACCTATTCTTAGTAAGTTGCCATAACTAACTAAGACTTACCCAAACCCTAAAAATCAATGCCTACATTCCCTCTAACCACATTCCCGCATGCTCACAAGAGGCTCTCAATCTAATCCATGGGTTAACAACATGAAATCTAAGGAAATCAAGAGGATCTCCCTAGTTTAGTAAACCTAGGAAATCCCACCTTGACCGATGTTGGTTACCCCTAACCATCATTGTTAAGCCGAAACCACCATCGGTTACCCTTTTAACCCCAAAACAACCTTATTCTCAAAGTTGAAGTTGGAAGCAAAGAAGCAGAAGGTTGGTGAGCATTAACACATCTCAGAGAGATAACACATCTTCAGAGAGTGAATTCCAGTGAGAATCCACATGCAAGGAAGGAGATCAAACATCTTTTCCTACACAACCATCCCAACCATGATCTGATCTAACCAAGCAAAGAGGAATGTACATGTAGTCCATGCAGAAGATTTCCTTTAGTTGGTGATCACTTGCAACCTTCAAACCTCTCATCAACACCTCCATCCCTCACTCACAGGCATTCAAGACTAGAATCCAAGTAAGTATAACATCATACTTTTTTGGTTTATTTCATTTCATCATCATTTTATCATCTATTGTTTACCTAGCCACCTATTGACCTTCTCCAACATTTCCACCTCCATATACCCATTAAAAACCTCACAAAGCCTACCCTAGTCACCCAATACCTCATCCCGACCAACCAAAGTCCTTTGTGCAATCACAAAGGAGACCTAAAGCTTGTTTTATGGCATTTCTAGATTTCCACAAGAATCGCACCGGTACACTGACCGCCATCGGTTACCCCTAATCGACATCAGTCTCTTGTATTTTCCCATACAGCCCAGAATAGAGACCTACCCACCAAATTTCATCTCACCCTCATCCACTTGTGATCTACCCGAGACCTCTATCAAACCTGCAGAACCCAGAACCAATCATTTGACCTTTGGATTCTATTCTAGCTTAGCCTGTTAGATTAGATCTATTTCTTATTGTGTTTTAAGTGAGATACCTAAATAATTTTAAATTACAATAGGATTTACTTTGTTTACAACATTAAATTGTTTAAAACAATGGATTGACAACCATCTAGGAAGTATCACACTTCCATATCTAGCATACACTAGGTAGTTCACTGCCCATATTGTTTAATTCCTTCTGGTGGTCTTTCTTTGCATTACAGGTAGTTCCTCCTAGCCAAAAGGAAGTTCTCACAATCAGCTGTGGATTCGAAGTCATATGCACGCAACAACCCATCAACCAGCATTTGAATAGGTTATTCCTCCTATGCTCATTACCCTATTTGTTTCGTTAACACTTCAAAGAAACGATCTAAGAAACAGGTGAAACATCCTCTACAAATATTTTATTATACTATAAATTCCCATGCATATTTTTTTCCAGCACTTATACTTTTTATGTTTCCTCTACAATTCTTACTTTCCCTATGAAGCCATAATGCAAATAAAGCATAGTGTTATGTATACATGTCATGCATTTTAGTTGCATCTCGTTGGATATCCAAACTCCCTCACCACTTTACTCTAACAATGATCTCCCATGTGGACTGTAATACCCTATTTTTAGGCTTCTTAAGGTGTTTGTATGCCCAACTCAAACCTTGCGATGAAAATAGTAGGACTCCATGCCCTAGGTCCATGCTTTATAGGATTCCATTACCATGATTGAAATGTTCATGACCTCCATGAGCTATCTCTATATTGGTTTACCTAGCTCCCTCCTTTTGCAATGTCTTTAGAGATCAAATTTTGATGCACAGTCAGTCCTTTGTGAAGTTGATGGCATTTTATTTTGTGGATTTCTTCCTAAGGATTTTCATCTCATCATCTAGACTCCATTTCATCTGTATTCCAATTCTAAGATCATGCATTTTAAACCATAAGGAGCAGTTTTTCCAATTCACCTTTCATAGTAGCTTTTCCTTTGGTCTAGTATAGTCTGAAACCCTGAATAGTCAACTTTTCATTAGAACAATGACAATTTTTATTCATAATTCATCTCAAACCTTATTTACATCATTCATAGGGTTATGAGATCCATTCCACATCATCCTTGTGCATGATCTATTTGAAATTATCAAAAATGTCTCCAAACTGTCCCATTTACACTATTGTATTTGCTTGGATTGGATTTGCTCGAGAATACCGTCAATGATATATTCCATTGGGATTGTCCAATCATCATGAGATTTCAAGGGTTTCTTATTCATGCCTAGATATATATAACCTGATAATTTTAGCTCATTCCAACCATACAAATGTCGAAGTTATATGAAGCCCTAATTCGAGCCCAAAAGCTTATAATTTACAATACAAATCTTATTAAGCATTTTCAAGGCCTGTAAAAATTAGGAATATAATCCTCATCACCTGCTCTACCTTCCCACATTAGTAGTTAAAGTAAATTCAATACATAAATGTTATGGAGGGTTTCTAGATCACTTTCCCTGCCAGTGCTTCTTAGCACAGATCTATAAGAAAACATGCATTTTTCATTGAAATAAAGGAAAATTCTTCTCTTCTAACATCATACCTTATTTATTTTTCATTCAATCATCTCTTACAAATATTCCTCTCATTTTGTTTTTCATGCCTATTCTAGCTCCTTAAGAAGCTCAACTTGCTCCTAATTTGACTAAGTCACCCCTAAGAAGGCTCAACCAAGCTTCTAAACATAGAAATTACATCTAAAACACATCACAACTCATTACATATCTATTCTTATGGTCTTCATGACCTTATCTAGCTCATGCCAACTCATACACACCTATTCAACCTCTCATACCTAGTCAAACTTGACATATTACCCCTTGTTACAATGTTTTCACCTTCACAATTACAATGTACATTCAAACTTGAAATTGAACAATGATATAATGGAGATAGAAAACTTTGACAATTCCTAGTTTTTTCTCAGTGCCTAAGAAAGGCTTATTCAGACTTCATTGTACTCCAAATCTCCATGGTGATGCTCCTGCATCACATTGGAATGTGTACTTAAACCTATTCAACATTAAATCCTAGGAAGAATTATTTGACTACATAATAGTGTTGATAAAACTAATAAACAAGAAAAACAAAGAAATAAAATTAGAGGAATCGACATTGATCTTCTCACTACAACCAAAACTACATCTCTTTCCATCAACGCTAGAATGTCGCATATGAATAAATCCCATGATGTTATATTTGGAATCACATTCTTTTCAGCAGTACCATTTGTAGAATTCAACAACATAGACCCATCATATCCCATGTTAACAATACACCCACAAAATAGAAAAAGACCATTTCATTTTCAACGTGTACTTCCTTAAATCAAAAGACGATGTACTAAACAATCTCCCTAACAAAGTAGTCATGAAAGTGCATGTGGATAAGGGGATTGGCTATCTCTGGAGAAGGGTGTATGTTTTTTCACCACATTGAGCACAAGTTTTTTAGCATCGGGGTACACCTTGTTGTAGAAGCCTCCAACTTGAGCCCCCGCCCCTTCAATTCTTGTACTCAAAATACATAGAGTAGAAATGCAAACAATCTTGTACTCAAAATACATACATAAATAGAAATGCAAACAATTAGAAAATTCTTACCACTTTCCATTCTCACTCCTCACTCGATTGCGGTGGTATAATGCATTTAATCATTGAAGAACTTTATTTATAGAAATATGGCCACTACTTGAAGCATAAAGAAGGCCTAGATTCAAAATTTGGGCCCTCATTCTAGGAAAGAAAAAAATTGAAGGAAGCGATCAAGAATTAATACCAAGTTGGCCTCCAATGCTATGGATTACCATGTTAACAAGTTCTGGTCCTATAAAAAGCATGAACAAAATGACTTGGAATTTTTTTGAAATAAGAAATTGTGATTATAATTTTTGCTATGTTCATACATCCTTCACTCTAGCCTTTCCTCAAAATGAAATTTATCCCCCACTACACATTTCATAAAGAATCGATCCTCAAGCTCCTCTACTTCTATCCATTAAGGTAAAAAAATCGAGAGCTATTTGATCCTTTTTACAAATGGTTGCTGCATCAATGGCTACCAAATCCACCATCCCAAAGGCTATCCTTTACCCATCCAATGATGTTGTTACATTGACGCCCAAAAAAATTTAATAAGGGTTTTGAGGAGGTGCATTTTCATGTGAGTGAAAGTTTGTAGTTAAAGTGGTCCAAAAAATTGGGAAAATCCAATAGGTTCTAGGTTTTAAACCCAACCATATGAATAAAAAAAAACCTTGGTCTTTGTTCACGACTTGGGGAGAAATGGCACCCATTTATTTTATCCACAGGTGCTACCTATAGTTTGATTGGTAACCATAGTATTCAAAACATATCAAATTAGAATACAAAATCCAAAATTTCATAAAATTATATAAATCCTATAGATACACAGAGGAAGAAAGTTTGGGTTGGATGGAATGAGCTCTAGAGTCAACTCTACTAGGGTTTCTTTCTTGCAAACTTGTCATTCTCAGTAAACTTTTCAAGGGCTTTGCGGGAAATTAATACCATCATTTTTCTAGGGTTTCTCACCCTCTAGGTACCCCTATATAATGTCCCATCCCTCTTCAATCCCGATTGTTACAACTATGGCTGGAGATAATGGAGCTCTGATTAATATCATCACTTACGAAAAATCCTTAGAAGTTTGTCCCGATATTCTTCCACAAGGTAATGTTTCTCCTCCTGATGTGGTTTTACTTGTTCCTAATTTTGATGTTGTTTGCCAATGGTTCGAACAATTTTTATGACTATTTCATGGGTATTTCAAATCATGTTAATTCAGTTTGGACCCCTCATGGATTCAAACTCGAAAGCATCTAAATTATGACTAAATGATTCTTACTTTTTCACTTTTCTAACCCAACCAATTCCCCCAACATTTTGGCCTAGCAAGTCACCTAGTATGTTCACAACTCTTTGTTGGTCCTATCACCATGGAGCAAAGAATTTTTAGTTTCTGAGTATGTTGCACTCAAAGTGCATGTATGGGTAGAATTTCCTAGCCTACCGTTGCCTTGTTCTCATTTCATGCATCGGATTGCCTCTTCTATTAGGTGGGTGGTCTACCTTGTACCAAAGTAGTTTTACCACACTCGCCCATAGAAGAGTGTTTACGTAGAGGTAGATCTATCTCGAGACCTAAAATAATTTGTGGAAACTCAAATGGGAGACAAAAATAATCCTAATGTATTCTGTATATCAACCTACCTAACACTTGCTTCCGTTGTTAGGCCTCTAATCATAAGATCAAGGATTGTCCTCTTTATGTCCCTTACATTCGCCTAGTTTCCAAAGTAGACTCTGAACCAAAAAAAAACCCGTAGGAGGAAGGTTAGAAAATAGTGGGGGCTAGAAAAATAATAATAAAAATCAGCAATCCAAGTCTTCTAGTTCGAACGATCAGTGTGAGCCATCTATTAAAGAACAAATCCATAGCCCGAATGCTAAGGATCCAATTGTTGCTAACTAAAGAACTAAATGTTGTTGCCAACTCATCTTTCTAGTTACAAAAATACTCTAGCACACCCAAGGCAGCCTCAATTCTCATGGATCAAAACAATTCTATTTCTAATATCACCATGCCACAACCATTTCCATCGCTGCTAAGAGGTAGCTCACGGGGCCATATAAAAGGCCCCAAAAATTTTCCTTGCATCTCTTAGGACCATATCTCGACATATGGTGTGGACTCAATAGAATAGGAGTACAACATAAAATACGCCAAGTGGAAGAAAATTGATCTATAGGATTTTTTGCAACATAACACTGTGCAATTCTTATAAAACCAATTTGATTCCCTTGATGGATTGGATGTTGAAGGCATGGATCTTGACCAATGTCTTCCATGAATTTTTTATCTTGGAATTTTTTGGGTCTTACAAACTCCAGTCACAAATATATTGTTTGTGAAGCTAAGAAAATATTTTCCAATTTAGATGTTTTGTTTTTGTAGGAGGTGAAAATTACAGATGGTTTGTAAATCCATTTGGCCTAGCAACTTGGCCTTTTGTAGTAATCATGGAGCGGGTCATGGGGTTTTAATTTCACTTTTTACTCAAAAATTGTGGCCCTTTTTGATTGACCATGAAATCAACCCCACCAACTGTGCCATATGGGTCCTATTTAATATTGACGACCAACCTTTTGGGCTCATTAATATTTACACCTCTAACAATGTATCCGAAAGGGTCGTTCTTTGGCGGTGGCTAGCATGCACCATTCCCGATGATTATTGGGTCATAAGTGGTGATTTTAATATGGTTGAGTCACCCACTAACAAATGTGGCCACCTGCCGATGAGGTGGATAACTGGTGAAAGGGAGGCGTGGTTTTTCATGTGCAATAAGTTTGGGTTTTATGACCTTAATGCTTCTCACACTCCCACTTCTGAAGCATGGTTCACTTGGTCTCCTAAGGAGGATTGAATCATGTTCTTAAATGGATTGACAAAGATATGTTGTCATAGTAGGATTATTTTTATTTTGACAACATTTATTCCATGCCAGTGGAGGTCATGCCTAACTTTGTACTTTCAGATCACTCCCCCATTCGATTTTGTATCACTTGGCATGATAAGTGCACTTTTTGTAATAAAGGCCAATTCTTTCTTAATACTACCTTGATATAACATAGGCCCACACTCAATCATATCAATCATGTTTGGAATTTGGCTCCTCATCCTAATCATTATCAGAACTTTCATCCACCTATGCATTCTAGTTAGACTCAGTGGTGGGAGGATGATATGACTCAGACTACTAGGTCCTCAAAATTTATAGCAGATAGCTGGTAAAAATTTGATGCCACTCATATTCCACCAACACTTCTTCTCTTAGCCGAGTGGTGGTGGCTCTTCAAGGAAAACCCTTCTCTAAAACCATGTAACTTCAAGTTGTAAAACTTCACCAACAAATTCAAATTGTTAATAACTACAACGCTCTGGGAGCTCAAATCCATGCTCACATGCATTGGCTTAAAATTGACGACCGAGTTTAGAAAGAATTATTTCTTTGTCTTGGAGAGATAAAAAAATTCTCAATAAATTCAGTCCATGGTTGATGGTAGAACTAGATTCATTGACCCCTAGCTCATACTACAAGCATTTGCGTGACATTACAAGCCGAGTCTTTCAGGCTCAACAACCCTCTACCAAACACCAAACAACCCTCAAAAAATGTTTGGTTGGTATGTCGTCTAATATTTCCTATTCTCGGAAGGTGGTATGTGACTAAATTCTCACCATTGATGACCTCCATGATGCAGTCATGCAAATGGCCAATGATAAGGCTATGGGTTACGATGGCTTCTCTTGCAAATTCTAAAAATCCTTACAAGATTCAGTCAACCAAGACCTTTTCCAAGTCTATCTCAAGGGGTTTCAAAACTAGTCTTTAGGATGATGTATCGATAAAGGAATATTAAATTCATCCCGAAACTAGGGGATCCAAAGAAAATTACCTGTTGGCGGCCTATCACTTTGTTGAATGTCTCCTACAAAATAATTGCCAAAGCGTTGGCTATGAGGCTTTGTAATATTCTCCCCACTATTATTCAATCGAACAAAATGGGTTCATTCATGGGCGATACATCCTACAAAACATCATCATTATTTGGGAAGGCATGGATTGGGGCTGCAGATCCAATCAATCTACTATGTTCATAAAAATTTGTTTTGATAAATCTTATGATTAGATTAAATGGCCATTTACCCTTACCATGCTTTAAGCCCTTGCTTTTATCACCATTTTCATTCAATCAGTTAGAATGATTTTTGAGATGCCTCGCCCTGAGCACTATCAATGGCCTCAGTTATGAGTCCTTTAGATTGTTTTTATCCATTCGTCAAGGGTGAACATTAGCATTTATGCTTTATGTGCTTGTGGCTTAAGGTTTTGGGTATCTAATGGCCCACACCAAAATCCTAGGGCTTGTTAAGGGAATTTCACTGACTTATGTGACCAATTCTCAATTGCTTAATGGTCACTTCACAAATTATTCCTAACTCACGCTCATTGAGAACAATCCAATATTTGCAATGCTATGCAATTATTTGGTATATTTTGTTTAGCATTTGGTTCTTCCATTTAATTGTGGAAAACTCAGTGTTACCGAAATCCTTCTTCCCAACGCCTACTTGGCTGGAATATTTTGATTGGAAAATCCTTACACATGGTGAAATGTTTAAATTTCTTGGCATCCCTTTTTCCTTTCAAGCATCACCGATCGAGCTATGACAATATGTTATTCCACGGGTGGCCAAAAATTGGATCATTATATTACTAGACCTTTTTCCTTAGCAAGAAAATTCCAAATCTTCTCCAAAGTTCTACCAATCACACATGTTTATTACTCCTAATGGTAGGTGATTTCTAAAGCCTCTATTCAGAAGCTGGAAAAACTCCTCAAATCCTTTCTCTGGGCCAATGCTTCTACTAGAAAAGGTTTTTAGCATGTTTTTTGGGATATATGTTGCCTTCCCCGTAATTCAGGGTGGGCCTTATTGACATTCGATGAAAAGGGCCAACACTATGTGTGAAATGGATTTTTAGATGCATCCAAGGAAAAGAAGCATGGAAAGTTCTTCTACGCCATGGCATCAAAGAAGTATCACCTTACAACCACCCTACATGGAAATGATTGGGGTTTTTCAACCTCCTTATTACTCTGATTCCTATTAAATTTGTTGGTAATTTTGTACTTAAAAGCATAGAGAAAGTATGGGAGTGCATCAAACCATGGATTCAATGCAAATATGACTATTTTTGTAATGGGATCTCCATTAAGCATCCTTCTCTCTTGTGGTCATTGATATTTCAGGCTTAGGATAAGTGTCTCACAGAGATCTAAAGGATTCTGCACTCAAAATTTTCAAGCATGGTGTTTAAACCATTTTTTGATTAGTTAAAGTATGGCACTTAGTGTGGGAGGCTCAGGAAAGGATCATGCACAAAGAAGAGAGACAGATTTGGGACTTAGCCATTTTCACGATGAGGATCTATTTTTGGAGATAGTGTGTAGAGCACACAAACCGGTCAAAGACTTGCATAACATGCATTGGCTATTTTTGGAGGATCAACTACGAAGTGCTTTGCATGGATATAGGCTGAGAATAGATCTACTACTGTAGTTAACTAAAAGTAGTCTATTATTAGCACACTTGCATGTGTGGCTATTTTTGTAACAATGCATGGCTAATAATAGCATGTGACCTATTTTGGGATTAGATAAGCAGTGAAGGGCAAGTCCCCACCCTTATAAATATGTAGTGAGTTGTGTAGCATGAGATAGGTGTGAGAGATAATTTATTGTGAGGTTATGCTACCAAATATGATGTGCACATGAGCATATATTATTGTTATTGTAAGGAAGCTTATGTGTATTACTGTATTTAATATAATGGGGTTTATTGGCTGAATCAAGGTGTTAATCATGGTTATAGTTTATTACTGCATAAAGGGTTTTGCTATGATTATTTTTTGATTCATGATAATTTAAGATCTAGATCAGGGAAATACTCTGAAGAATGTTAGATTAATTATGGATCTAAATGGTTTAAGTCTTCATCATGCTAACATCCTACAACAGTAACCCTAAAAAGGAGCCTAGTACCTTTCCATGCTTCGGTGAGTGCTTAGTCTAGGATGAGTGATGTGTCAGTGCGCTTGGGATTTTATTGGTGAATTCTAGGTTGCATCATTGGTTCCGTTCTTTGGGACCTCTTTTTCAGTTGTTTTCAAGATGGTTCATGATGAAGACATACTAGTTGACCCTATCAAGTGTTGAGGAGTGGATATATGATCTAGAAGAAGAATACACATGGAGGTTTAGCACTAGATCTGAGTTTAATGCACGTACATGGGTGGAACATAATTTGTATGAGAGCTTCTTTTCTATTTTTCTAGTAGAATTGTATGAGTGGCTGGTTGCTTATGTGTTTAAACGGAATTGGAGGTATCACACACTTGTCTAGATGCATGAAGAATTTTAGGCCCTTTATGATGCTGATCTGATTTGGACTTTTGCTGTGGATACGTGGTTCCATAGTGTTTTGAACAGTTATATCTTGGAGTACTTAATTTCCACTTATTCGTGCCCAGAGGTAGCTGAATTTCAGTTTTTAGGATATCCAAGGGGAACTTACCTGCAAGGAATTCCATTGGCGATCAAGATCTTGATGGTAACTTTGAACTTGGAGAGAAAACTGATGGTGAACTAAAACCCCACCATGCACGGGGGTGGGAGTAGGTTTGGTGAAAGATGGAAGACCTAGCGATAGAAATTCAGAGAGAGGAAAGGTGGCTTAAGTATAATGAGGTGTGTGAGAGGGAGGTAGAGAAGTAACGAGAGGTTACAGAGAAAATGGTGTTGTGGAGAAAGATAGTTCGGGAAGGAGTTGAAGTTCACGTAGAAGACATGTAACCTAAGTATCAGGAACTCCCCATTTGGGAAAGCATGAAAGAAAACCCTCCTCAGCCTCACGTAGAAGCATGCCAATAGAGACAACTGGGCCATGAGCACACATTTGAATCCATCTAACAACCTTGCCCTTGCGCTTGGTTTTCCAAGCATCTATTACAACAAATAGTCATAGTGAAAGCTAATTCAAGCAAAGAGAGAGAGTAGGACCGAGTCTTATAATAGGAACAACGATGGTAGTGCAAATAAATTTGTTGTTATATGTGAGTACCTTTTTGGGTGTATCATCTACATATAATTTAGGCACATAGATTTTTGGATTTTCTTTTGGGAGTAGTAACGCATCACAGAATGTTGGGGTACAATTCAATACTACTATCGGGACATAGGGAAGTACATCTTCTAGTCTAACCCCAGTTATAGGTTTGGGATTAGAAGGTATAAGTAGCTCTAGCTCAGGTGGATCTGGTGGTTTTGGAGGCAGAGGAAACACATGAGGTTCTGGATTAGGTGGGCAAGGTCCACACCAACCCCAAAATATTTACATGGAGATGTCTCTTCATCTTCCAGAGTATAGGGGCATAAAATACATTACTAAACATGTGCATATGTGTGAAATATTGTGGTGTGAAAAAGGAATCACGGCTTCTGAGCATAGGGAAAGCCAATTTTCTACTATGTTACAAGGGCATGCACACACAACTGGTACATAAAGTTTGACCCTGATCAGACTTGTGTAGACTATACAGATTTAAAATATGCATTCCTTAAAGAGTTTCAAATCCCTGATTTTGAGCAGAAGAGTATAAGTGCACTCAAGGATATTAAGCAAGACACTACCGAAAGTGTCGAGAAAGTATGATGAAGATTTTAAAACACTTGTTATCTAAGCTTTCTTATGACATACACACAAGCCAACATGCACAATGTTTCATTGGGGGCATAAGTTTTGAAAGATGCATCTAGTACCATACAAGGAGCCAAGTTCATAGGAGATTTTGAGGTTTTAGCGCTGACAGAGTCAGATAGCTTCCCAGACTCTATTGGGGCATCCTTGATGCTATACAAATAATGCTAATCTTTGGTTCAACAAGGGTTATATCATCTTTGAAAACAAGGAAGAGAGAGTTATTATCCCTTTAACAGATGGAAAATATGTACCCTATGTTGAGCCCTTGAGTGAAGAAGATTTGAATTGGATTTATGTACGTGCCATATGGGATCAAAAGATGTTTGAGCGATATAAAGAAGAAATAATTCAAAGGGGAAGATGCACAAATGATCTATTAGCGATACTACAAGTGTTTCTTGTGATAATTGGGCTCATAGCACTTATGAGTTGGTAGGGCAAAGTAAAGAGCATATTTCCTAAGGGCATAAAACTGCACTATGTCGGAGAATAGGTAACTACTCGAAGTACCTTGTTACACTAGATAAGGAGATCCTATGGTGTTCATGTTATCTAAAATGTTCCCCTTTCTCATTTTGTGGCTAACTCCTTCCATTCTTCCCTCTCTTGTGTCTCATTCATAATTTTTTGCTTTTTAGGCACTCAAGACTTTCTGGAAATGGCACCATTGGATAGATATTTTTCTCAGCTTTCCAGAAAGGTAAAGTTTTCCTCCTAACTCCATGTATTTTTGAAGTTATGGCTCGGTGGAGTTTTTGTGGGAAAATTTCCCTTGAAAGGCCTGTAGCCAATGAAATGGCGCCACGTGTCCAAGGAAGTGGCGGGGTCGGAGGAAAACTTGGATTTTTACCAAGTGTTTGGAAAAGTTTTCAAAAGGGATATTTTTCCCCACAGGCCCGCCGGTGAATTGGATTGTGCCACGTGTCCATAGGGGAAAAATTGAAAAATTTGACTAAGTGTTGGCGCCATGAAAAATTTAGAAAGGAAGGACCGTGCCCAACCAAATTGTGCCACGTGTCCTCAGGTCCCGGACCGGTGGAGGGGGAGGGGAGGTTAAGTTACAATTTTACAAAATATTTTGCCAAGGCACAAGGTCAAATTTTGACCGGGCAGGGTCTATATCCAATGGCCTCATGCCACTTGTCTCGAGACCCGTGGACCGTGGGGGAAAACTTAAAATTTTGGCGAAGTGTTTGGGGAAAAAGGGGAAGGAAGATTATTGGCCCATAGCCCCGCCGACCATTCAGGGCCTACCACGTGTCCATGGGCACGTGGACTAGCGGAGTGTGGGAGAAGATTTGGAATTTTTCCCAAAAGGGATTGCAAAAAATTTCAAAGAAATGTTCACCCCAAGGCCCGCGTCAATAAGAACACGCCACATGTCCTCGGATCATTGGCTCGAAAAGAAAATTTTGGAATTTTTTTCCAAAAAAATCAAAATGATGGAAAATGAAGCGCAAAAGTAATCAATCATCCTCGAATCATCCCATGTGGCAATGGTAGACCGTCAATCAGAACATGATGTGGGATTTTTTTTGGGAAATTTTCCCAAATGCAAAAAGTGGAAAATTTAAAAAATTTCACCCGCCAATCCGTTTTGGCCTTGTTTTGCCCTAAAATTTCAAATGGCCATAACTTTCGATCCAAAGCTCGGTTTTTCACGTTATTTATATCAATGGAAAGCTGGTGAAATTATCTACAAGATTCCAGGGTCAATTTTTATTTTGATGGATTTTAGAGAGATAAAATTGAAAAAAACACCTCTGGCACGTGGTCATGAACAAAAATGACGTTTCAACCACCATTTTTAATGAAGAATGGCTCGCATTCTCTCCCAGCATGGCGAAAAATGTCAGGGAATGGGCCTGTAAGGATGCCCATGTTGTTTTATTGCATTTTTGGTCGGTGGTTGAAGCTCTCCCATGTTTTCCCATGTTTCTCTCTCCTGGGGTCATTTCTTGCATTGTAAAAGCCAAATTTGGCTCATTTTTGAAGGTTGAACATTTTTTATGTATTGCAGGCTCCCTCTTTCACTTTAAAAGTGATTTTGTGGAAAAAATCAGACCTTTTCCAAGACTACAACCTATTTTTACCTCTCAGATGTTGTAATGCAAGTGTTTTTGATGTTGAAACAACAATGTAGGCTCTGTGAATGATTTTTAATCCTCTGTTTGTGTTGTTTGATTCATTTCTGACCTTCCATTACAGTTTATCAGTTTTTGCATGAAGTTTGTTGCATTTCCATGATTTTTGTGTCAATCTGCAGAAGTAAAAATTCTCACCACTCCTTTGGTGCATCACCTTATTAGCACTAGTTTCAGTTTTTTGCATTCTCTATCTCTGTCCCCTTTGGAATTTAGAGTAGGATTTTGAGTTTGAAACCTCTATAACTTGAAAGTAATATACCTGATCAGAGGAGTTGAGGAACCAGCCTCTAAACTAGAGATTCTTTTCCCATTTTACAAGTCCCACACTTGGGAAAAGATTCAATGTTGTGCAATCACACTGGATGTCCAAAATGTCAAACTAGAAGTCGATTAACATCCGGGGTGCTTTTGCTGATTTGCAAAAATAGTTTTGGCATGCCGGTGGGACCTTAGAGGTCTTCATCTTCATTGCAAAAAAATTGATGTGCATTTTTTGCAAGTTTCTTGCTTAAAAGAGCCTAAATTACACATCTAGTGACTCCAGGAAGAAGAATCACATTTGGCGGTTTTTCAGCTAGTGCGGACACTGAAAACTCATGAGAAGAATCACCACAAGGTCAAGAGTTGGAGAAGAAGAGGTGTTGTTTGAGTATCTACAATTATCTCCAAGAAGAAGGAAAAGAGGGAGGAGAATTCAAAGGTCTCCATCTCCACCAAATAGAACTCTCTCAACTCCTCCACCTGGTAGGCCTTTCATTCAATCAACAAGGGTTCTAAGGCCAATCAAAATGGCACAAAACAACCCCTATGTCAATTTCACTGGTAGTAGCCCACTTGCTCTCAATGCACAAAATCCAATCCCAGTTGCAGCATTGAAGAACATTCCATACTTTACTGGAGAGAATCAAACCACTCCTGGTGATCATGTTAAGGATATTGCTAATATTTGTGTAATCCATGAGATTAATGAGATGTAAGTTGTTGTCAAACTATTGGCATCTTCATTCAAAGGGAAAGCTTTGCAATGGTTCAGGAGTCTTGCCTCAGGTTCTATTCAAAATTGGAACCAGCTATGTATAGCCCTCCATGAGTAGTTTGGAGAAAAGGGAGATAACTTGTCCCTTTTGGAACAGTTGACAACCATCAAGAGAGCTCCCAATGAGCAGCTGACCGACTTCAACTTTAGGTTTCAAATGACTTGGGAGAGGATTCCAGTGGCAATAAGGCCAGCAGAAGGTGCTTTTCTATATTACCTTAAAGCTTTAAATTCTAATATTTCTATGTTGATTCAATCCATGGGAGGCACAACTATCCCTATTGCTTATAGCATTGCCATTAGAGCTGAAAATTGTTTGATTCAAGCTGGAAAGCTAGCTCCTAGGCCTCCAATGCCATTATTTCCAAGTTTAGAGAGCCCAAGTACTAGTCAAGTGCCTATTTTAGCTCCTATTCCCACTCCTAGAAATCAGAATTCAAGTGAAGCTTCTACTTCATCTTCTAGTGCCTCAAATGAACTTCAAGAAGTCATGAAGCAATTGCAAAATCTAGGCAATGAGCTGGTTACACTCAAGAGGCAGCAAGCCCAAGGTTTTAGACCTTCCTTCCAGCCTCAAGCTCAGCCTAACAGGTAGCCATACCAACCTCAAAGACCACCCAATCCAGTTGCAAATTTAAATCAAGCAAGACCTCCTGCCAACAGACCATTTCAGCCCTATAATCCCAATGTTATATCTTCCTCTAAGGCATTAGTGCCAATGAAAAACAACATAGCTCAAGAGTATGATTGGTGTTTCCCATGCAATGAACCTCATAACCAGTCTATGTGCTTCAACGGTGCCTTAAATCAAGCATTAATGGTGACAACTACTGGTGTGGAGGTGAAGGTAGTCAAGGAAATAACCAACAACAAGAAACATTCCAACAACAATCAGCTCCAAATGATACCACACTTGTAAACTGGAAGGCAAAAGATTTTTGTGGCATGAATCAAACAATTCCCCAAAGTGTTGCAGCCAACACAAGGTCAAAAAGGAGAAATTTGGGTGAAGAAAATCCATTGGCTCCAAGTAATCCACAACCTTCTATCACTCCACAAATTATTGGCAAAAAAATGTAGTTCCAAACACGCAAGGACTGCCTAAAATAGTTCTAGGCCAACTCAAATGCTAGTTGTTGCTGCCCATATGCAAGGAATGAATGTGTAGGCCAAGGGACAGCAGAGAGATGCTTCATCTCCATTCAACATCATTGATCAGATGAAGAAGACAAATGTAAACATATCAATGTGGGAATCACTATCCATCCCAGGCCAAAGAGATTTGCTACAAGCTGCCATGAAGGACTGGTCAACTTCAAATCAACAAGTCCAAATGCAAGAGAAGGTGCTCACAAATGCTGCCCAGCTTGAAGGGAATCATGGAGGATAGCAAGGTAAAATGTTGAAACCCCCTCCATTATATGTTTCATTGATCATTGGAAACCAATTAGTACACAATTGCATGATTGATTCGGGGCAAGTAGTTCAGTAATGCCCAAGCAAATAGCTGATCAGTTAGGGCTTCAATATGAAGTCATATCCAAAGGGGTAGTGCAATTGGATGGGACAGCGAGTAACAACATAGTAGTGGAGAGTGATAAAAACTTGAGTCTTACTTTGCATGCATGCCCCAACGTTGTTGTTTTGCAAGATGTCTCGGTAATAGATCTTCCACCACTCTTTGCCCTATGTTTGTCAAGGGATTTCACAGCCAAGATTGGAGGTTACTTATCTACTGATTGGTCACACATGTTGTTCAGAACAAGATATGGAACTAAGGCCACAATCAGATCTGAACCTATTGCAAACTTTCACATTGAGCCTCACACTCCAAGCCAAATCAATACCAATTGTTCAGTGTTTGATCAAGAGGATTATCCAAGCACTGATGAAGCTGACACCAAGGTTGGAAGCATCCCAGATCTAACTCTTGATGAATGGGAAAACAAGGTGCATGCTTTTGATCCTTATCAAGAAATAGAAGAATCTAGCTAGGAGTCTATTGCATGCATGAAGAAAATCATCCTATTCCTAGCATCACCAAGCCAAACCACAAGGATGACAATGAGGTATGGCAGTTGTTTTTTGATGGATCAAGGAGTAGACAAGGTGCGGGAGGGGAGCTATGCTTGTTTCACCTCAAGGAGTTAAGTATTATTCAGCTTTTAGATTTTAGTTTGCATGCTCTAATAACACTGCTTGAATATGAAGCCTTGATACAAGGATTGCATTGGTCAATCAAGAGAGGAATAAAGAACTTGCAAGTCTTTGGTGATAGTGAGTTGATTGTCAACCAAGTTAAGGGGCAACATGCTGTCAAGAATGATCTACTCAAGTGCTACAAAAATAGGGTGTGGGACCTCATTGAATATTTTGAGGGCTTTGGCATCAAATCCATTCCTAGAAAAGAGAACCAAGCTGCTGACAGGCTTGCAGCAGTTGGGGCAGCCTTTGACGTTGTTGAAAGCATTCAAAAAGACAAGGTACAACCAAACATCCATGTGATTGTAAGGCCTTCATTTCCAGACAACAATGTAAGTTGGCAAGTGTTTGAAAATGATCAACAAATCATCCATTTCTTGCAAGAAGAGGCTGAGTTCTCAGCTAAAAATTAGGAAAAGTTGGAGCAGCAGTATGGTGACCAAGTGGTACAGCTGAGAACCAACAAACTACCAAAGGGACTTATTACTTTGGAGTCCATTTTCAATCCTAATGATCAGTTTAGGAAGGAGAAAGCAAACATCCAAGTCAAGGGAGAAGATTCAGTGTCCATCTTGGTGGAAGAAGGCAAATCACTCCAAGTTGGTAAGATGACAACTGAGCAAGAAAGGTATGAGTTCATACAACTTTGTCAAGAATTCCCTGATGTGTTTGCTTGGAGCTATGAAGATTTGAAAGGTTTCAATCCCAAGTTAGCTCAACACACCATTGAATTGGATCCAAGTACTAAACCCATCAGGAAAAAAAAAAGGCCAGTCAATCCACACATGGAGCCTCTCATGAGAAAGGAATTGAATAAGTTGATAGAATCAAGAATCATATTCCTATCAAGCATTCTAGTTGGGTGGCCAACTTGGTTCCGATTAGAAAGAAGAGTGGGGGGGATCAGATTGTGTGTTGACTTCAGAGATTTGAATAGAGCATCTCTCAAGGATCATTATCCACTTCCTTCCATGGAGCAGATTTTACAAGTTGTTGCTGGCTCTGAGAGGTTTTCATTACTTGATGGCTATTCGGGTACAATCAGATTATGGTGAAAGAAGAAGATCAGTTCAAGACAACCTTTACAACCAAATGGGGAACTTATGCATACAGGAAAATGCCATTTGGGCTGTCCAATGCTGGAGATACTTTCCAAAGGGCAATGGACATGGCGTTCAAGGATTTGATTAACAACATGGTGCTGATATATCTTGATGATATCACTATTTTTTCAAAAAATGCAGCAAACCATCTCTTTCATTTGAGACAAGTGTTCCAAAGGTGCAGAAGATTTGGAGTATCCTTGAATCCTAAAAAGTGTATTTTTCTAGCCCATGAAGGAAAGCTCCTTGGCCACATTGTCTCCAAAGAAGGATTAGCAATTGATCCAGAAAGAGTTGAAGCCATAAGAGCACTACCATTGCCAAGCCACAAGAAGGCCCTTCAAAGTTTCTTGGGGAGAATAAATTTTGTTCGGAGGTTTGTCCCAAATTTTGCAGCCCTAGTCAAGCCTATCACCAAGATGTTAAAGAAAATCATGGCTTTCAAATGGATAGCAAAGGAAAAAGGAAAGTTTTGAAGCAATCAAAGAAGCCATCTCTCAAGCCCCAACTCTCATTAACCCAGATTTCTCCAAGGATTTCATCCTCTATGCATTTGGGGGTGATGATACTATTTCTGCAATTTTGGTACAATAGAACAAAAACAATGATGAGCAGCCAATTGCTTTCTTCAGCCAAATCTGGAGGACTATGAGGTGAGATATTCTTTCATTGAGAAGCATGTTCTTGCAGTAATCAGGAGCTTGAAGAAATTCAAGCATCTAGTTTCAAACAACAAGGTTCAATTGTTGGTTTCTCATGTGGGAGTTAAAGATTCCTCCTCAACAAAGACTTGAATGAAAAGAGTAGGGTTGGATTACTCGTGTCATGGAGTATGACATTGAGATCAAAGTCACCAAGTTGGTCAGAGGAAAAGGATTGTGTGAGTAGCTGATTTTGAGCAAACAAAAGGAAGCATGCAATGAGAAGGAGGCTGTTTTGGCGTTGCAAGACAGCCATGAGCAAGGAAGCACTCAAGAGGAGAATGATGGTGTCCTCACTCCTTGCTGGACCCAAGACATAATGCACTTCCTAAGCATAGGTCTATGCCCTCCAGAGATGAACAAGACCAAAAGAAGACACTTCAGATTGCAAGCTGTCCCATATGCCCTTGTTGATGGTGTTTTGTTCAAAAGGATGTGAATGGAGTGTTGCTGAGATGCATTAGTACAAATCAGATTCATAGGGTGTTGGAAGAGTTCCATGGTGGACCAGCTGGTGGTCATTTTGCACCAAGAGTGACAGCTCTAAAGATCATGAGGGCTGGTTATTATTGGCCCAAGATTTTCAGTGATTTGTTATGCATGGATCAAGAGGTGCAAAATTGTGCATTCTTCACGGGTAAAGAGAGACTAGCTGCCCTTCCATTGCATCCAATTTCAGTTGACCAGCCATTCATGCAATGGGGTTTGGACTTCATTGGAGTCATTAATCCCAATTCAAGCCAAGGGCACAAATGGATTCTAATAGCAACAGATTACTTCACCAAGTGGACTGAAGCAGTAGCACTCAAGGAAGCAAATGAATCTAGCATCCTAGATTTCTATGAGGGAATAACAACCAGATTTGGCATACCTACTACAATAATATCAGATAATGCATTGGCATTCATTGGGTCCAAGGTGACTGAATGGGCTATCAAGAATGGGATCTACCTAAGCACTTCATCAAATTATTACCCTCAGGGTAATGGCTAGGCTGAATCTACAAACAAGAACTTGTTGAGGATCATTAGGAGGACTCTTGATGAAAATCAAAGGTCTTGGCATACCAAATTGAAATCAGCCTTATGGGCTGATAGGATAACTCCCAAGAGATCTATAGGTAACTCTCCATTTAAGCTTGTTTATGGAAGAGAGAAATTTTGCCCATGTCACTTGAGTTGCCAACATTGGAACTCATGAAACAGATTGGAGTTGTTGGAGTTTGAGCCCATGGAGGTTAGATATGCAGAATTGATGGAGCTCCAAGAAATCAGAAATCAAGCATCCCGAGCAATGGAGAAGGATCAAGCTTTGATCAAGAAGACCTTTGATAAGAAGGCCAAGGATAGATCTTTCCAAGTTGGAGATCTAGTGTTAAAATGGGATGCAAGATAGAGAAAAACCGGAAGGCATTCAAAATTTGATGCCATTTGGAGTGGCCCATACATGGTCACAAAGTGTAAGGACAACAATGCTTTCCAATTGTCTTCATTGGATGGTGAAGAACTGTAGATTCCAGTCAATGGAATCCATCTAAAGCATTGCTACTGAAGGAAATTCTCCACCTTGTACATATTAGCTTAGGTTTTCATTCCTCCAAGTGCTTGTGCACATTGTTTTGTTGTAGATTAGTTTTTCTTTCCCTAAGTGCTTTGGCACAAGCTTGCTTGTTCCTGGAAATGTGTTTTGCAGGCCTTGCTCCATCAGGTGATGTTCCACCCTCCATCTTCCTCCTTGCAGTGTTCTAATCAGTTGGGGTACCAAGCAGAGAATTTGATGACTCCATGCCCAATGGATTGCTTGAGCAACTAGGTAACTTCATCCAAGCGAGATGACCCCTCACCCCTCTGAGTCACCAAAATTGTTATCCAAAATGTTCCCCTTGCTCATTTTGTGGCTAACTCCTTCATTCTTCCCTCTCTTGTGCCTCCAGTCATAATTTTTTTGCTTTTCGGCACTCAAAACTTTCTGGAAATGGCACCATTGGATAGAGCTTTTTCTCATCTTTCCAAAAGGTAAATTTTTCCTCCTAACTCCATGTATTTTTTGAAGTTATGGCTCGATGGAGTTTTTGTGGGAAATTTTCCCTGAAGGCCCGCAGCCAATGATAAATGGTGCCACGTGTCCAAGGAAGTGGCGGGGGTCGGAGGAAAACTTGGAATTTTTACCAAGTGTTTGGAAAAGTTTTCAAAAGGAATATTTTCCCCCGCAGGCCCGTCGGTGAATTGGATTACGCCACGTGTCCAAGGGGAAAAAATTGAAAAAATTTGCCTAAGTGTTGGCGCCATGAAAATTTTAGAAAGGAAGGCCCGCGCCCAATCATTTATGCCCACGTGTCCCTGGCAGGTCTGGGAGGGGGGGGAGGTTAAGTTAAAATTTTTGAAAATATTTTGTGAGGGTAAAGGTCAAAAATTTTTCCCCAAGGCCGCATCCAATGGCCTCATGCCACGTGTCTCCAGGGTCGAGACCGAAGGGACCGTGGGGGAAAATTGGGAAATTTTTCCCAAAGTGTTTGGAAAAAAAAATTTTGAAAGGGTTTGCATGGAAAAATGAGATGGGGCCAAGGGCATGAAGATTAAAGATTGGGAATTTTCCCAAAAAGGAAATTTCCCCCACCATGTCCAGGGCATGCTTGCCACGTGTCCATGGGCACGCCAAAAAAGGGGGAAAATTGGAAATTTTTCCCAGAAGATTTCAAGGAAAATTTCCCAAAAGGGTTTACCATGTTACATAGAGGGAAATGTTCACCCAAGGCCCATGGGAAAATGCCCCAAGAACGTGCACCTCACCATGTGTCCTCGATCATCGGCCATGTCGACGGAGATTTTTGGAAAAATTTTTTCCAAAAATCAAAATGATGGAAAATGAAGCACACAAAGCCCACATCCAATCAGAATGTGCCATGTGGCACCCAGAATGGTGGAGCATGGGGATTTTTGGGAAATTTTCCCAAATGCAAAAAAGTGGAAAATTTAAAAAATTTCACCCGCCAATCCGATTTGGCCCTGTTTTGCCCTAAAATTTCAAATGGCCATAACTTTCGATCCAGAGCTCGGTTTTTCACGTTCTTTATATCAATGGAAATATGGTGAAATTATCTACAAGATTATAGGGTCAATTTTGTATTTTGATGGATTTTGGAGAGATAAAATTGAAAAACACCTCTGGCACGTGGTCATGAACAAAAATGACGTTTCAACCACCATTTTTAATGAAGAATGGCTCGCATTCTCTCCCAGCATGGTAAAAATGTCGGGGATGGACCTGTAAGGATGCCCATGCTATTTTATTACATTTTTGGTTAGTGGTTGAAGCTCTCCCACATGTTTTCCCATGTTTCTCTCTCCTGGGGTCGTTTCTTGGCATTGTAAAAGCCAGATTTGGCTCATTTTTGAAGGTTGAACATTTTTTGTATTGCAGGCTCCCTCTTTCACTTTGAAAGTGATTTTGTGGAAAAACAGACCTTTTCCAAGATTGCAACCTATTTTTTTCCTCTCAGATGTTGTAATGCAAGTGTTTTTTGATGTTGAAATGACAATGCAGGCTCTGTGAATGAGTTTTAATCCTCTGTTTGTGTTGTTTGATTCATTTCTGACCTTCCATTACAGTTTATCAGTTTGTGCATGAATTTTGTTGCATTTCCATGATTTGTGTCAATCTGCAGAAGTAAAAATTCTCACCACTCCTTTGGTGCATCACCTTATTAGCATTAGTTTCAGTTTTTTCATTCTCTATCTCTGTCCCCTTTGGAATTTAGAGTAGGATCTTGAATTCAAACCCTCTGATAACTTGCAAGTAATATACCTGATCAGAGGAGTTGAGGAACCAGCCTCTAATCTGGAGATTCTTTTCCCATTTTACAAGTCCCACAAAAGATTCAATGTTGTGCAATCACAATGGATGTCTAAAATGTCAAACTAGAAGCTGATCAACATCCAAGATGCTACAAGCAACAAAAGTTCATGTGTACCATGGAAGAACCATGGATAGACCTACTACTAGCATATACACTAGTGGGACAACAACACTTTGGTGGGTGGTCCACAAGGATAATCTTGTAGGATGGAATGAAATTATCATTGATCTTGCTACTAGGTTCTTCGGAGTATTGCCCTACTTAAATCTACACTTATCATGGTAATCAAATTGTTTAGCATCATGTTCAGAAGTGTGAGAGACTCTGGATATAGGGGTAGGAAGATTTACCACCTTCACTCTGGGTGCACAAGTTTTATTCCACTTTACAAGGTTACGCGCATGCTTGGTATGTCTATTCCAAACTCCATAGAGAGACTTGAAATTGGCAGGGTTTAATTGCAGAATGACTCGGACATTTGACTTCTTCTATACCAAGCTCGTGATAGAGGAAGCATTAAAGGTCTAACACTTAAATATGGGAGATAGTGCCAAGGTGAAGAACTCATTCAAGAGTTATTTGATGAAGGAGACTCGGGGAGTGCCTTTTTGAAGACAAAGAGAGATGATTCCACACTACTTCAGCGTGCTTACCTTGAGAAAGAAAAAGGAAAAATGGTCTACTTAGTGGATGCCAAAGAAGTAGAAAATTTGGATGTAAACCATTCAACAGGTAAACATGAGGTGTTGGATAGTGTAGATAATACCACATGCATCTATCATGAACTTATGAAGACAAAGAAGGTGAATATTGGATCGAGATCTTGAGCCTAAGGAAGCCATAATTGAGACTATTGGTTAGACTCAAAAGTGACAAAAATCATAGAGCTACTACTGGGGTTATCGGGACTTATTCCTTCAGGGTACCATGAACTTAAAGGCGTGCATGAATCATTAGGAGAGATGAAGATAAAGCTTAGGAGGGGTGCACACCTAGTTAGAAAGAGACACTACAGGATGAACCCCAACTTGCGTAAAAGGTCAAGGAAGATATTGACAATATGTTGAAGTATGGGATTATCAAGCCCCTTGATGAGTCATAATTGATTAGTCCAATGGTGATCAGTATCAAGAAGGATGGTATGATTAGGATCTGTGTGGACTACATGGAGTTGAATGTTATGTGTGTGATTGATCCCTTTCCTATGCCATTCACTGAGGAAATAAAAAAGGCGTTGCAGGGCGCAAAATCTATTCATTTACAGATGGGTTCTATGGGTATCATCAAGTTAGGATTTCCCAGAGGATCAGGAAAAGACTAATTTTACTACTGAATGGGGTAGTTTTGCCTATACTGTGATGCCTTTTGGTCTGAAAAAGGCACCTGTTGTATTTTTCACGCATAGTTGTTCAAGCATTCAAGGAGTTTATTCATAGCTTCTTATAGGTTTATTTTTATGATTGGATGGTGTATGGATTAGTTAAGGATCATTGTGACAATCTACGCTTAATGTTTGAAAGATGTAGACAATTGAGTATCTCTTTGAACATCAATAAGTGCATATTTTCTACACCATTTGGAATACTATTAGGACACATAATCTATAAGGAAGGTTTGTTAGTTGATCCAGCTAAGGTTGCAGTCATTATAGGCCTAAAAGATCCTACCAGTCAAAGTGAGGTGTGTGGATTTTTGGGCCATACAAGATATTACAGGAAGTTTATTAAAGGATATGCCAAAGTTTCCACACTATTAGAGGAGTTACTGAAAGGGAAAGGTACATTCTACTAGGGAGAACCACAATAGTGTGCATTCGAGACATTAAAGGAGAAACTTACTACCACGCCTATTCTACATTTTCCTTCATGGGACCAACCATTTCATGTACATGTGGATACCTCTGGCATGACCATTGGCGCAATATTGGCTCATCCTGGAGAAGGTATTATAGATCATCCTATCTATTTTTCTAGTAGAAAGATGACTCCTATAGAACAAAATTACACAACTACAGAGCGCGAAGCTTTTTCAATGATCTATGCACTACATAAATTCAGATAGTACCTACTAGCTACACCATTTTTCTTCTATACAGATCACATGGCATTGAAGTATTTGGTAAACAAACCCATTTTACAAGGGCGCATATGTAGATGGGTACTCTTATTTCAAGAATTTGATTTCACAATTATGGTAAAACCAGGGAAAAGTAATTCTGGACCAGACCATTTATCTAGAATATAGTCAAGAGAAGAAGCACATGAAATTAAAGATACCATTCCAAATGCACAATTATATAGGTTACAACAAGCACCATCAAAATTAGAGGACATTGTTGTCTTTCTATGAACAAGCATGGCACTAGAAGGAATGAAATCCTTAGAGAAGAAACAACTTGCTATATGCGTGACACCCTATATGTTGATTAGCGGTGACTTGTACAAATTAGGCAGGGATGAAGTATTGCACCATTGTGTACTAGAACATGAACACACGAACATCATGGAGGAAGCTCATGGTGGTATTACAGGTGGCCACTATGCAGGTGATGCCACTGCGTGCAAGATTCTACTCGTTGGATTATGGTGGGAGACCCTGTATAAAGATTGTAAGGAATTTTGTAAGGCATGTGATCATTGTCAACATCTTGGGAAACTAGGTCAATGAGATGAAATGCCTCTAAGACCTATTGCTAGTGCAGAACCATTTGAGAAATGGGCTATCAATTTTGTGGGTCCTATTTCACCAACTACGCGCATGGGAATGGATCATGCTATATCATCACTTGCATAGACTATTTGACAAGGTGGGTAGAAGAAGCACCTACAAAGGATTGTACAACAGCTACAACAATAGCCAGGTTTCTATGGGAGAATATTATTACAAGGTATGGATGTCCTTTAAGTTTGACCAGTGATAGGGGCACACATTTTCTTAATGAGACAATTAGAATTTTATTGATGAATTCATGATTGCACACCATAAGACTACACCCTATCATCCTCAAGAAAATGGAACTGCTGAGGCTTTCAACAAAATTTGAGCCAGACATTGACAAAAATATGTGATGTTGGAAGGAAGGATTGGGATGATAAATTATCTCAGAGTACTTTGGGCATATAGAACAACATATAAAAGGTTGAACAAAGCCACACCATTTTAGTTAGTGTTTGGCACATAAGTAGTTCTTCCTATGGAATTTATGTTACCATCTTTGCATATTGCACACTCTGAGGTCTAGCTGATGAGTAAGTATTAGAAGAATTGATTGAAAAGTTAATCAAGTTGGATGAGCACCAAGAAATCACATGTTGGAGTCAAAAACAAGAAAAGGCCAAGTAAGAAAGCATGGCATACATAGGACACATCAGGAGTAAAAGGCTTGAGATAGGATAGCTGGTGCTCCTTTATGATTCTAAGTTTTTCACCATCTAGGTAAACTTAAAATAAATTGGTTTGGGCTATATGTTATCACTCACATACTTGAAATAGGTTCTATCAATTAGAGGTGCTTGATGGAATATGGTTACCTAGTTACTTCAATGGGAGTAGGCTGAAGCCCTACTATAAATAAGTCTTCTTGGTGTTTGTAATAAGGCAGTGTTTCCATTTAGATTAGGTTTTCAATTCTAAATTTCCTTAATGTATTTCCTTCTTCTTTTCTATGCTTTGTCAATTTAGTTGGTGTGTTTGTGTAATAAAGCGTGTTTACGCCTAAAGCTAATTCCTATTTTGAAGAATTTTTATGCGTAGAGGACTGCACATACCCTTAGTGTGGGGTAGGTTATTGATATCTAGTAAAAAAATAATGAAAATAAGTACACATGAAAGGAACTAACTGCTACGAGTGTTATTCAAGTTGGAGAATTGAAAAAATTTTCTTTTGAAATGAGGACCATAGGTGGAGATGAATGAAGAAACAAGTATAACATGAGGTAAGCAGAGGCCATGGGAACTACCAAGGGAAAGCAGTGGCGAGGTACTCGGGTGCATGGAGGTGTGTTGAAGAGAAGTCTATGGCTAGAGGGTAGGAAGGCACACTAGAAGGTTATAGCTTGGGCATGAAGATGTACCACATGGAAAGAATGAAAATGGTCGATTAATGAGAGGATTATTGGTAGGTGAAGGAGAAATAAATGTACTAAATTTTTGAAATTCTATATAAGGATGGGATGCGAGTTCATTTTTACCATTGCAATTAAGAGAATTTAAAAATAGCTAATTGTGAAAATATCCGAGAAATCATGTTGAGGTGTGAAGAGTGTGAAACCATACATGGAGAGAGAGGTTTGTGTGAAGGAGAAGCTTGTGTTCCCATAGGTGAAGGGTTTGAGTGAAGAAGATGTGTTACAAATGAGCTAGGGCACAAATTTCAACTAGGGCATGGAGATTTGAACTAGGGTTTCAACTTGCTTGATTATAGAGGGAAGAAAAGAGATATTTTTTAGATGGCACCAAAGAAAGCACCCGCAACAAGAGTAAAAGGGAAGAAAAAGGTTGAAGTGGAAGAAGAAATTTCTCCCAGAGTAATTTCTCAGAAATATAGTATCTAGAGGGTGTGATTGTGGGATAAGAATGGGATTCCCACATCCATCAATGTAAAATCAGTGATTACAACCATCGTACATCAAATAATAAGAAGGATCTCGATGCGTTATTGAGAACAAAAATGAACAAGCACACATTAGAAGATATGTCGGTGTACGATGACACTGGTGAAAATTTATTAAAGAAAATTGGAGTCTACCAGTTGTACGAGATGCCATACTTTGGAAAGTATGAACCATTGTATCGATGGTTGATGAGCAGAGTCCATGAGGACTTCTTCTACTTCACCGGACAGAGGGTAAGAATCACAACTACCTTGATTTCAATAGTAATAGGACTAAGGGCTTCATGAGCGGATCTAGAGAGTGATTTAACTGATAAGGCCACAATCTTGGAGACAAGGAAGGAGTTGGGGTATACCAAAGGTCCACGTGGCATGGACATTGATAATTGAAGAAGTACCCAATAGTTCAGGTAGCTACACACTTGAGTAAAAAGTTGAATGACCAAGAAAGGTGGTCGGTAAACATAATGTGGCTATACATTGCAAAGAAGATGTCTCAAGGAGTGGTCTACAATATCATGGATCACATAGAAAGACAATAATTGAAGAAGTGCAGATAGGTGAAAGAATAATTTTTGGTGTTATTTTATTGTCTTTGGTTTTCATGGAGATTGGAGTGCCCGATGGGCCAAAGAGAAGATTTGGGAGTACCCCATGGAACACAAGTCCATGTGGAAAGATTTCAAAAATACTTGTGTGAAAGGATCAATGGGAAGACCATTTAAGTAGAGGGCAAAGATGTGGTATGATAGGCTCTACATGGCATTTGAAGAAGAATGCATACCCAAGGAGTTTCCTTTGGTGGTGGGTAAGGCAAGTATAATTTGTAATCTACCAGCATTTTTGCATCATGTGATTTGTGATGAAGGATGGGGCTTGAACCCATGGTGTAAACTACCATATGCCTTCATAGCAAGATATTTTCAAGCATCAGTTCACTAGTTTTTAGATGCATGCTACCTAACCTTCAATGCAGACAAGGTAGATTGTGACTACCACTCTAAGAAAGAAGTATGTATATCTAGGGGAATGCCTACATTGAGAGGCTCATCTCAGATATTATAAGCATGAAGCCTATAAGCTTGGAAGTTGGGGACACGAGTAGTGCTTGTGTACCTTCAACTCAAGCCCAAGATGGAGAAATAATAAGTATGTGGAGAATGAGTTTACGCTCCTAGGGCCACCAAAAGGTAAGCATACAATGGAAAATTTTCCAGCGCCTAAGCCCACAGAGACAATACAAGTAGATGATGAAGAAGAGGAGCATGAAGATAGTGGTGGTTTAGAGCATAGAGGTAGGAGGAAGCTTCCAAAAAAAAAGAAGTGAGCACGTGAATACTTCCCCCCAGCCACAAAGAGGGAGATGATGAGGACTTGGATGCAGTCCAAGGAGAGCACCACTTCAAAAGAGTATTCAGGAGAACAAGGACCCAAGGTGTTACTCCACAATTAGTGTGTAAATCACCTCGACTCTCTCCACAAAAGGAGACAAAAGAAGAGAAGAAGGAAGTTGAAGCTAAATGAGGAGGTGGAAGAGTCTGAGGAAAGTGCACCTAATTCCCCTACACCTCTAGAGAACGTGGAAGAACCAAAGGAAAAAGAAATGAAGGATGGAGAAGAGGGAGAAAAGGAAGCAGATGAGACAACAACCAAGACTACTTAGGATACAACAAACAAGATCCGAATCTTGAAGCCCAAGTTCCTAAGGGTCCAAGAACAAAGATAACAAGTGGGAATATGTTCCACCAGTCATGGGCTATGCTAAGGACACATGTAAAATTATCCACGCCCATTTTTAGAGTAGCACAATGACACAAAAAGAGTTGTATGGATGGGAGTTGATGGATGAAGAGATGGAAACCATGTGCACAAGGAAGCAATTGTCATGGTCAATGCACACACACATGGATGAACCAGAATTTGATGTGTGTGAGGATTCATGCATATCAAGGAGGTTGAAGAAGACACCTCAGGCCAGACACATAATAGTCAAGCCTACTATTATGTCAGATGAACAAGTGAGCAATGCTTTGGTGAAAGTCTCGATAGAGGTGGCAAGGAGAAAATATGGATAAGGCTGCAATAATTAGGGCACTACGAGAGGAGATCAAGACTAAGGATGTAAAAATAGCACCTAAAGCAAGAAAAATACTTGACACAAAAGAAGAACGTTGTTTTCATCAGCATGGAAGAGGAAGTTGGGGACAATATCATGAAAGCAAAGCCACATTTAGAACCAAAGGTACCCAAAACATTTCCTTCAAAGCAATGCATTATGTAAGTACCTTGGTGGACTTAGTGCTTGAAGATGAACCTCTGCATGCCATGCCAAAAGGATCCAGTGCAGGAAGTAGAGTGGGAAAAGGATTTAATGATGCGGAAGATTGCATCATATGAGGGGTTGCTTTAGAGCTTGCAGAGGAATTAAAGAAGGAAATCAAGCGTTGAATATTTATACAGTTCCAAAAGCTATTATAAGAACCAGGACCATTTTAGAAGACAATGAATTCCTAAAGGCCATGAAAGATGAAACATTGGGCTGCACAAAATGATTAGTGATTGTCAATTAGAAGCGCGAGGACCTTACAGTGGCACAAGAACCATACAAGGAAAGGTTGGATGAGATTGGGAAACTCATCACACAAAAGATGGACTTATTAGAAGGAAGGATGACTACAATGTCCAACATTGTGTTGGTCTTGCAGAATGAGAAAGGAGAGATTGCAAAAGATGAGTTAGAGTCAATTGTAATGGATATCCCAGAAAAGGAAGAAGCTACACTCAATGATTGGCAGACTTTAGAGGTGGAAATAAAAGAAGAATATCCAAAGTTGATTCTTCAGGTTGAAGCATAAGATACTGCAAAGAACATTCTTTTATTCATCAAAATTATTTCTATTCTTCTATTCATATTCTTTGATTCATTTTGGAGACAAACCATTGTCGGGGTGGCAATGCAATTAGTGTGGGGTAATGTTGATCAGTTAAAGTATGGCACTTAGTGTGGGAGGCTCAGGAAAGGATCACGTGTGAAGAAGAGATAGATTCAAGACTTAGCCATTTTCACGATGAGGATCTATTTTTGGAGATAGCGTGTAGAGCACAAAACTAGGTCAAAGACTTGCACAACAAACATTGGCTATTTTTGGAGGATTGACTACAAAGTAATTTTATGGATATAGGCTGAGAATAGATCTACTACTGGTAGTTAACTAAAATCAGTCTATTATGAGTGCACTTGCATGTGTGGCTATTTTTGTAATGATGTGTGGTTAATAATAGCATGTGACCTATTTTGGGATTAGATAAGTAGTGAAGGGCAAGTCCCCACCCTTATAAATATGTAGTGAACTATGTAGCATGAGAGAGGTGTGAGAGCTAAGTTATTGTGAGGTTATGTTGCCAAATCTGATGCACACATGAGAATATATTATTGTTATTATAAGGAAGATTCTGTGTATTACTGTATTTAATATAATGGGGTTTATTGGCTGAATCAAGGTGTTAATCATGGTTATAGTTTATTACTGCATAAAGGGTTTCGCTATGATTATTGTTTGATTCATGATACTTTAAGATCTAGATCTAGGAAATACTCTGAATAATGTTAGATTAATTATGGATCTGAATGCTTTAAGTCTTCATCATGCTAACATCCTGTAGAAACCCATAATTACGCTGCTTCGAGCAATTTAAATACTTAAATTGCGCTAATTATCTCCCTTCTTGAAAATTGGTGACATATCGTCAAAGGCACTCATCTTCTCTCTTATCGTCATTAATTAATTACAATACGCTAATTAGTTAAGTCGCCTATCCAACAAACAACCTAATTAACGACCTTCCGTTAATTAATCACCCCTTATCTAGACTAATTAATTATTATCAATTAATTAGCTTTCCCTTTCATTTAACCAATAAATCAATATTTAATTGATTTAATCCCCTTCTAATATCCTAAATCGTACTAATATTCCTCTAATTAGCTTCTATAAGCTTACATCTACCTATTAATTAATCACCTTTATTAATTAAAAGACCCCCAACTCCCATGACTTGCTAAGAATAAATTAAACCCTTCTAAAGTAAGGTTACCTTTTATAAAGAACCCTTATCCATTCCTAATCTTGTTTTACCTTTTATCCCATACAAAAAGGATGAAGTGTTTCCTTTATCCATTGGGCTATATAAGGATCCCTCCTTCTACCTTTATACCTACACCTAAACTTCTTGAGAAGACAAAAGCAAAGCATATAGCAAAATAGACTAAAAGCTTTCCTTTGTTTTCTTAAGAGTTCACCACTGGAGAGTTAAGCCTCTTTTCTAGCCTAAAGTGCTTAGGTCATATGGGAGGTGTCAAAAGGGTCTTATAGCCCAACTTTGATAAGCCCCCATTCCTAGGTTCTTGGAATATCAAGAGAAACCTATTTGATTATCATGGAGCTTACATAGGTTCATTCATTTATTTTTTGTTAATTAAAGAGAATAGAGGATTTAGACACTTAGCATGTTAATTGTCAAAGTTTTATTTAGTGTCTAACCTTGCTTAATTCTCATCTTGATGGTGCTTTGTATTTTGTTTAATTTTGCTAATTAAGGCTACTAGGTGTTAGTCTTTATTTACATTAGCATTGATTTAAACAAATCATGCACACATTTGGCACGACTGGTGGGACCTAGTCCCTTGGCATTTTAGTTTAAATTCTATTGTTTTGGCTAAGTTTTGATATGCACATGTAGTAATTAATGTCCATTTTCTTGGAATTTTTGCTAATATTATATGTGTAGGTTCTTGTTCATAGCCATCATTTTAATGGGTTGCCATTTTTAAACTAACTTACCAAAATTTGAAGTATTGTGAGCTTTCTTGTGTTTTTGTTGTATTTTGGTCACAAGGGTGGCGCAGGCACACTATCGGGAGCGCAGTACATTTTTGGTGGTGTAAACACCTCTTAGGTGGCGCAAGCACACTTTCGTTTAAACCGATTCTCTGTTTATCGACCATGACGCATACGTACTAATCCCGATGCACATACCCTAACCGGCATGTAGGTGCACTAACCTGATGATACACACACCATTTCATATTGTACCTTCACTACAATTCAAAACCTATCAAATTGGTGCATACACCCTAACCCGAGTGCACATTACTGCTTTTGGTGGCATAAACACATTTCGGTGCATGCAAGTGTTTTTCAAATCTGAGACTATTTTACAAAGTAGTGGTTTGTCGGTGCACACACACTTTTCTGGTAGTGCAAGCATTCTGTGTGAATTTAAGCCTATTTTTATCAAAGGTAGCACATACGTCCTTTTGGTGGCACACACACCTCTCGGGTGGCACAGGTACACGATAAGCTAGAAACACATAGAGTAGCACACATGTCTTTGTGGTGGCGCACACGCTTCTCGGGTGGCGCAGGTGCACTATAAATTAAAAACACAAAGTGGCATATCCACCCTAACCCACACATAGATGCCAAAACAGGGCATATGTCTTTTTTTTTCTTGAAATTAATGTGTTGAGGTGCTAACATTCTTGCAGGTTTTATCTAATCACATACTCATTTTTGTAGGATGTTTTTACATGCTTTTACTTGATTAGATAAACTTTGCATGTTTACTTATAGGAATAAGATCGTATGCTCTTCCCTCACATCCCTTGGGGTGATCTTGGGAATCAAAATGATTCTTAGGTCCTTTTGATGCTTTGAGGTTGTTAGGAATATTTGAATTGGAATTGGTTAACTTGGTGTGTTTGAATTAAAGTGTTTTTCCATTTGATATCTTTTCAGATTTTTGAAACATCACGTATGCTCTTCTCTTATGTCCTTGGATAATCTGGAGAATCAGAAATGGTGTTTACTCTTTTGATGGAAAACTACTAAAATCATCATACAGACCAAAACACCACGCTTGTCAAAGAAAGGAGGAATCAAAATGAAGTCAAAAACTACTAATACAGTTGTTATATAGGTTTCCAAAAGGTGGTCAAGAAAACCACACCTAATTAAACAAGATAAAAATAAAAACATATTCAAAACATTATATTATAGGTTTTAGAAAAGGGTATGTCCCTCTCCGCTCAACTAGAACATAACCCCTTTGGCATAACGCCTTAAGCTACAAAAATGGGGGTGGTTCCAAGAACCCCAAAGTAGTCCACGCAAGAGGGAACCTTGTGGACGAAATGGGAAGTGCTCCACACTACCTACTTGAGTAGTGATTCCTTTGTGAGATAGCATTTTTGTTTTCTATATGGTGACCCCAGTGATAGTACATGTAGACGCACTAGTTTCCTACTGTTCTTGAAGGGGGTAAAGTAAAGCCGAGATACTCCCAAACTAGTCAGTGTGACTTTTTGGGTAAATCACGCTCACTTAAGACAACTTTGTAACACCTAGGATGAGAGAACCACCTAGGAAGATATTCTTTGGCCAGGAGCCCACTTTGACCACTTAAAAACAAGTGTTGAGTTGTGAGCCATCTTTTCATCATGAAACATGTGACGTGTTACTTTTGCTTAGTTTTTTTACTTGCCTTAGGGCAAGGTGAAACTCTGCCGAAGTGAGGCCAACATTTTTTCCCCATTTGATCTACTTCCTTCACTTTCTTTTGACACTTTATTGATCAGAAGAGGAAGTGACTACCTTTGTGTTACCAATCGATTGTTTCTACCACTTTTTTGTCCATTTACACCCATCCATGTTTGCGGTTGGGTTAGTTAAACGTCTAAAGTGTGTGGAGACATATTTATATCATTGGTAGCCTTTGTGATCTTGATACCCACGTCAGGATCGCCATCATGGTTATGATTGATTCATCATTTTATCTCCCTTTGACATGTTACCTCGTTTGCATTGTTTCGACATAATTAAGATACTTATGTCATGTTTCTCATAAACATGATCTAAGTGTCTGCATTATGGCATTACGCTGCCCACATTTTAAAACATCCTTAGTATACTTTGACTTAGTTTGATTTCAAACATTGTTCCAAATATTGAAAGGTGTCATTTACTTTGTTTACGTCATTTCGATACCACTTTGACACTAATATCTCACTTCTCCGTGAAGCTTGATAGATGTGTCCAATTGGTGTGGTTACGTGGCTTACATTTTTAAACCTCACCCTTTAACATTTAGGTCTTGTTGGTTGTTGAAATTTTCATGGTATCCTGTGATTGGGAGTCATCTACCCTTTGTTAATATTTACACCTTGTTCATTTTGAGCTTGACATAAATATTGACATTGTGTTGATCATTTTTGCATCGAACTATCACTTTGCACATGCATTTGCATAGGGTTTATTTCCTTGTTGATTGGCTTTGTGTTTCACACTTGCATGATTGTTCCTTGTGATTATTCATTAAGAAAAATTATTTTCTAGGATGATCCTTTTTTGATCTCATCGATATTGCATCATCATGATGTCTATTTTCCTTAGATCTTCTTCAAAAATCACGCATGCATATCAATACTTACAAAATGTCTAGTTGGTTATCCTTATGCTACCCAAATCGACATGTCACTTCCTTCCCTTTGAAGGAGTTCCATCACACTATCTAGATCTAGACATTTGTGCTTAAAATAGTGCCAAAAATGACTGACTATCGTGTGGTTCCCCATACTTACAAAAATATGGAACCTAGGTTTAGCAATTCAAATCAAAATATTCCCATTACAACTAAACCTCGTTTGGTTCTTCGTGATAGAGAGCCCATATGGGTAACTCGTTCCCCACCTTCATCTCATAGTCGGTGGTATGATTTGGACACTTCTGAAATCCAAATTATTATTCGAGTTCCCCCCACTCTTCTTCTAATTCTAATCCAAACATTTCCTCTTCTTCTGAGGATTCCAATCCAAACATTTCCTCTTCTTCTGAGGATTCCAATCCAAATATTTCCTCTAAATCTTCTGATGATTCAGATCCAAACTACTATTTAGATTCAAACTACTATTCGGATTCATCTAATTCAACTCCTAAGTCATCTAATGTGAATCCTATGTCATGGTCCTCCCTATCTTCGCAGGAACCTCTTCATCATACATTTAATATGACTCATATGTCGCAGTCCTCCCTTTCTTCGCAGGACCCCTTTTATTAGTCGCCTCGATGACATGTTCTTCCTCCTTTGAAGATACGTGCAACTCCAAATCCCTCCAATCAAACATATAATACAATTCTTGAATCGTGGTCCTCTCTTTCTTTACAGGACCCTTGTTATTATTCATCCAATATGATTCTTGAATCATGGTTCTCCCCTTCTTCACAGGACCTTCTTCATCAATCACCCCCAATAAGTCTTCCTCCTTTGAAGATTCATGTGACTCAAAGTCCTTCAAGTCAAACGTCTAAATCACCCATGCATCACAATCTATAGACTTTGGACTTAATCCTACTAGTTTACAGACAATATACCATCGTATAGGTAGGTCCACACCACCTTCTTCTACTCCCGAGACATCTAGCTACACATCTTCTTCGTCCCCCATATCATCTTCTTCTATCAATCATCATCAAACATATTCTAAGTCTTCCACACCATTTGAACCTCTTTCTTCCAATCAACCCCTGGTGGTCATCAACAACTCAACTAATTGATCTTTTTCAGAATGAAGAAACAATCAGGGCATTTATAGGGGCATATGAAGATATTCCTTTAGTAGATTACAAGAAAGGATTCTCTTTAGACTTTGATGCGTCTACATATTGTGAGGAAAAGGTTGATTCCTTTTATCAAGAAATGGAGGAAGAGCCTCAGATCATGCAACTTAACCCTCCTCTTATTCTTCCATCTTCACATTCTTCATTATGTGATGAAACTCCTTGGTCTTGCATTGATCCATGGCCTATCTTCTCATCACCCAATAACTCTTTGTCTATCATAATTCCTCAATCACAATCTCTTATGGGGTCAATTCCAAGTATCCCTTCATCTTCATCTAGGTGTGGGTCACCTTCTAGTAGCCCTCCCTCTGCTATTTGTGGGACATTTTTGAGTAGTCCACTATCTTATATTCTTGGGGCATGTCCAACTAGCCCCTTATCTTCTATGTATGGATCACCCCATGTAGTCCATCATCTTCTATTCTTGGGCCATCATCTTCTATTCTTGGGCCGTAGTAGTCCATCATCTTACATCTATGGGTCATGTCCTAGTAACCCTTCTTCTTCTATTCTTGGGCCACATCCTAGCAGCCCTTCATCTTCTATCTATGGCTCACCCCCAGTATCCCATATTCTTCAATCCTTAGACCATATCCTTTTCATCCATCACATTATTCTTCTACCAAAGATGGTGGCAAGCCCATGGTCATTTCTCGCATCAGTTCTAAACATCCACGTTCACTTTCTTCTCCTTCTCAAGATCAGACAAGTCACGCATTAGCTTATAAGAAACCCAAATAGTTTCTTAATCAAGCTCAGATCAAAATTGCAAAGAGCTCTATAGTTCCCAAAAAATCAAATAATCTCAAAATTCTAAATCAAGTGTGATTCAAGAACGCACACCAACGTAACCATCAAGTATGGTGCAAAGTGCGTAAACCTCTGTATGGGGAATTAAATCTCCCACATACGAAATCCATGTTTTAGAACAAATCACATTCATTTATTGAGTGTGAACTCACCTCGATCATCGAGATCAGGGATAATATCACTCTCGATAAACAAATGCCTAGTCTCCCTTATCAAGGAAGTCGCAAACATTGTTGTTGGATCTTACCACACAGAGTGACTTTGTTAGTCCAACCTCTTAAAACTGTCAAAAATCTAAAAATCAAAAACATTTCAAAAATACAAAAAACATTGAGAAAACACAACAAAAATCAAAGGTACAAAGATCAAACATTGCAATCAAGTATTACGTACACATGGATGTTATTTCTTCCCTTCCTTGTTATTCTTCTACAAGTCTTCCTACCATTTTCATCCCTTTGGTGATATTTTGGTTAGCCTATTCGCATGCATTTTGTGACATTTATCTCTATGGTATTTGTTTGATCTTGGTCTTTTGTCACCTTGGTAAATTAAAGAACCACTAACCTCGTGGAGATCCTATCACATTCAACATCTAATAAACTTTTTGCAAAGAAATTTTGGACATATTTGTTGACACTAGCCAATGTCATCATCATAATCACTTCCACCTCCTTTCATCAAGCCATCAGTGGTTCTTAACCCCTTGTCAAACAAGAGAGCTGAAATAAGTTTTTCAGAAAGCAAAAGAATCAAAATCAATCAAAATCAAAAGCTAAAAGCTACAAAGAAAAAAAATTGATATATTACTCTCTCTTGGGGTATTTCCAATAATCTCTATCGGGCTATGGATGCCTGATGTGAGAGAAATTTTGTGATTAAAATCAAATGCATCTCCATTAGGGCTATGGATATCCGGCTGGTAGTGCGGAGCAATGTACGGCTATCCTTCCACCCTCCATCCAAAATCACCTATCACCTATCAAAATTAATTATTCCTACACATTGGCTAGGGTATCTTCACTTATTGTCTATTAAATATTCACTTCAAGAGGTAATAAACTCCATGTACACACACACTGGATCTCTATGAGTACGTAGGATTAATATGTTACCAAGTGTCTCTTTTTGGACCTTGTTCAGACTCTTACTTTAGTCCTTATCTCATCTCACAATTTGTGCCTTTGGTTAATCACTTCTTCATCGCGAGGCTTCTAAGCTACATTCATATCATTCAAATTGTTCTTCTACTTTGTTCAGAACATCCATGTGTATAAGATTACTTTTTTTCCATGTTTTGGACACCTTTTCCCCTTTCAAAAAAATAACCTTCTCCTTCCTTTCTATCATGTGCTTTTAGGCCAACTTATGTTGGGGCATCCTTGCTTCTTCCCAGCACTTCATTGGTTTATGTTCACCATCATGTTGAACCTATCCATGATGGCCTTGGGTCCCGCTTCTACCTATGAAGAGTTTTCCTTTGAATACTCCCACCTAATCGCTGGGGCATTTTTGCATCTTCACCTTTCTCATACACATGTGGCCTTATGCCCTTCTACATCCCATCTATCACTTTAGGGGCATCCATGCTTTCTTGTCTTCCTGTACATAGTTTTAGAAAACTTTCAAAAAAAATAAAAAACATTCAAATATTCTTGGAAAAATCAAAAACATTCAAATATGTTTAAGAAAACTTATAAAAATTGAAAATCATCCTACAAAATGTCACTCTTTGGTTCTCACTTGTTCATGTGTGTGACTTGCAGATCATCTTGATCTACCTCCATCAAAAAATATAAATTTTGACTTACTTCGTCCTCTACTCTGGGGCACAACGAGTTTCCTGGTACTGTTTCGTAGTGCACATTACTTTATCATCGGACCCAAGTGTCCTCCGTTATTCCCCTCACATGTATCCTTGCTTGGGGCACCATCATCAACCCTTGTTTAATTCAAATAGGTTGGAACTGAATCTCGATAATAAAAACATTACATTATATTTCTCTGTTAGTTTATCTTGTTTACTTTCTCGTATTGCATTGCATTTTGTATGTTGTATGGAGTTAGGAATCTTTCACTTTCTTGTATTGCATTGCATTTTGTATGTTGCATGGAGTTGGTGTTTTCAGCAATGGACAATTGTTCGTAGTATGGCTTTTCATGTCATTCTACTTTTGTCATATGCTTATATTTTTCATAAGGACCGATGACGTAGATCTTTTGGCAATATGATGACACTGAAGTTGTTCCCATACAAAGGCTAGAGGCTAGTTCTTCTCTCCACTTCTCCATATTTCTTCTACATCACTTTCCTCTCACCACTTTCCTTCTACTTCACCTAGGGCATTCTACCCCTGCCCATTCTTCTATCTATTTCTCACCTTTTTTCAATCATCGATCATCTTCCTTCATCACCCCATCGATGCTCGAGGGGGCATCTCTCACTTCTACTAATTTTTCTTCTACCTCTTCAAAATTTCATCCATCTACTATCTTTGAAGTGGCGTCACTTATGCCACCCCAAAGAGGGGCAAATGTAGACACCCATAATTACGCCTGAGCAATTTAAATACTTAAATTGCACTAATTATCTCCCTTCTTACAAATTGGTGACATATCATCAAAGGTGCTCATCTTCTCTCTTATCGTCGTTAATTAATTACAATACACTAATTAGTTAAGTCACCTATCCAACAAACAACCTAATTAATGACCTTCCATTAATTAATCACCCCTTCTATCTAGACTAATTAATTATTATTAATTAATTAGATTTCCCTTTCATTTAACCAATAAATCAATATTTAATTGATTTAATCCCCTTCTAATAGCCTAAATCATACTAATATTCCTCTAATTATCTTCTATAAGCTTACATCTACCTATTAATTAATCACCTTTGATTAATTAAAACACCCCCAACTCCCATGACTTGCTAAGTATAAATTAAACCCTTCTAAAGTAAGGTTACCTTTTATAAAGCAACCTTATCCATTCCTAATCTTGTTTTACCTTTTATCCCACATGCAAAGGGATGAAGCATTTCCTTTATCCATAGGCTATATAAGGAGCCCTCCTTCTACCTTTATACCTACACCTAAACTTCTTGAGAAGACAAAAGCAAAGCATATAGCAAAATAGACTAAAAGCTTTCCTTTGTTTTCTTGAGAGTTCACCACTTGGAGAGTTAAGCCTCTTTTCTAGCCTAAAGTTCTTAGGTCATATGGGAGGTGTCAAAAGGGTCTTGTAGCCCAACTTTGATAAGCCCCCATTCCTAGGTTCTTGGAATATCAAGAGCAACCTATTTGATTATCATGGAGCTTATATAGGTTCATTCATTTATTTTTTGTTAATTAAAGAGAATAGAGGATTTAGATACTTAGCATGTTAATTTTTAAAGTTTTATTTAGTGTCTAAACTTTCTTAATTCTCATCTTGATGGTGCTTTGTATTTTGTTTAATTTTACTAATTAAGGCTACTAGGTGTTAGTATTTATTTGCATTATCATTGATTTAAACAAATCATGCACACACATCCTACAAAAACAACCCTAAAGAGGGGCCCGATACCTTTACATGCTTTAATCTAGGTGGTGAGTGCCCGCCTAGGCTTTTACTAGTGAATTCTAGAGTACATGCTTGGTGAGTGCTCGGTCTAGGTGAGTGATGTGCCAACGTGCCTAGGCTTTTACTAATGAATTCTAGGTTACATCACCATTCGAGATTTATTCTATAAAAAACTATCAATCTTAGTTTCTTAGCCTAAGCTTAAAGATCGGTTTTGGCTAACAAACCAGATCGGATGGTATCACTGAAGTGATCAATTTGGTCCCTAACCACATATTACACAAGATTTCTTTGTTCTCCTCTCATGCCTAGTGGATGGAATGGAAATCTTATGTTGTTACCCCATTTCAAAATTATTTATCTAGTAAAGGCTACTACTAGCTTGCACCTCATCTTCCCATGGTTGAAAAACTCAACACTTAATGGGGGATTCATTCCACTCCATCTTCCTAGAGTAGGTGATTTGACATTGTTTGGTCTATCTATGTGGAGCCTAAAATTGCCCACTTTTTGTGGTGTATTCTACACCAAGGTCTTCTAGTGGGGTCTCGACTTGTTCAAATTGGGGTCCTGGCTCCCAAGTGCCCATTCTATGGCCACTTGGAAACTTTAATGCATCTCTTCTAGTTTTGTGTGAAAGCATAGTTCACTTGGAATTAGATTCAATCATTTTTCTTTCCTCTCAGGCCCCAGTGCTTTACTAGGAAAAATTTCCTTTTAGGAGATAACCCCAAGATTCTTCCTATGTTTTCCTAGATTTGGCATGTTTTTCAGAGGGGAAATTATATTTTAGATATGGAAAGAAAGAAATTCCTTTTCTATTTGCTAATTTTGAAGTTGATCAACAATTTTTTGTGTATAAAAATTCTATGGTTATATCCAATGTGCTACGATAGATTCAAGCCTAGGCTAATAAGGTTTCCCTAGAGATGGACCACCTACAAAATCTGATACGGAACTAGGGGGAGTCCCCATGTAATGTCACCCAGGATCTAACCTCACCATCTCGGCTCTCCTTACCACATGGCCATGGTGGTCATCACAGCCATTCTCAATGACATTATTTCAGCTACGCTTGTCACTCACCCCATCCTCAACATTGAAGGATCCACTTTGCCACCAACTCGTTAGCAAGGCTAGGGGTACCCTGCTGATCAACTCAGGTGGGGCTCACTAGTTTCTCCTGATACACACACCCTAGATGGATGGAACCTACACCTACCGCTACCACCTTCAGTCAAATTCCCCAGCCTCTCTCTCACCATTCCCACTCGGGAGGAGGAAGAAAATGAAGAAGAAAATCCTATTAGTTGGGACACTCTAGATGTTGATAAGGACCTCCCTAGTTTGGGTTGGCCAAACAAATATGATCCTACCACTTCACGAATGTTTGTAGCTGCTACTTAAATTTATATGTTTAGACTAGCATGTCATGCTCAACTCAAGCACTACACACATGTAAATTATCATTCTCATTCCACCCCAAAAAAAACATGCATTTCCCACTCATCTTATACTCCAAAAATGTAGCCTAAATTTAAGCCCAATTGAATTTGTTGACACCCGTTTTATGTTCGAAGTTAATCTTGATGAATATTAATATCAAATTTAATCAAGAAGGTTTTCTCTCATTCCTTGATCCTTTTATATAAGCATTCCCTCTCCGAAAATTTTTTCCATACCACTGGACTTATGACATCTGTAATAGGGATGCTCAAAATCCTACCATCAAGAGTAACCAAATTAACAGTGTATCCAGTAAGAGCTTGGACTAGATTTATTTTGTGTGTCACTATTAGATCATTTCCATCTCTCTTGTAGACATCATGTGGCTTCTCGTCAATAAAAAATATTGGGTTTCTTACAAGAACATTGAGTTTCTCATTTCCTTTCTCTGAGAATGTTATCTTGGTCCCTTTTTTCCAACTATGCTTAACCTCAATGGTCAAAATTTCCTTAATAGGATTTTTTTGCTAACAACAAGGCAAAAACAAAGTCAACAATCATACAAACCAACTATGCATATTTAGAGACTAAAAACAATTGATAATAATCAAGCAATGGAGAAATTATGTTATGGAGTTACCTTCATTTAATTCATGACATTGAGAAAAATAGATACCATGTTCAATATTTAGATCCTTACAAAATGAGGATTAAATCCAAAATTTAAAAAAGTAAAATCCAATTTATATAACATTAACATGTTAATTCATGTGCTAAATATAGAAAAATAGGTGGATTGTGGGTTTCCATAGAAATGAAATTATTATATTTTAGGAAAGAAAATGATTAAAAATGTCATGTGGGTTTCTCAGTAACTATTTTCATAACCATAACCAAATGACCTTATACGCTTTAATGATAAGTATCACATTAAAACCATTGCCTTTATCTTCTACCTACTAGAGAATAATATACCTACAACAAGCTCAACTTTTTAAGGTATCTAATCGTATAGCTCAACTTTTTCAAGGTATCTAATCGTATATAGGACAAGTAGGATGAGTTAAGTTCTATTTTTCTACCGGGTCAAATTCCATTTATCTCTAATGTTTCTAAGGGTATTACTTCCTTCTTTTAAAACTTTGTTGATAAACCATAAATTTTCACATAATACTCTCCCAACGAGTTAAAATTTTGGTTTCCAAGGGTAGCCTATTTTACAGTAATATTACGTAACAAAGACTTTGGATTATAAGGTATTTTAGTTTAGTAATTGACACTTCCATGGGGACTTTACCTAGGTATCATATTTTTGGGATTTTCAACCTTGTGAATTAAGTGTTCTTGTGGATCTAATTAAAACCTCAAACCAAATCTTGTCTATGAGGTCAATATGGTTAAATCATTTATTTGATCTTATGTCATCACTTTAGAGCATGTATAATCAAACATAAAATAATAATTCACCTACACATTCAAAAGAAAAAAACCAGTTATAAATGGTGGTGTTGTTAGAATGAGATTAAGAAGAGGAACAATATCTCACTTCTGACCTACAATCTTAACTAAACCCCTTGATAGAAAGAGATGTTATACTCATGGATCTAATCATGTGGACTCAATTGATTAGATGAAAGAGAAAATTCATAAAATAGAGTCGAATCTGGGAGGGAATTTCAGACTGGATCTTTCCTTGCTTTCTTACATTGTCATTTGGTTTGAGAATGAGGTTGTCTTATCCTTAACGTATGCCTTCTTTCTAAAATCATAATGTCCCTTTTGGAGGCAAGTCTATTGGCCATTGATGCAGAGAAAATGTACAAGTGCAGTCAAGAAAACTCATCGTAGAATAGTTGAATGGCAATTGGGGAAAACCCTCATTCCAACTATTTCTGCAACCATTCCAAACAACGTGGACCATGTAGAATAATGGTGGTTTTTCTTCCTGAAATTGATTTTCCCATGAATCTCTAGTGTAAAATGGCTCTATATTTTCCAGTGGACAGCTAGCTCATTAATCTCTTTTCCACCAATAATACTAGCACATAAAATGCGAATAAAATATGGTAAACTATAATTATGCCAAAATCCCAAAAAATTATGAGAAAATGTGAGTAAAATATGACAAAGGGATTTTGACATGAACGAACAGAGGCTATTTCTCATGGGGAAACACATTTAGGAAAAATAATTAAACTAGCAATCATACGTGAAATTAGGATGAAGAGAAGAATTAAAATTTGAGAAAGAAAAAAAGAGGGAATTAAAATATAAACATAAAAAAATGAAATGAAATTATATTTAAAATAATACATTAAACAAAAAAACTGATCAAAATCTACAGGCTCCATATATCATTAAGATTTTAATAAAAATATAATCAAAATTAATATTATTTATAATACTTGTTTTACAAACATGCTTTGACGCTACTAGTTCCGTGTAGTGAGTGTCGATTTGCATAAGGTCTCTATCAATTGTTCTAATTTATGTTGTTAGAAAAAAATTACATATGTTGTAAAATCAGATGAAAATGAGAATGGAAAACCAAAACATTGTAAAGATAGTGGAGAAAGCACACATAGACCCTTTAAAGAAAAAAAAATGTGTTGAAGGCCACTCAAACAAGCGTATACCTAAAGGTCGATTGTAAATGAAATTTTGCCTCATGTTGAAGAATAAAATCACCGGTGTATAAAGAAAAGAACATAGGAACAATTAAAAGGAAATGATGTAAAAAACCAAAAATATAAACATAAAATCCCTTCTAATAGTAGTTGTGATTCCTAGAAGAAAAAAGCAAAGTCAATAGCACATTTATGACATTCGATGCATTCATGGAAGACTTACTACATGTGTGTATTGTGACTTATACAACTTCCTTTTCAATAATCATGCTTCACTTGAACTTTCTTCCCACAAGATTGAGACATTAGCTCCTTGGATATAAAAGAAACCATTTTTATCCTTTTCCTATGCTTGATTTCCAAGTCCTTTTCCCTTACAAAGGATCAACTTTGAGATTATTTGGATTAAAAACTTGGATTTTGGATTGTGGAGATAGTATTTATTGGTGTCAATTTTCCTCTGTTGTAATAGTTTTAACTTTTATCCCTTAGGCTTTAGGTCATTACCTTCTTTTGGAGGACATATTTTGTATTTTATGTATTATTATATTTATTCTCCTGCAAATATGGAAGCCATTAGAATTAATTACATAGAAACCACATTGTAAAGTAAAATAAAGCATAGAGATTTAAATTCATTTGATAAATCCATTATTCCTCATTATGTTGTGCAATAAGATCCTATGAGAATTCATGGAAGGGACCATCCCATGTCTCTGCAAGAAGAAACTCTAGACCTCATAATCTGAAGTACAAACAAAAAAGGGAAAAAGGGAAAAAGAGATGATCGGTAAAAATATGATTTTTGGGGTCATCTTATATCTTATAAAATTCATGTTGATTAGAGGCTATAACATTTCAAAGATGTCATTCATGCAGTTAAATGCACTCATTTCCCATAGAGCAAACTCCTTTCGACGTAAATACAAAGCAATAATATAGGGTTCATTAGTACAAGATGGTTATGGCTGAATCGGTAGAGAGAGTTGAATAAATGTGTAATGTGGTATCATAGGCTTTGGGTTATAAAAATGCATAGGATATTCAGCTCTAAAATCTGATTGATTCTTTTCGAATGCCAAAAAATTTAGGCATCAAACTAGGCAATTTGGGTATGGAAATACACAAAAAATAGAAAGTAGATTTGTATTGTATTTTAGTTGAAAATATCCTAATAATCATGTATACCTATTGAAGAAACATAAATACCTGTGAAAAAATGTGGAAGCACACATAAGAAAGTAAAAACTTATCTCAACAGAATTCCTTAATGAGACTTGGTCTACAAAGTGGAGAAATCATTACTAATCTTGCTCTATGGATGGGCTCATTGAAATACCCTTGGAAAATTGGTAGATGAACAACCAAAATAAGCAATCAATGATTTTTAGATAGGCATAGTTAAGCATGCAAAAAATGGGCTTGTTGAAGAGGCCTTGGAAAAATTCTAGAAAATGCAATTAGCTACTTGTGAAGCTAAATTCATGCACCTTTTATATAACGTTTGTGTAGCCATTTTTGTGGTTACATGTTAATTAAGGCATCCCAAGGCCTTTACTAAGAAAATGAATTAGGGTAGAGTGAAGTCTTCAATACAACCTAAATAATATAATATAATGAATCAATAAAATATCTGACCAATCTCAAAACAAGTTATACAACCTAACCAACAAGCAGAGTTGTGTCTTGCACTGGGAATTTGGGTATGTCAAAGGTATTTTGTTGCTCAATCCCTTTTTTATAAAAATGAACCAGTACTATGGAATAGGGAAGCATGTCACCTTCGGTTCAAAAGTCGAGAACTATTTCAAAAATATGTCCCTTGAATGCACCATGAAAAATAAATAAATCCCAATCACAATAAAATGAAAAAAAATCAACAACCTCTAGAATTATCACCCTAATTTCGCAATCAAACAAACAAATGGATGAGATTAGGGCCTCGAGTAAAAAATGAGAAAAAAATATTTGTGAATGGTGTTGAAATTTCAAAAACACTAAAAATAAGTGATGAACGGTTTATATGTTAAACAGATACCGAATCACATACCCTTTAAATCTTTCACTTCAGAGTACTATAAATAAACTCTATATTTACCCCATGATCCCATAGAGGGTTACTCTACGAAATATTTGGTAGGTTTTTCCTAAATTCCCTTAATAACATCAATTAAGATTTTGTGGGATCTATTCCCATATTTTGCTCCAAAATCACACAAAACAAGTGCTAGGTGGATAAAAAATAAATAAATAGTAGAAAGAAACTTCAAGCCCTTTGAACAATCTCTTAAAATCAGGGACAAAAAAATTAGAGCTCCTACCTTCTAGGGAAAAACTATTTTTACCATAGCTAGCTTTAGAGTTTTTCAAGGGACCTTTAGCTATAACAAAATAGCACCAAAACCCCTCCATAGGACTGTGCCCAGGTGACAGAAATATGAATTAAATCCAAAATAGTGAAATCATTGTTTTACATTGTTCTAACCTTGAGAAACTACTTTGTTGCGCCAAATCACTTTGCACCCCGAATGGCTAGGATGTGAATAGGACATTCGGTGCGATTGGGACACATGGGATCACCTCTCAAGCTGTGGGACTTGGGCTCGAGGTGAACCTCCGAGAGAAGGCCGGCTTCCTCTTCCTAAACTAAGTCTTTGTACTACTCTAGTGTAACAAAAATGACTATCTAGTCCTATGCTAACATTTTCATGGGGTTTTAGGGAAAGAGATTTACAAATGAAACTATACTAGGGATGGTGATGCACCGAATAAAGGGTGTCTTCAAATTCGGGAAGGGTTAATTTGAAGAGGGTGTGTGCACCACAGTCAACTTCACCTCTTTACTGCCGAACTTAGAGAGGGTGCAGGATACCACGGGCTAAGAGACACGCGTTCCTTTTGAAACTTTATTAGACCGAGAAATATACCAATTTCCCGGTGAAGAAGGATGAACTCGAGAAGGGTGAATGGACACCACAACTCAACTACATGCAATACTCCACCACTTGATAAGCACGAACTCCAAGAACTCCGCAATAGAAACTTAAACTTGCACAAGTGTACCTGCCAAGTACGAGAAAGGCACAAAGAAGCACGAAAGGATGAAAGGACCGAGATTAGTCACAAAACATACACTTTTATTGCTTCATAATGATCCACAATGCATCATACATTCGGAAGAGGAAATAGTTGCCATTACAGTCTTGAAGAGGAGGCTTGAAAGTTCTCTCAACACACAAGAACAACTTGCGAGAGAGAGGACTCTTGAAAAGTATACACTCGCTTTGAGATATCTAATCGTCTAACTTATGCAGGCTGTTGGAAACCCTTGAAATGAGCTTCCAACTTACATTTATAGAAGAATATGTGAGAAAGAAGAGGAAATGGTCATAATTACATTCCTAAAATGAAGGCCCATGATGTATTTATTGCGATAGTTAGTTGAACCACGTGAGAAGGTTCCATCATGGGTCATTAATTGCACGATGACCTAGTCTTCTCAATTAATTAAAAGAACATTTAAATAAAATATTTAAATAATAATAATAAATATTATTATTAAAATATTTAAATAAAAGCATTAATTTAATTAACATAATGTCGGGACCCCAGTTGACCCGTTTGACTTGAAGAGGAGGGGGTCCATGTGGATAGAATCGCACATAGCCAAATTCGATGAGCTTGAATCCTCTAACTCGGTGTTGTACTCGATTTTGACCCCACACTAACTCTTTCCTTGCTTTGGTAATCGTGCTCTTTTGCATTGAGTCCTTCGAATGGTGAGCTATCAAACTTGATTCTTATCATTTTCCTCTGTTAACTCGAGGCCATTTACGCATTCCTCATTCAAACTTCATGAAACATCACCACGAGCTCCTTGCGAAGTCACCGAGCTCTTCATCCAGCAAACGATCTTACCTTTCCTGGGCTCAAACTCACTTGAATGTCGAGCTTAACCCAACATTTCTAAAAAGAATGGTTTTACCACAATGCTCACGGTTCTTCCTTATCATATAACACTTGTAGTAAGAATGTTTTAGCTTTGCCATAATAAGCACAATTGTACCCTCCAAACGATGAGAAAATGCCATTAACAATAAAGACCTAATGCTGCCATGATGATGACCTAGGCTTATGCCCATAACATGTCGATAGACACCCTTGAAACTGATTTTTTGGCCAAAGAGCCCTTCGGTATTTTGGCAGTGCACTCAGCAATCTCGGCTCCAATCAACAATTATGCCACTATTGGGATTATGGCATAAGTAGCTGTGAGCTAAACAATACACTCATTTTTCCAGAAACTAAAAAGATCCTTCATGTTACAATTTGCAACACATAAAAGGAGCCCTTCAAAAAATACATTGAACAACTGGGGCAGCCAAGAGGACCTTGGAAAAATGTACAGGTAACAACCATATGAATTCTCCCTTAGTCGTGGATCAAAGCTAATAGAAATAAGCTAGATAAAATCGGCTTGAAACTACAGTATAATCGTCCATTAAAAACGAGCTTCTCTGAACCTGGTAAAAGAATATTGTTATTGTCTGGTTGGACGTACATAATGGAAGGGTATAAATATTGCCTACTGCCCACAGAGTTTCTCAAAGAGACCATTTACAAGTAACAAGGATGCAGCAAAACGGCCGACCGGGTATTTTCAGAGCTGAACTTCACATTTAATTCGTTTCTAGGAAAAGAAATGCTGAGCAATACGAATCGTTTCATTCTGCACCGTAATAAACCTTCATCTCCTGACCCGGGAAAATTTCATGAAGCCTTGAATGACGTGACTCCAATCCATCGTATACAGCAGTGAATATTTGTTTCCTGCAGCTGTGCGTGGGAGCTTGTCTTGCGACCACCGAATGCTCAGAGAAGTATGCTGGCAAAGGCGAACTGAACGGGAGCTGGGAGATCTGTCTGTTGCTTCGTGAAATAGTATGAACGCCTCGTGAGGAAAACCGTGTCTGTTGGAAGCACTCAAAAGAAGGCTTCTACTGTATTGCAACACGCCTGCTGCCTGTGCGTGGGAGTTTCTGTCTCGCGACCAGAATGTTATGCGTGGTAAGCAGAATGTGTAGAGCCTCCTTCGCCCATCTCTGTGTCATACTCGACTTTGGCCAGGCTAGACAACCACGTCCAATCCGATTAAACACTTCAACTGCCTCATTCCCACGTTCTCCGACTTACCTTCCGTGTGACTCGCCCAAAGACTCGGACCACTCCAAGCTGCGCGGGGTTTTGTTTACATGGCCCATGCGGAAGTCTCATGATGGATTGCCATCGTCAAATCTCCACGCTTGGCAGTTCAACCGGATTTCTCCCCCACGCGGAGTGAACAACATGGTTTTCCATCTTAAAATTTCCACTTGGCGGTGCTGCTCCAAATCTCCCCCGCGTGGAATTTCGGTCATGGTTTGCCAAACCAATATCTCCACGCCTGGCATAATAGCTCCAAATCTCCCCGTAACGGCTCGGCCACACCAATCCACGGGCCCCGGCCTTAGCTTTGCCGCGCAACCTTGGCAAGATAGTGAAATTTTTCCCATTCGCGGGATTTTCATGACCCATTCGAGCTTCAAGCTTCTGCAAACATGGATATTGCAGGACAGAGTCCATCTAAGTGATCCCTCGAACTCATGGCTATAAAAATATCATTTTATCTGTCAGGCTGAGTTCAGCCATATCCTATTTTCTCATGTCATCTTATCATATCTACAACATGTCTCTAAGAACCGCTATGCCGTAAGTGATTTCACTCAAGATATCAGTAAACTCGACCATCAATTCCTTTGGGTCTAACTAGGATCAATATTTTAAGCGAACTTGATCAAGCTATAAGCTTGATCTCTCGGTGAGCTCAAATATTTCAACGCTAGCTATTTCCTTTCTCCCAAAAACATGCTCAACTTTCTGAGTGACTCGTTGAAGATGCTCATATAATTGTAAAGCAAATTATGCTCCATGAATATTCTGATATGAAATAGTTCCACCTCTATGAGATCCATTTCCATGAGTTGCATCGTAAAATAAATTTAATCAAGTCTCCCAGTAACACTTTTACTGTCACTTAATCGATTTTTATAAAAATATCTTGAAGGAAAATCCCGAATTTGAGGATGCATTCGATCTTTGAATGAGATAAAAACATAGTTGGGCAACTCTTCTGGAAGTGCTCAAAAGAACTTCTTCCATACTGACATGTCAACTTCACTGTGCACCAAATGCTCGGCGAGGAAGGTCTCGAACAACGCCAAAAAAATATATATACCGTATTCACTAATACCCCCGGCCGACATTCTTTTGTCTCTCTATGAACTTACCATTGAAAAATTATCTCGAGTAGGCCTCCCGGTTTGCATTAATCAACGATCCTAGAATTGTATCCTAGAAACCATCTTTAATGCATCCACACGAAACGAGTTGCCTTGAATTATCCATCATGCTCGATGAGTCCCATTGATAGGGCTCCATCACGTATCTCTGTTTACGCAAGCGATCTCCATTCATTTTATGGAACTCTTGATACCTTGGCTTACGTTTGAATCACCCTAGCTCTGCATAATGTGTCCTAAAAGAAGCTCACCACATGATCTCCAAAATGAACAATCCACGAAGATGAGTCGAACTCCTTATCTCTCGCCTTCGCTTCGCTGTGGCTTGAACCTTTCCAATTCATTGAGAATTTATTGATAGCTCAAACTTTGACTCTCCCCGACTTGGCCTTCACTTTTGCTTACATCAATCTCTACTGAGATCCTTATAGAGTTCCCTTCATTCGTCAATTTTCAACGAGCTATATTTTGCATTAACAAGACCTTGTTGAGCTCTTACAACTGAGAGTCTCCACTGAGATGATTTTTGAGATGATTATCAATTTGACACCGGGTTCTTTATCAACTCGACCCTGAACTCTCCACTGAGTTGAGATCAACTGGGTGCCTTTCGATGCTAGGTGATCTCTTCATATGCAATTTAGGAATTATTTTTAATTATTGCATCTTGATAATAACCGAAGGTGGGTTCCTGGGACTATTATTTCATTTTGAACATGACAGGACCCCCTTGTCCAATCTTGCCAGGTGTGCAAAATTGGATAACAACTACATCTTATTATAGCTAAGAAATACAACTGCAATCATAAGAAAAATGGAAAATTTTAGTGTCATTACAAGACTTTATCAGATTTTCAATCAAACGATCTTCTTTTCCCATATTGTTAATCAACCGGTAAAGAAAATGTGAGAATTAAATATCATAAATCATGGATTTATCCACAAAAAGTATGATTTTCTTCAACCTACTACAAGCTCATTAAATGTATTTGGTCAATTTTAGGTAAGGAACTCAAAGGTAGAGCCTCGATAATTAGAGATTGTTGGCTCTTACATTCATACATCAACAAATCTATGAATCCAAAAAAATTATTGAACCAAAACCTTGGGGTAATATAATGAGGGTTTTTATATGTAGTCCATAGTTATAAAATTGATTTTTAAAAGTGAAAGAAGAAAATACTACAACAATATAAATCTTACCCTAAAATGAAGGTCGGAAATTATAAGGACCATGCGTCTATTTATTTTTTGAAAACCAGATCTAAAATTGCACTTACAAAATTTCCCCTATGCATTTCCCCAAATAAAATTCACTAATAAAACAGATCATATGGTCTACTTAAACACATGCACCCAGAACCCTCATTTTACTATATACAAATTGATCGATCTGGCTTTATATCCTGGCATGCCCCCACAACCTCCTTGAACCTCATCCCCTATCATGGTGAGTATATGTGATACATTTCATTTTATTTTTAATGATTTTTCATAACTATACACACTCTTACATATGGAAAACACCTATGAACTCGGATAGATAATTAAAATGAATGCATTGTGCCTTTAAAAATCTAATTATGCCAAAGGTGTATATATATTTGAGATGAGGCTTGCTGAATCTAATAGTCATAGGATATCAATGCACCAAAGCATGTGTTCATGCATGCATTGAAAATCGAGGGGTGTATGATGTGTATAGATGACACACGTATCAAGGTAATTAGAGCTCACGAGATGTGTAACTTGTAATGCCGAAGGTGTATATATATTTGAGATGAGGCTTGCTGATACTTACAATCACAAGATATCAACGCACCAAAGCATGTTTCCATGCATGCGTTAAAAATCGAGAGGGTGCATGTTATGTAAGGATGACACATGGATCTACAAATCTTGTAGCTTCCTCACAGGTTTTGACAACATGATCATATATGATGGCCCTCTTTTCAAAGGGGTGTCACACCATGCAATTAAATATCACCACCATATCTTTAGGGTAAAAGGGTTTTGTAATATTTATTATTCATAAACCAAATCGTCTTCGTTGGGCATAAGATCCTCCATTTAACAGCTGAAATTTTCTTGAACCTGTGAAATATTTTACATCGGACAATAAATTTTTGAGCCTTTTCTTTAAGAAGAATTTGAAATACGAAAAATTGCAAACCCTTTGAAATATACCTAGTGAGATACCACTCAAAAACACACAAATTATAGATAAATTGCAGGAAATAGAAAATATGATTTTTGTCGTAAATACTAAGCTAGGGCAATGGACTAATTTTTATTTATTACTCTCAAAATATTTTCTCAAAACTCATGAAAATTTATAGGAAGCTTGCTAGGATAATAAATAACCCTAGAAAAATATTTTTGGAATTTTTTGGATCATATATGACTGCCAAAAAATTACATAAAACCCTAGATGCTAGAAAAATTTAAATATCCATATCTTCTCAAATATATATGATAAAATTCTAAAATTTTGGAAATAACATATATTAATAATATGAATAAAAACCCAAGTTCCATTTCTAAAATAAACACTCTGAAAACCCTCCAAAAGCATTGTAAAATCCCAAAATGGGTCACTCCACCTGCAAAGAGACCAAAACCCTAAAACATTCCTCCGAAGTGGTGCCAAACCTACTCTAAACAATGCAATAAAATAGATCCAAACCCTTTATTTTTCTCACCAAAAATCCCAAAATTACACTAAAACCCTTCTCATAAAACCTTGAAATTAATCTCTGAAAATAATCCTTGAATTAGTTCCAAATTGACAAGCTTGGGTGGATCTTCCACCACCGAAGAATGCCCTGCTAGCTAGGAATGGATCTCTCACCACCAAAGCTAGGGTTCCTGTGGGATATTACTCCACAAGCTAAAAAAAAAAAACAACAGTTGCTCAAAGGAAATCATAAGTGTGTATGCAAGAATGACCTCTCTTTCTCCTCCCAATCTCCTTTTATAATTTCCCCCAAACAACTTGTGGCCCAAGAAACCTAAGTTGACCTTTTCTAGGAAGGACCACCAAATAATAAAGTAACTTAAAGTTAATTTTCCTTCCCCAAGTTGCCATAGGGACATAAGTGACCCCAACAAAAGAATATACTATTAAAGTGTTATTAGTAACCCCCATAATGATAAAATATAATGTTTTCCCCCACCAAGCCACTTAACACCCATGCCAATGCAAAAATATAACAAATAATAAAGGTGGAATACCCAATAGCCTCTAAAGTATTTATAACCTCAGGTATGACCAAGGCTAAGACTAAATATTAGCCCTTAGACCCTCTGTGAAGGAAAGGGGACATTACAATCCTCCCTTCCCAAAATTTTCTTGTCCCCAAGGAAATACAAACTAGGATGCTGTAAAATTTGCTCTCCCTCCCAAGTAGTATCCTCTAATGGAAGCCCTCTACACCACACCAAATAATCTATGATCACCCTTCTTCTGAGCCTCCTCTATCTCACCTCAACAAGAGATTATGGTTCTAAGACTAGTTTCCCCTCATCATCCAAAGGTGGAAACTTTGTGGAGGGTATGATATGTTGTCCAAGTGCCCTTTTAAGGCACGGCACATGAAATAAATTGTATCTTACTATGCTTTGGAAGCTTCAACTCATATGTAACTACCCCTACTTGTCATGTTACCCTATATGGACCATATAATCCCGGTTTCAAATTCTATGCACCCTTATGATTTAGTGAGGACTACTCGTATGGCTACAAACATAGGAAAAGTAAATCTCCCACCTCAAAAGACCTCTCTACCCTGTGCCTATCTACATATATCTTCTGTTGATTTTGTTCCTTCTAAAGGTTCTCTTTGAGATATTTTAGAATATCATGGTTCTCTTGTAACCAATAATAAGCTTTGGGAGCATGGATGTCTGAAAATACCAAATATGGAAATGACATAACATCATACTCATATAAATCTCGAAAAGAGTCATGTCAATGCTCATCTGATAGGTGGTATTATAAAAATACTCACCCATGTGCAACCACCTAATCCAAGCATGCTGATGACCTATCACATAGCTACGCAAATAGCCCTCTATCCACTTGTTAACTATCTCCATCTATCCATCAGTCTGTGGATGGTAGCTCATGCTAGGGGTCAACTCAGTACCTACAAGCCTGAAGATCTCCTACCAAAAAGTTCTTGTGAAGACCTTATCCCTGTCACTAACAATATTTTTAGGCAATCCATGAAGCCTAAAAATACCTGTATAGAATACCTGAGCCACATATGGTGTATCATGCCCCTTAAGAAGAGAAAATAAATGATCATAATTCGTCAACCGATCAACTACAACGTATATGCAATCATGACCATGTAGAAAGGGGAGTCCTGTAATAAAATCCATGGATATGCTCTCACACTTTTACTTAGGAATAGGTAGATGCTGAAGTAACCTGCTGGAAAAGAATTCTCAGCCTTGGTTTGCTAGCAAACCACACACTCTATGATATGATTAATGACATCATATTCCATCCCCTTCCATGCAAATATCTCTTTGATATACTTGTATGTCTTGAAGTATCCAGGATGCCCTATTAATGGTGTTTCATGCACTTTGCCATAGGATCTTCTCCTTTTTCATGGACCATGGTACAAGGAAATTACTATCCTTGTAGTAAATGATATCATCCAAGACTCTGTACCTGTCATCTTGTATAATACCATCCATGACCTCACATGTAAACTGATTTTTAGAATACTCAACTAAGTATGTGAGCCTTCATATATGCTAAAATATCAGACATAGAACTAAGCATAGAGGTAAGGTAAGGTCTCCTAGATAAAGCATCAACAACAACATTATTCTTACATTTGTCTAATCTATGTCAAAGTCATAGGTTTTAACCCATCTATGTTCAGATCCTTCTGCCCCAGGAAGAACCTCAAGTTGTTGTGATCCATACAAACCATGAATTTTCTGCTCACAAGGTATATTGCATGAATTTGGCCAAAGCATGCATGATGGCTAACATCTCCTTGTCATAAATTGAGTACCCTTTCTCCACATGGCTCAATTTCCGACTCTCATAAGCAATGGGGTGCCTATCCTACATAAGAATTGATCCAATACCCTCTCTTGATGCATCACACTCAAGTACAAATGGGTGAGAGAAATATGGCAATGCAAGAATGGGACATGAGCTCATCACCTCCTTGAGGTGATCAAAAACATGTTTTTATTCTTGGGACCAAGAAAAATCCCCTTCTTGGTCAAATCTGTCAATGGAGTATTCAACCGAGAGAATTTATTCACAAATCTCTTATAGTATGTGCATAGTCCTAAGAACCCTCTCAATTGTGTCAATGTCCTGGTGGTGGCCAATCCAAAATTACTTGTATCTTCTCCCTATCAACCTTCACTACCCCTCCACCAATCACATATCCCAAATATAATAGCTTTGTCATGCCAAAATCACACTTAGAAGCTTTCACATATAGTGAATTAGCTTCTAATATCCCCAAGATCTCATCAAGGTGCCTCATGTGATCCTCCTAAGTCATGTTGTAGACCAATATGTTGTCAAATAAAACCAATACAAACTTTTGCAAGTGACAGTTGAACACATGGTTCATACAAGACTAGAAATTTGTTGGTGCATTAGACAACCCGAATGACATCACTAAAAACTCAAAGTGACCATAATGACACCTGAAAGTTTTCTTATGCACATTCTGCTCTCTAACCTTGATCTAGTGGTATCCATATCAAAATCTATTTTAGAAAAATAGATTGCCCCCTTGTAGCTCATCTAGCAACTCATCAATGCATGGCACTAGATACTTATTTTTTATTGTCTTCTTGTTCAAGGCATGGTAATCTATGCACATCCGCATGGTTCCATCCTTCTTCTTCACCAACACCACTGAAGAAGCAAAAGGACTAGAACTAGGTCTAATATGCCCCATCTCAATGAGCTCATGGATAGTCCTCTCAATCTCATCCTTAAACCATTTGGGGTGATGGTAAGGAGTAGTAACCATAGGTCTAATGTCCTCAAGCTCGATCACATGTTCAAATCCCCTATCCGGAGGTACACCTAGAGGTATGTCACCAAAAACTACACTATGCCTATCCAATATACCTGGATATCCACATGATACTCTGACTGCCCATCCTCTGACTTCTTGGTCAAAACCAAGCACTGTACTACCCAATCAACCTCATTATGCCTGTGAATCCTCTTAATCCTCTTAGTATAAAAACCTAGGTGCATTTGTAGAGAAAACCCTTCAAAGTCACATTCCTCCCTTTGGACTTAAACTTCAACTCCATCGTCTGAAAGTTAGTCCGAATTCCCCAAGGGAATGGAGCCACTAAACTCCAAGCACCAGGTTGGTCTCTCCAATACCAACAATATAGAAATCATCGAGTAATCGTGTATAGTTACCCATCATGATGCTCAACTATGGAACTCGTTGTGTGCATCTCATAGACTCTCCATTGGCTACAACCATGTTGAAGCCCTCAAAATCCTTTGCATGTAATCCTCACTTCTCCACCAATGATGCATCAATAAAGTTGTGGGTTTCCCCACTATCAATGAGTACCACTACTCGCTGACCCTGTAAAACTCCCCTAACTTTGAATGCCTTGTACCTTGGGTACTAGACAAAGTGGCAATAGTCTCCTGGGGAAAATTCTCATCCTCCTACTCCACCCCTACATTTTCCAATGCCTCTCCATCTCCATCCTTCAATCTTTGAGTTTCCTCCTTATCACCATCACTCTCCTTGAAAACCTCAATGAATTGGGCCTTCCCTCTACCTCTACAATCATATCCTAGAACCTAAGGCATGCGGAAATCGAAACATATTTTCTTTCTCCTCAACTCATCTCTCTCCTCTCTTGATATGAACGGTTTCCTTGTTGCATCTTTCTTAGGTGGAGGCACCTTTGACATGGGCCATCGGGTCTAGATGGAGGTACCTTAGGTTGTACTTGAGGTGGGAACCTCAAATTTGGAGTGGATAACTCCAAATCACATGCTCTCCTAATAGCCTCATGCAAAGAAGAAGGCTCAAATGCCTTTACAAATCTAGCTAGAGTATTCATCAAACCTATTGTGAAAAGTGAGGTCAACCTCATCTCCAAAACATCGAGTACCATGACTGATAATCTCTAAAAATATACAATGTACTTGATCTAAGGAACATGTCTGTCTCAAGTGAATCAACTCTCTAAAATACCTATTAGGTCCCTCCTATCAAATCTACTCATTAGCCTCTATGTGAATTCTACATAAGTATCAATATGTATGTGCCCCTGTGTAATCATTCCATGATGCCACTAGTCATGTGCATCTCCCTCAAGATATAGGATGAAAAACTTAATCACATCCCCTCAAACATGGGATTTAAGTCAAAGTAGATCTTTAACTTTTGAATCCAGGATCGCGGTACAATTATTAGAACCATCAAGTGTGGAATGGAGATTTTCCCAATCTTCTCTATAACTCAGGTACATGTAGCTGATGATCTCTATTGGGTTTTCTCCCAATCTTCATTCTATAGTACTATGTGAAAGGCATATTATCCCTAAATCCCTCGCTCAATGATTGGTACCTTTCCCAATAAGACTCCTCATCCAAATCATCTATTGGCTGCCTTACCTATGAAACTTTTGGATCCTTCAAAAAAGAAGGTTCATGGAGTCCCAAAGGCTTGGTAGAAGAGTGGGGAGACCGCTGCCCTGGATTTTCATTTTCACCTCTTTGAGCCATGTGTCCCCTATTACTAGTTTCTCCCCTTTCTGTATGAGTATCAATCCTTCGCCATGTACTAATCTCTCAGACATCTAGCTCAATAGAGATTAGTGGTTTCTTATTGCTTCACCATGTTGGTGAATAACTGCTTCATCAAATCCACACCCATGTCATCATTGTCTCTGTCTCCCATCTTTCAACCCCACAGATAGAGAAATAACTGCTCTGATACCACTGAAATATCCCTAGTGGGATACCACTCAAAAACACACAAATTATAGATAAATTAAAGAAAATAGAAAATCTGATTTTTGTCATAAATACTCAACTAGGGAAAAGAGCTGATTTTTATTTATTCTTCTCAAAATATTTGCCTCAAACTCATGAAAAATTGTAGGAAGCTTTCTATGATAATAAAGAACCCTAGATATTTTTGAATTTTTCGGATCATATATGATTGCCAGAAAATTAGAAAACCTTAGACAACTAGAAAACCTTAAAAATCCATTTCTTCTCAAATACAAATTATAAAATTATGAAATTTTGGAAATAACATCTATTAATAATATGAATGAAAACCCAATCACCAGTTCAAAAAAGCACTCAAAACCCTTCAAAAAGCATTGTAAAATCCCAAAATGGGTCATTCCACCTAGAAAGAGACCACAAACCCTACAAAATTCCTCCAGTATGGCACTAAACATGCTTGAAATGTTGCAATAAAATAGATTTGGAAACCCTTGATGTTTCTCCACTAAAAATCAAAAATTCCACCAAAATCCTTCTCTGAAAACCCTGAAATTGATCTCTGAAAATCATCCCTGAATTAGTTCCAAATTGATAAGCTAGGTGGATCTTAAACTACCAAAGAATTCCCTACTAGCTAGGAATGGATCTCTCACCACCAAAGCTAGGGTTCCTGTGGGATCTCATTCCACAAGCTAGAAAAAGCAAAAAAAAAATTTCTCACAGGAAATCGTAAGTGTGTATACAAGAATGACCTCTCTTTATCCTCCTAATCTCCTCTTATAATTTCCCCCAAATAACTTTTGGCCCAAGAAATCTAAGTCGACATTTTCTAGGAAGGACCACCGAATAATAAAATAACTTAAAGTTAATTTTCTTCCCCCAAGTCGCCATGGGGACATAAGTGACCCCAAAAAAAGAATATAACATTAAAATGTTATTAGTCACCCCATAACGATAAAACATAACGTTTTCCCCCACCAAGCCACTTAATACCCATGCCAACATAAAAATATAACAAATCAAAATACCCAATAACCTCTAAAGTCTTTAGCCCCTTGGGTATGACCAAGGATAAGAATAAATATTGGCCCTTAGGCCCTCTATGTGAAGGAAAGGGGACATTACACCCTTCGAAAGATTTTATAGGAATAAATTCTCAAGCACTAACAAAAAAATTAAAGAATGGAAATTTTTGAGCCTTTGCTTTAAAAACAATTTGAAGTAAGAAATTACGAACTCTCCGAAAGACTTTATAGGGAAAATGTAATAATGCAAAATGGGAATATATTTTTGAGTGTGCAAAAGTTTTTGAGAGGAAAAATTTAAATCACAAATTTTTGAGTACTTTGAAAGAATTCGAGGGGAAACAAATTGAAATCTAATTTTTTACCCTATGAAAAAGTTATGAATTTTCTAAGCACTTGTGAAAGATTTTACAACAACGGATGTTTTATTTTGAATTGAATAGTGTAATGCCATCAATTTTTTTCCATTTTTTTAAGTAAGCATACTAAATATTTCAGATTTAACATGTAATGCATAACTAGATATTGCAGATTTCAAACAAAACAAACCTTTCAAATGAAGACAAGTAAAATAAAAGAACTCATGATGTTAATATTGTAATCTTTCCTTTTCAATTTTTTTTTTTATAGAGAAGAGTTACAAAACAAAAGAGACATATGGTATTACAAGACTTTCAAATCACAATATGATAAGTTTACAAGATGAGGCTATCCACAATCAACCATATAAAACATAGTTACAATGAGGTGTAATATTTACACTGATTTTGAGGATAAAAGAAACAAAAGTCACAACTCCAACTAAAACTTCATCCTTGAGTCTCCAACTTTGAGTGTTCTTCTAAGAATGCTTAATCAAGAGACATGGCTTGTTTACCACCCAACCAATAGGCATCATCACATGCCTTTCCATGGTTAGAAGTCATGCTAGCCTCCCCCAAGCCCATTGGAGAGAGGAACTAGCTTCCACAATGTGCACAAGTATAAAAGCGATAAACACAACAAGAATACATAGAAACATTTAAACACTTAGACATAATCCAAACCCTCTAACACTCAGGAGACAACATGCTAAAAAACTATGTCTCGATGAAGACCCGACCAATAATATAACTCTCTCAAATCGACATACACATCTTCTTCACTCCTGGATGTGCTGCGTATGGGGCTTGATGAGCCTCGGTAAGGATAAACTACATAGATCACCTACCTTAGGCACATAAATGCACCTATGGAACAAAAGTTAAACCATCCGACTCTAACATCATCACGAATATCTACCCTCAAATGAATCCCGAGAATCCAACATCTATCTAGCACCCTCATAAAACCTATCCTCATGAATAATATCCAAGAATCATGCCCTCAAATCTAATCGAGTGTCAAAGAAGAAGAACATGTCATCACCTACTAAGAGTTTTTGCGATGAAATTTTCCTTCCCTTTGATATACTGCAAGTCCAAGTCATGTCCAATCACATAAGAACTCCATCCAATGCCACTGTCATGCATTGAGGTTCAAGCTTCGTGAGAAGATATGTTGCAAGCTACGATGATCTATCCTCAAAATGAAGGGTCTACCCAAAAGGAAATGTCTTCAATGACACCAGTGTGAACCACCCTCTGTAAGCTCTAAGTAATGAGTAGGATAGTTAATCTCATAATCCTTGAGCTTACATGACTCAAAGGTAATAAATCAATGCTCTTACATAAGAACTACTCCCAAACCCTCTAGTGATGCATCAGTGCAAACAAAAAAATCCTCTGTTGGGTCTGGAACTACTAAGATAGGTGTCATGGTTAACCTTTCCTTAAGCAATTGGAAGGCCTACTCACACTTCTCTGACCAGTCAAACTTCTTCCCTTTCCTCTGAAGGGAAGTAATAGGGTGAGAAATCCTAGAAAAGTCCTGCACAAAACCTACGCGTAATACCCTTCTTAAACCCATGAAGCTCCTCACCTCGATCAGCGATGGTGTTGGCCAATCCATGATAGCCTTGAATCTTAGAGGGATCTACAAAGATACCCTCTCCTGAAATAATGTGCCCCAAGTACTGAATCTCTGTCTAAAAGAAGCTACATTTTTCCAAGTTCCCAAATAACTTCTGCTCTCTCAAAACCTGAAAGCACCTATCTCAAATGCTCCTCGTGTTCCTCCTCGGAATGAGAATATATCAAAATAACATCGAGAGAACAATATGAAAAATCGATCTAGAAAGGTCCTAAACACTCCATTCATGAGGCTCATGAAGATAACTAGGGCATTGGTCAAACCAAAGGGGACAACAGTGAACTCATAATGCCCATAACATGTGTGGAAAAGTTGTCTTATGAATATTTACATTTGATATGCGCAACTGATGGTAGCTTGACTTGAGATTGATTTTGGAGAACACTCTCACTCCCCGTATCTGATCAAACAAGTCATCAATCCTAGGGAGTGGATAACAATTATTTATTGTGACTTTGTTGAGCAATCTAAAGTCTACACAAATCCTAAGAGAACCATCCTTCTTCTTCACAAATATGACTGGTGCTCCCCAAGGAGATACACTAGGGTGAAAATGAGACCCTTCTCTAACAACTCCTCTAATTGAATCTTGAGCTCATGAAGCTCTGAAGTCATCATCTGATAAGGTGCCCTAGAAAATGGTGCGGAGCCAGGCACTAAATCAATGGTGAAATCCACCTCCCTACTAGGTGGTAAACCTAGAAGCTCTCCTGGAAACACATCTTCATACTCCCTCAAAACTATGATCATCAAGGGTGAATGCTCTTGAGTACTATCTAAATGATCACTGATGGTGATAGAAAACATCTAAAAACCCCTACGTATGCTCCACTTGAGTTTCTTAGCTGAGATCATGTACAAGGAGATAGGTCTCTACATCCCTAAAATCAAAACTGCACTACCAAGATCATCCTAACAATCTTAATGACCTTATTTATGCAATCCACCTTGGCTCGATGAGCCTCGACAATCCATACCTAAAACTACCTGATAGGATCCTAGAGAATAACTCGGAGGTCAAGAGTAGTGGAGAAAACTCCTAAATCAAGTACGCAACTCTCCACATATGAGTCCACTGTGAGCTTGGCCCCAGGCCAACTCGACCTGCTAACTATCTGGCTACCTAGCCACCACTAGCCCACACTGGTCCACTATAGAAGGGGATACAAAATAATCTAAAGCACCTGAATAAAAAAGTACTGAGACAGTAAATACCCCGATAGTACTGTCATCTCAACAATCTATGGCTTGATGCTCACTCGGCGGTTTGTCAACCGCTACATATACACGATGGGCATGTCCCACGTCACCCACCATCTACTCGGATCTAGGATCTCTCTACATATCCGTAGTAGTGGGCTTGTGCGGACACATACACATAATGGTCTGGAGCCCCACAAATAAAACATCCTCATATACCCCTCTGAGATGGGGTCCCTCCTGTACTCTAGTAACTAAACCTACCGGACCAACCCTAACAGACTGTTGCATGAGTGGGATGGCTGTGAGTGATGAGTACCCGGCCTCCTATCCCTAGATCCACCAAAACCACCTCTAGATCCACCTCATTGAAAGCTCTGAGTCTGTCTACCCCTTTGATGTTGGTGTCCCTGATGCTGTGTCTGCTGCGGTGGGTGTGGTGAGCTCTCGGTATGGCTACTAGAGGAGACCAAAATCCTCCTCTAGGGGGTGGTACTGCACCCCGTGTCCTCTGACTCTGAAATTCCTAAATCCTATCCTAGAACTTTCTCTTGTTCCTATCTCGGTGTTCCTGTGCCTTGGTCCTATTCTCCTCAGCCAAGTAGGCCTTCTCAATGGCCTTCTCAAGCGTGGGAGGAGATAACATCCTAACTACTCCTGCTATATCTACATTTAGGCCCCAAATAAACTTATTTACCTGTAATTTCTCATCTTGTAGGTAGTCTACATATTACAAGAGATCTAAGAACCTACTCTCATCTGCACCACTATGTCAGAGCCTTGTCGTAAGTCATGAAACTCATCGATCCTCTTCTGCATGAAATGCTCTAACATATAACAAGCCCTAAAATGCTCCTCAAACATCTCCTAGGTCACTGTATCTCGAGTCAAATGGAGCTTCCACTCCTCATTCCTCCACCAAAACTGCATGTTGCATCTCGGAGGAGGTGTATGATGAACCTATCTTTGACATTTCTCTCATGAGAATGCAAGCCAAAGAAGCTATCCAGGCTAAGGAGCCAAGACTCTACCCCAAAGCCATCTGTCAAACTAGTATAAGTAGGTGGCTAAAGGTGAAGAAGGTCTCAAATCACACTACTTGTGTCTCAATCCTGGTGATGTGGTCTAACAGGTGAAAGGGGTCACCTATCTCCAAATGGTCCCTCGAAGCTGTGTGATCGGCTGCGATGGAATGAATCCATCCTCTCACCAAGGATGGAAGGGCTGTGTGACCTCTCTCATCTCGGGGTATCGTGCTCTAGTGGCTTTGAATGTGCCTCCTCTCCAATCAACTCCTCATCTCCCAACTAAATGTCCTCCTCTCTCGGCGCCTACGGTGGTGGAAGGTGTTGCTGCATGCTACCTATCAGTTGTTGTATGGCCTCTAATATTTGCGGTCCAAATTTGGGTGTCAGTGACTCTGGCATAGGTGCACTATGTCCCAAGCCTCTAGCCGATCGTCCCCTCTTGGGTGCCATCCTATACCCGAGGTAAAAAAATAAAAATAAAAAAATGGTTTATAAACTTTTTAAAAGTTACAGAAAGTGTTTTTAATTATTATTATTATTATTATTATATAATGTAATACCAAATGTAATGCCCCGCCTCGGAACCACGGAAAACAAACCAATAGTTACTAAAATTTTGGGATAATAATTTTTTTGAAGTGAACAATAATTACTAACGCTTTGCTTAACCCTTTCCCATTAATAATTAATTTATATTAATTATTAATTTACCCGAAATCAAATAAACACTAGCCCAATAATAATTTAATTATTTTACTCTATTAAGCTCCCTAGGGTCATAAATAAAAGTCTACACCCCTTGTAAATAATTAGTCTTCCCCCTTTTAATTAATTTTCCTACACACCCCCTAGTTTTTTAATTCTCATTCCCATTATATTTCCCATGACTTAAAGTGTGTAGGGTTTATTGTGAGCCCTAGGATTAAACAAATCTAGGCCCTAGATCTGAATCTTACCCTAAAGTTTCCCTAATCATCTTTATGTTCTTTTCTTTTCTTTTCATTTGATTTTCCTTTTGTTTTCATTTTTTTTCTTGTGCAGGTTAAGGTGGAGCTATGGAGGCTAGATTTATGGAGTGAAAGGGCATTACCCTTATTACATTTGTTTAAGAAATCCAAATTTCAAAACCCTCTTTGATGTAAACATTCTTTTATAGGTTTGGTGTGGCCGCGGATTTTGGAGGAGAGGGGGCATGGTTTTGGGGGTGGTGTCTGGATGGGATCCCCATGTGGGGGGAGGAGGATGTGGGGAGGGGGAGAGGCTGCGTAGTTGGGGGAATGGTGGAAGTGTGGGGGAAAGGGTCCATACAGTGGGAGGAGGTGGATGGTGTGGCGGGGGTGGCCGCGTGGGGATGGGGAAGAGGAAGGGCGGGGGAAATAGTGATGGTGTGGGGTGGTGGGGATAGTGGTGGCAGGGGGGGAGAGGGGGGGTGGGCCATGGAAAGGCAGGGGACAACTGCGTGGGGAGAGGGGGACAGAGTCGGCGGGCGGGCTAGGTGCGTAGGGAGTTGGGGAGGGGTTCGGCCCTCCCCAACCTATATTTTTTGTTTTATTTTAAATTTAATACGTTTAAAGATATTTATTTATATATATATATATATATATTAAGTCTATATATTATATATATAATATATATATATATATATAATATATATATATATTTTCTTGTTTAACACTTAAACATTTTTTGTGTGTGTGTATTTCCATATACTTATTTATAATATTCATATAATATGATATATTACATATACAACAGCAAATCAATATTATAGACTATACCTTAAAGGATAGTATATTTTTTATACACAATCAACATCATAATATTTTTGATTTAGTTACAATGCAAGGAAAATAGTCATTCCTAGGTGTAAGGAAATAGGTTCTATTTATTTATAAGTATGAACTTAACATTTCAATCTCTGATTTAAGAGTGGAAATATAGCCACTCAATGTAATTTCTCAAACTTCATGTAACCCATAATTTTTGTTTAAATGCACTAACTAAATAGTATTTCAAATTTCTACAATACCAACTAAAGAAATATTTCATATTTTCATGCAAGGAAGATTACAATAAGGACATATCCATGTATTTTCAAAAAAACAAGGGAATAATTTCATTTATTAATAACATAGGATCTAAGATGTAGTTAGTTTTTTTCATCAAGTTCCCAACAATTAAATGTCAAGACTAAATAATTTACTAGTTACCCAAAGAGTCCACGTGTTTGAACCTTGCTCTGATACCAAATGTAGTGCCATCATTTTTTTTTTTAAAAAGTAAGCACAACTAAATATTTCAGATTTAATATGTAATGCATAACTATATATTTAGATTTATAAACAAAACAAAACTTTCCAATGAAGACATGTAAAATAAAAGAGCTCATGATTTCAATATTGTAACCTTTCCTTTTTTTTTCTTTTTAAACAATAGAGAGGAGTTACAAAATGAAAGATACATATGGTATTACAAGACTTTCAAATCACAATATGATAAGTTTACAAGATGAGGCTATCCACAATCAGCCATATAAAACATAGTTACAATGAGGTGTAATATTTACACTATTTTGAGGATAAAAGAAACAAAAGTCACAACTCTAACTAAAACTTCATCCTTGAGTCTCCAACCTTGAGTGTTCTTCTAAGAATGTTGAATCAAGAGACATGGCTTGTTTACCACCCAACCAATAGGCATCATCACATGCCTTTCCATGGTTGGAAGTCATGCTAGCCTCCCCCAAGCCCATGGGAGAGAGGAACTAGCTTCCACAATGTGCACAAGTATAAAGGGGATAAACACAACAAGAATACATAGAAACATTTAAACACTTAGACATAATACACATGATGAGACAACACTATGAGGAGAAACAAGATCACCCTCACAAAAAGGGGAAGAGAAGAAATAGGATGCCCAAAAACAAAGGTGTCCAACCATAGGATACACCAAATACATATTTTATAACCTCCTTATTTCTCCCAAACATTCATCCTCCTTATTTCTCCTTTATGTCAATGAAATCCTTCTTGGGAGGATTTTCAAACCCAATGGGTTTCCTCTCCAAGAATGGGGAAAGGTTCAAGCCATATGAACCTTTCTCCCACCTCAAACCATATGAGGGGATGAGAAGGAACCTTCATGGCTTGACCAACAAGCCATGAGGTTTGAGAGGGAAATCCCTCTCTCTTCCCCTACATTCTCCAAAAACCATCAAGCCATATGATGGTGGAGAGTAAAACAAAAAAAAAAACAACAAACAAGACAACATTCTTCATACAAGCTTTACAACATATAATTTCACACACTTTATTTCATTGACAAATGCATAGCTAGCAAGACAACAACAAGGAAAGAGAGATTAAGAATCCTACCTCAATAAGCTTCCCAAAACTCTAAGCTTTTCCACTTGATCCAAGCAATCCTCAAGCTCCCCAAAATTCTCCAAGTCCAAAAAAATGAGGAAAAAGTCCCCTTCCTTCACCATGAGGAAGAATATCAAGAGGAACCCAAAAGTTTCCTCACCAATAGGAAAATGACATGTGTCATCCCTCTCCTCCCTCAAGTCAAAGATTCCCAAAAACCAAATAAGTAAAAGTAAACTCACCTTTTATCCCTTATCACCCAAAATACTAAAAATGTAAATAAAACAAAGTGGAGCAACTTTTAACAAATACACACAAACCAACCACCTTACATGGATGGTGACTAAGAAGGGAAAATGGGAGGGAACTCCCTTAATGCCTTGGAAATAAGTCCCCCTACCTATTGGGTAGGGTCCAAGGGCCTATTTCCATGCTAATGTGAACTCCCAAAACAAAAGGGAGTCACTTGTATTGCCACAAATAACCCAATTTCGGGTTTGGCACACTTGGGCACAAGTGTAGAGGGTGTGGGGTCCACCCAAGGTTCACATGTGACCCCAATCCCTTCTACCAACACACACACACTTACCCAAAACCATCACTTAAATTAAATGAGACCCTTAAACCCCTAAACTAGTTTACTTAAATAAAACACACCCTAAACATAATTAATTTTACAAGACATAAATACATTACAATTGAGGGTTCACTCATGGTGCCCAATTAATACACCTACTCTAAGGCCTCAAACATTTAGCATGGTTAGGACTTAGCCCATGGGCTACTTGTGCACAATTGTGTAGCCACCCTGAAACCCACGTTCTCCTATAACCTATCACCTACACACTCATTGCACACATTAACCACATCTATCCAATACAAAAACATCATCTACTCATCACAACATTAATCAAACCTATAATATCCTAACATCATTATGCAATTGATAGTGCAACGCATACAATTATACACATATTCCACCATGAATCATCCACAGATATAATTACAATGACATACACCTATGCTAGCATGAGTTACCATTATTAAATCCAGAAAACTATATCATTGATCAAATCGACTACAAGAAATCAACATCTAACCAATAAATCTCACTATCATGTAACTCTGTTAGTGTCATCAACATCATTAAGAATATATCAATAACCTAATCTAGTCCAATTAGCGCTACGCGCCCAAAATACCATAATGTCTATGAGGATAAATAGCATAGCATACTATCCAAAATATATCGAGTCTTAGTCAAAACATGTCTATGCATAAAGGAACCAATAGATAAATGGAGCTTATGAGTAACAAAATTTTAATGGGTGATACATATCGGTGCATGTCAAATAATTTTTTTTGATGGCCCAAGTTCATTCATGTGGCTGTAATTTTTAATATACAAATTTTCATGGATATAAATAAGTTTTATATTTTCACTATTTACTTATATATATATTTTAAATGTTTATAAAGTTTGTATATTTTTGTAATTTTTAGGCCAAAGGTGTATTCTCTATTGGGTGAAACCTCCTAGCTTTGACATCGCTTAGGAGATGAGCGGTAGAAATAAACTGTCATGCATTCATTAAAAGTACGGTTCATATCCAATGGTAAAATATTCTCAACAAAATCTTATGGTGTGAGTGGAAAACACCTCAAATTTAATCAACAACATAGGTTTTGGTGAGCCTCTCGATTCATACAAAGTGCTTTTAGTCCCTTCGCCAAAATTATCTCATGAATGGTGTTGTAAAGTTACAGTGCACGCGGCATAGGTTCTGAGAAGCAGAAGAAGAAAAATCAATACAGGTAGACATTACACCCGAATAAAGCACCTCCTAATCATCGATCTTCTTCTTCGCATACAAAAAAGAAAACAAAAATAGGAATTAGTTTCCTCTCAAAGACCATTGAACCCACTACATATATAGATACAACCAAAACAATCAATTTTTTTATAGTAAATGAGGAGATATCAGGGTTACAAATTATCTTTGTGTGCACGTATGATTACACTAAAGGTGATTGTATTCCCTACATGGTCACATTCCTCTGATTTTTCATCAGCATATTATTTTAAATTTGTTGTCTACTCCGGGAATGGTTCTGCAAAGGTTATGGTGGAATTAGTTGTTTAGAATCAAAAAAGAAAAATCAATACATTTGGACATTATGCTCGGATGAAACACCTAATCCTCAATCTTTTTGTTCTTCTACATATAACAAACAAAACAAGCGGTGGGTAGTAGTTTTCTCTCGTAGATAATTGAACCCACTTCAAATATAGATACAAATAGAAATCAAGATTGATCAATTTGTATACATTAAAATGAGGAGGTATTAGGGTTCTAGATTTATCTCCCTATGCAGGTCTGGTTTTACCCATAATGGTGTTGATTTTAGGATGGATATTAGCGAGAGCTCCATTTAGCATAGTTACCTATAACATTTGTTTCTGATTATGGTGTTATATGTTTATAATGGAAGCTCAATTTATGTGGACGATACACCACCGGATAGACTACCGATAGACATATTCAAGTTTCATGTTAAAATGGGATAAATACTGATATTTTTCGCATTAAAATTCAACATGTATAGACTAATACTTACAATAGTGTTTGTTTGATTCCTTTCCAAACTTATGATGTTACAACACTATATGGAAAAATGAAATGCTCCTATTATTTATTATTTTTATTTCATTTTATAGTTCTATTCCAAATAAGAAAAGAAAAAAGAAAAAACCAACCATTTAAGCCACAAACAAACTACATCGAAAAAATATCCCAAGTAAAGTTTCTCATAGTTCAATTAAGGATAAATTGACATCAATTTTGGTGTGAAATGACCAAACATGGGAAGAGAGAGTTTGTGTCTTTTTCAGCAATGGGGAATAAAAAAACACTTTATTATTACAATGACACCTATATGAAATATGCAAGTGTTTTAATGACAACATCATTATAGGATATGTTCACTAAGGAGAGTAGAAAAATGGGAGATTTCATTATCAATTTGAATAATAGAAAACAAAAATTTTAGATAGTAAAAATGATAGGGTGTATTGTGTCATAGGCTTCTTTTGGCCTCGTGGATGTTACAAGATAGCTATCTATCATAAGAATGGATCATAAGTTTCCCATAAATGATCTAGTTTGCTTGGTTGGTGAAGCATTGTGCTGGATGATTACATATCGAGCCCCACCCACTACAAATTAGTTACAATTATTAATTACGTAATCCTTCTTTGTAAATAGAATATTTTTTTATTATTTTGGACATAAATACATTTGATTAAGGTGACCATTCATGGCTCCGTATTTGTTCCCAAACATCTTAGTGCATTGCGGTCATATATAACAAGTTGTAATTTTTAAAATAGCCTCTAAGTAAATCAAAAAATAATTTGTACTCAACAACATATGAAACTCTACGGAGTCTCAATATTAAACTTTCACTTCAACAAGTTCAATAGAAAAACATTGACCCATGGAACATGTGTGATGCATGTATTTCAGTTGGGTCTCAAACCTGGAATCTTTTCAAATTTCCATGTTTTTTAGTTTTTCCTCTTCATACGTATATTGTACCACCATGAATAATACCTATAAGATATAGAAGATACATTGGAAATCAATGTCCTTGCCTTCCATCAAACCCCTTCTCGATCACGCCTCATCCTTTCCCTCTATTTCACTTCCTCATTTTTTCATTCTTCATTACACCCCCTTAATTAGAACTCAATTTCCTCCCCTTCCATCGAACCCCTTCTTGATCACCCTCATCCTTTCCCTCTATCACTCTCAATTCCTTATTTTTTCATTCTTCACTCCATCCCCTTCGTTTTTTCCATCGTACACTTCACGTATGATTGCTAGTAAGGGTAGTATAAATAAAACAAAAATATATTGGAAGAAAAATGTCAAATGGCCATGAATCCTCCATTGGTATACTCCGATAGAAACCTATAAACAAGAGAAAATATGAGAGAGAGAAAGGTAATTATATAGAGAAATTATAAGGAGAAATTTAGGGTATCTAAACTTGACCTAAGATCAATGGTGTGCAATCTTTTGATCATAGGGTCATGATTTTATCCACTTGCTTATGGTCCTCCAAAAGGACTTTTTTAATTTAGATTTTACAAGTGGATTTAGTATTAGCTTTCCATTTGTTTTTTTGAAATAAATTTATACTTATGCTTGAATTAAACTTGGTTTTTAGGGGTTAGGAACCATTTAGGAAAATAAATGCCTAATTAATTGTTAAGCCTTAATTTTAATAAATTGATACTTATGTGGAAATTATCTAATATTCTAGGTAACCTTGGAAGGAGATATTTTTATAACTCTTGTAAATTTGATTTTACTACACAATATGGATGAAATTAGGAAATATGACCCAAAATGAGATTCCTTATTTTGTTAAGAGAAACTCCATAATAGGAAGTTTGGATGAAGAACTTATCTGACCCCTTCGAGGGGAAACATTTGGACTAAAATAGTTATCCAAAATTACAAAAATAATACTATGGATTTTTTCACACTTCACACTTAAGCTTATCATTTTGAAATGATCGTTAATAAAAATGTAAGTCCTCTTACCATGCGATATTGGCTCATGGGTTATACTAATAAGACCCTTTAGTGGAAGGTTGCACTAAAATAAAATATTGTTAATATCGAAGCTAATATTATGACCACCTTATACATCATTTGTGAGATTTAGTTTGGCATATTGATAATGAGTTGGTCTTGGGTACCTGGATTTGAGAATAAGTTTATCTTATATCAGATTTAAGTAACTAGGTCTATGGGACTTGGAGTTGGTCAATGCTAAGTAACCTTAGTCATGTCGCATAGTGGTAAATGGATTACACATGGCCATCTTTGATTGGTCAAGTGAGTTGACTTAATAATCATCTTATCTTTCTTAATTCTTTACAAATGTTCCAAAAACATTGTCTCAATTTTTACCATCTTTGGATGAATAAATTTTGGGTTGTGAAATAGTGGGCATTAGATGTGGTATCAAATCCTGGTTTGAACATCAGGTGCACTATTAATGATCGATAAATATATTAATAAGTTTGGATTGGAATATTTTCCCATTCAATGATAATTTTTTTTCTAAACTTATTTTCTTCCTTCCTACATCAATTGAATGTTGTAAGAATGTGTTGGACATCGCACATCTTGAATAACTTCCTTGGAGCATTGTTCCTACTCGTAGGATGTGAATTGTGATCGATTATAAGATTAGATGATAATTTTTGAGAAACGGAACCACCAATGGTTATTAGAAATCAATTTTTGTTCAAATTCTCTTGTTTGTCAAGATTTTGTGCTTCTTGTTTCAAATTAGTGAAAAATAAATGAAAAATCAAGAAAACCTCGTAATATGGGAGGGTTTAGGGAACTTATTATATAGATAATGATGAAGATGATACATGTGAACAAGAATGGATCCTCCTCACTATAAGTTAGTAACCTGCACAACAATGAAGACTAAAACATAGAAAAGGATTAGTGATATATATGGTGGGCTACTCGACGAAGTCAATTATAAGAAGCGAAATCTTCCTAGAAAGGATGTCATCGCAGGTGCTAATAAAGATATGAATAATCAATGTCAGATGAAAATGGAAATGATTACAAAAACATAGATATGATAATCTAAGATCTAATGAATTGAAAGATATTAAAATGACAACTAATATTGGAAATCCTAAAAATAAGAGGAAACCATAGTGGTTCAATGGTAACCCAAGTAGAAATGGTACAATTGGCAGCGACAAGACTGTAGTGGATATAATTTGAGAATGTGTTGGAATAGAGCTGAAACACGATGCAAAGCTAAAGAATTTGATACCATAACACATATGAGGTGAAAGGGATAAATGACAAGGAAGATTAGAAGGAAGTAAGGCACGGATCGATGGTGACTCAGTGCAGAGTTGGTAAGAGTATGTAGAAACATGGGCATGTGCTGATTATGGGGTGTTAATATGGATACTAAGATGTTGATAAAATGGCTAGGATGCAGAGGGATGAGTAGGATGTAATATAAGGTAGATATGATGAAAGATAAGACAGATTTAACATATGTGGGGGATGGGTAGATTAAGACCAAACGCAATGGGTAGTGATTAGAACAAAATGGGATCTTTGACTAAAGAAAAAAATGGGTACAGAGATCCGAGGATGATAATGGACAACTAAAAGGTGAGGCGAAATCTAAGAAGACCTATAAAATTGCAAAACAAAGAAGATAATGCATGAATGATATCTCCAAGTAACCTTCACTATGTTCCAAGCATCAACAATGGAATACAAAAGGAGTATAAGATGATTCCATTGATAGCCAGAGATCCACAAATAACACAGGAGATAGCAATCACGAGAGAACAAAAGAGATTCAAAATTTTCCAGCCATTTGAGAGGAGGGATGATTGTGATTAAATAGGATAGGGTAGGATCAACGATGACCATGGTTAGTCACTAATGATTGGGATGGATATTCTTCTAGAAGACATTAGGATCATAATGGTTGAGCAAGAATAGGATAAGAAATGTGATTGGAATGCCTAGCGGGATATTTTTTTCCTTGCACGCATGTTGGGGTATGTTTAATGGGTAAGGGTATCTTAGGAAGGAGTAAATGGGTAGAGGGAATCTTAGGAAGGGGTTTAATAAGGGGTAATGATGAGGGGATATGGGAATCTGATAGGGGTATTAAATTAGGATAGGGTGGATGGGATTCATTCTTTAAGGAAGAATGCTCTATCTATCACCCCCCATCTCTATAGACTTTAGATAGTGGTCATGCCTCGAGAGATATATATGCTCTTACTTTACTATATAGGGGGAGATCACATCATAGGATAATATAGATTAAAATATGGGGAAATAGGAATTATGGAGGATATTAAAATGAATGGGATGTGGGGGGATTATGAATTTAGGAGGTAAAGTGTGTAATTTAAAAATAGGAGGGAAAATGAATGCACTAGGTGAGGATGAGATCCGAACGCAATGGTGAAGTCATGGGGGATGCCAAAAATAAGTCTCTACATTTCTTCCCACTTTTTGTTGAGGGTTTTGTGATATAAAATTATGATACAAAATGAGAAGATATGGGAAAGGTAATTGATGAGGAAAGGATAATTGATAAGGTGTTTCCCCTCAAACTTAGGGTCAATGACATAAAGGGAATAGATCACGAGTTTAAAAAAGTATATATGAGAGGGGAGGGAGGGAAAGGATGGGAAAAGAGAATATGAGGCATGATGCCCCATGGAAGAAGGATTCAAGAAAAAAAATAAGTAGTAAAACATGGCGGTGATTTTAGGAGTCACTTTGGGGGGAAAAGTACAACCTATGAGTTGGAAAAAATAACTATAGAATAGAGAGAATCCAATGGGAATCCTCTCTAATGGATGCAAAACCATATGGCTAATGGGTCGAAGGTAAATGTCAAGTATGTTAAAAATAATGTGAGAATGGTCTAGAAAAATTTTCCACAAAAGGATAAGGGGTGGGATGGAAAATATGCATCCAAGGTGGGACGAAAAGGTTATTAAAAAAGGTTCCCGAGAGGGAGCACAAACATGGTCATGAAGGAAATATGATGCAGGATAATAGATGAAAAATCCCAGGGGAAAATAAAAATGTAAGATAAGGGTGCCCTAAGAGAAAACACAAGGATGGATGCAAAGGAAAGGATGAAAAATGATGATATGATGAATAAAAAATCCCACATAGGACATAAAAAGGATGTGATAAGAAGATCAATCAAGGAAAAGGTGGAAGAAAATATAATTTGAAAGGAAGGATTGATCGAAAGAATGTAATAAGTGAGATGAATCAAGAGGATAGGAATGGGTAAACATGACTAGAGATGGTCGGCGATGACCGTGGATAAAGTGGCGACGACTAGAGTTGGTGGGCTATATAAGCCCATGGGTCAATTGAATAAGTTCATTTACACACTACAAAGTCACAATCGAGAGCTCTTAGATGTAAAGAGAGAGTGATATTGTGAGAGAAATAGAGGTTGGAGGATCATTAAGGAAGTGCTAGAGGGTTCACATGATGGTAAGTGCCTAAACCCTAGCTTGTTTTTAAGTATTTTGTTGTTTTTGTTTAATTTTTACATTTTTTTCAAATTTTGGGGTCGGCGTAGGTGACTCTGGTGGATATGGATCACTATCAAACAAGCCTAAAATGGCATCGATCTAACCCTTGAGGCATTACCCGACTGGGTTGGTCAACGTCAGAAGGCTATATGGATGATTTTTGTTTGATTTTTTGGATTTTTTATGAGAGGGGACATGATGCTTACATGTTTGATTGGTTTTGCAGGCACGAGAGACCATGTACCTCTGAGATAGAGTGCCTACATTATTTGATCAGATTAGGGGTGATGTGGAAAACATTGAGTGGGATCATTTGGTAGCAATTGGATTGGGTGGTTTCTATAATTACCAGTGGATTCTACGAGATGTGGGCCTTATGATTGCATTAGTAGACATATGGGATGTGCGGATAGGAACATTCTAGTTTAGGATAGGTGAGATGACCATCACCTTCTAGGATGTATACCACATCTTTAAGTTACACATATAGGGTGAGCAAATAGTTTCCATCACAATGGATAGAAAATTAGGAGTCTTGACATAGTTGTTTGGGGTCGATGTACCACATATTACGTTTGCATCAGGGGAATTTCACACAGAGAGAAAATATGAGGGGGTGTGGTAATGAGTGATTTATTTGTTTGGTGATGATGGTGATATTGAGTTATGCACTACTGGATTCATAGGGTTAGGTTCCCATGGACACCGACAGGGTAGTGGCTGATTATGGATCATAGGATAATGTTTATGTTTAGGACAACATTACTAGTACAGTGTATCATGAGATGTTGATATATAGATTGAGAAGATGACAAGATTAGATGTGGAGTTCTACTCCATTGTTGGGAATATGAGCATATAACAGTGAATTAATTAGCCACTAGGGCTAACATGGGTACCTAGTGACCATATTGAGTTGGTGGTAGGGTTTCTATGAGATGGCAAGCCGACTAGGCTCATGGTGATAGGGATAAATGTCTATTGGTATGGATACATACTTGTAGAGCTCAAGATAGATCAAGTGAGATGGAGGCCATACCAAAATTATCATACATGGCCTAGAGTGGGTGGGGAGTTAGTTCGGGGATGAGGTAGACCAGATGGCTATAGGCTAAGGCTAGAGATGATTGAGGTCATGCAGTTTGATAGGGTCTAACGATAGTTTGGATTTGTTCAAACGGTTCCTCGAGAGATGATCACATACAAGTGTGATGAGAAAAAGATATATTTACTTATTCCTAACATGACATACCCATTGAGGAGGCGGGGGCTCCATGAGATGACAATAATGATGTAAGAGTTAGGGATGGATTCTCATATTGGATGACCACTACATGGGTATTTTAAACATCACTAGAGAGGAGTAGAGGGTGGGGATGAGAAGGATGAGGAGGATATTGGGGAGGAGGCAACTCCGAGAGGTGGTGGTGGTGATGGAGGTGATGTAGAGGAGCTATCTCGTGTACGAATAGAGCATGACTTAGCCAACTTGGAGAGAGACATCACTCACTAGAAGTGAGAGGAAACAAGGAGAGACCCTAGCTCTTCTCCGGGAGAGGTAAATGGTCATCAAGGATAGGGATAGATACATGAGGCAGCATGAGATTTGGAGACCTTGCACTCATACTATTTATAGAGTCCGAGAGTGGTACACTAGTTACATCATAGGTAAATGGGAAGATGGGACCCCCAGGGAGTGTGCCCCTAAATTTGTACATAACACTCAAGGTGGAGGCATGATACTATGAGAGGATTGTGATACATAAGGTACCATGAACATTGAGATATGAAGAGTATCAGCCTCATGGTGAGCAGCGAGCGACACAACACAGCCAATACCATCTGGGATTATGGCAAGCGTGGTCTAGCCACAGTGAGAGATGGGAAATGATAGAGGTGATGAGGCCCTATGATTGACTCATGAACCTTCCCAAGGGGAAGGATTTGAGATTATATGATGTATAATTTAACGATTTTGACAATGTATCTAGACCGATACATGACCCTTAACGATATGTGACTTGGTGTATATGTATATTTGGATTTTTGATGATATATATATATATATGGTTTTAGTTATGGTTCATTTATGTGTCATGTGTTTGATTTATGGTTTTGATTTAGATGTGGATGATTATGATTATGATGTTATGGATTAGATGTAGATGTATGAGTGTGAATTTGATGTTGTGAAATTAATTATGATGATTATGGAGTTGTTTTAGATTTTATGTGGATATGATGTGATAACAGATAATAGATGTGAATGTGATGTGAACATCATGAATATGATTATGGATTATGATGATGTTTAAATTATGGATTTGATTATGTTTTGGAAAATTTAGAATAGGATATGAATGTGATAAAGTGTGATAGATATCTTAGATGTGATGGATTTAGAAATATGGTAGTTATAAATGATATGGGATGTGATGAGATAGGATATATAATGTAAATGGTGTGATGAAATGTGTTATGATGAAAATAAGGTGAGTGAAAATATGATTTGGACATGGGTAGATGTTTAAATATAGATGAGATAATGAAATCAAATGATGCAGAAACAATGTTAGGGAATTAGAGGAAATGAAAGAGAGAGGCTTAGAGGGAGACGCAACTTGATAGGTGATGACCAAGGAATGCATGAAGGACACTACACTATAGAGAATAGCATAGGTGGAAAGAGCAATCCAATCTATATTAGAGGTAAATCGAGAGCGGGAATCAATCAAAGCAATGCACTTGTGACCAAAGGCATGTGTTAATATAGAACCAACGATGGCTAGTCATACTCATGATAAAGAGAGGAGGATGAAAAGGGAAATATTATAGACCTACTATCGATATGAAAAAGTGTCAAGATATAATAGCACATGGGAAAAAGTTTATCCTTAGGTGGTGTTCCTAGGACTATGCCCCAACTATAGATTTAAAGATGCAAATTGATCAATGCAGGGAAGTTTTCTTTTGATGGGAAATTTGATCAATGTGGGAAGCTTCCTAAGATGATTTTATATATAAAAGGTTGATCAAATGCAAGAATCCTTTTACTTACCATGATATAATAGGGTTTTCATTCTTTGAGGGAGTGATCTGATTTTTTTTTAGATGGTAGGATACATGATAGATTTCCTTAAAGGGATCAATCTATTATTTGATTTACATGAACAATTTCCTTCAAGGGAGAAGTTTGTTTTGATAGGAGCATCCTTTATTTTGAATATTAAACTTTACACATGAGTTGGGGATATCCAAGTAGACCACTTGGGGAGGGGACAATAAAGGTGTGCAAGTTATACTTGAGGACCCTTATCATGGTTCTAGAAGGAAGATAAGAGGTAAAAGAAAGTAACAATCATGGATTTATCACTAAGGAAGGAACCTATCCATAAGGAATATGCTATGAATAGAGCCGTGGTGCCCATATTTAAGGTCATAGATAGGATAGTGATGATAGACCACATGATTCTAGATCATTACAGTGATATATGAAATGGGAAATTGGTGGAAAGAGGGGATCACTAAGGTGACTAAGATCATATTGGTAGATATGTTAACAATATAAAGGTTGCAACTACAAGGTGTTGAGAGGTTTTAATTCAAGTTTACCATAAAGAGAAGCCAATTGATAAGCACCAAACCCATACTTATGCGTGATAATGTATGGTCCAATATAGTTGGGAGCAAAATTTCCATGTTGGATCCTTTCTAGAGTAGTGACATTTTGATTTTATTTAAGGAAAAGGTCACCGATGTTAAAGTCATGAGGTTTAAGATGTTTTTGTAAGCACGTTTAATTCAATCTTGATAGACTTGATGATGTTAGAGGGTGATCAAGTGATGTTCTTCTAACAAATCAAGTTGTTATATAGATTCGTGATGATAGTCCTCATCAAAGATAAATTTCATGAAGGGAAACACACAAGGAAGGGATTTTAACTTCAAGAGGAAGGAAATCCTTGGAGCCATAGATGAGAGAGAAAGGAGTGCACTCGTAGGTGTGTAAATGTTAGTCTTGTAGGCCCAAAGAGTGAAAGGAATATGAAGATTTCAATCATGACTCAACCTATCGATGGTCTTAGCAATAATATTACAAAGTGTCTTTTGAAGGCTTTGGCTTTTCCGTTAGCCTGGGATAATAAGGAAAAGAGAAGATAAGCTTGATGTTGAAGGAGTCAAAAGCTTCTAATGTCTTTTTTTTAAAGGACTTTCCATTCTCCATGATGAGTTTTAAGGAACTCCAAAATGGAATATAATATGTTGATAGATGAAATTAATGATCTGGTTAGCTTTGGTAGATGTGAGTGTAATGACTTTTACCCATTTGGTGAAGTACTCAGTAGCATTGATGATAGAATGATGACACTAAGAAGAGAATAGATTGATGAGATCAAGCCCCCATTGTGAGAAGGGCTAAAGGTCTTGGGCTAGCTGTAGAGCCTGGATAGGAATGCTGATAAGATTTGAATGTTGATGGCATATAAACACACTTTTTAACATACTCACAATATTATTGGTTGAGGGTAGCCCAGTAATAGCCTAGGTGAAGGATGCGCTTAGCAATAGCCAAACCACTAAAGTGTCCACCATAGATACCATCATGGACTTCTCAAATAGCACAAATAGATTCGAATATTTAAGGCAACGTAGGATAATGTCATCAAACCCATGTTTGTAAGGATGTTGCCAAGGATAACATAATGGGTTGCACATTGAAGAAATTACCTCTTACCATTCTTAGATAGGTCAGAGGGGACTTTAGATTGGGATAGGTAGTCAAAGATCTGAGAATACCAAAGATCATATGGATTGGTATCAACATGATTGATGTGGGGAAGCTCATGGACATGGGATGGTTGATCGAGACGTTGAACAACAACAGAGATCTTGGATTCTTCCATTTCCATAGGATAAGGGATGTGAGGGAATCCATCGTGTCAATGAAATGATTTGACGAAATCATGATAGCTTGATGTTATAGGATTTGAATGCTTCAAGGAGGAAGATGACGATATCCCTATATTTTTAAGGATGTCATTTTTACATTGATAGGTGCATATGACTTGATTGATGATGAGTTGGGAATCACCATAATATCAAGAATTTGGACATCAATCATGACAGAGGTTTCAAGGCCCTAGATGAGGGATTCATACTAAGTCATGTTGTTGGTGTATTCGAAGTTAATTTTTTTGAGAAATGGGGATAGGATTATCCCAGAAAGGAATGAAAATTACACTCGTGCCTCCCCCTTATTGACACTTAGATCCATCAAAGAAAAGGGTCATCTTAAGAGGAGAAAACTCGTGATCGAGGTGAAGATAGATTCATTGGGAAATTATTCATGAGGGATTTTATTATTGGGAAGAGGGGCTTCCACAAGTTGATCAATGATAGCTTGGCCCTTGATGGATTTTAGTAGATGAACTCTAGGTCAATATATCTCATGAGCATGAGCCATTGAGTGATACGGTCATTGTGATAAGGTGATATGCATGGTTTTAAGTATGTGCAAAAAATGGTAATGACAAAGGTTTTATGATTACGAAGGTAAGGACGATGCTTATAAGTAGTAAAGAAGAGGGTGTAACACAACTTTTCAACTTCAAAGTAGCGGGTCTCATAGTCATGAAGGGTGTGCAATGGATGATATAATAGATAACCTCTCCTTTCCTTTCTCATGTGGTGTGCCAACATGACACCTAGAGCATGATCGAGGCAAAGATATAGAGATAGAAAGGATCCCCCTCACATGGAGGTGTGAGCACTAGTGGAGAGAGAAGATACTACTTAAGATCATCAAAGTATTTCTGATAGTTTTTATCCCAATTGAATTGGGTTTCTTTACAAAGAAGGTGATGAAAGGGTTAAGTGAAATGTCGAGTTGTGAAATTAAGTGGTGGACTAATTGAATTCGACCTTGAAGACTGCAAAGTTTCTTGAGGTCAAAAGGGGGATGCATCTCGAGGATGGCCTTAATTTTAGCATGGTTAACTCCAATACCGATGGTAGAGATGATGAAGCCAAAGATTTTACTAGTCAATACTCCAAATATACACTTGGCTGGATTAAGATGGAGGAAGCGTATAAAGTGCTCGAAGAGGATTTCAACGATAGAAAGATGGTCATGTCGATGCTTGGATTTACTCAAGAGGTCATCGACATAGTCCTCTATAGTTTTTTGGATAAGATCATGGAAGATATAGGTCATAACACGATATTTTTTAAACCGAAAGGCATGACACAATAGTAGAAATTCCACCAAGGGGTGATGAAGGAAGTCTTATGTTGGTCTTTTGGGGTGATAAGGATCTGATTGTAACTAAAAAAACCATCCATAAGAGAGAGAATCTCATGGCCGGCCATGAGGTTGATGATTTGGTCAATGTTGGGAATGGGAAAGTCATCTTTAGGGAAAGTGAGATTTAAATCTCAGAAATTAGTGCAAATGTGGAGATTTCCAGAAGATTTTGGGAAACCTATTGTGGATAGTCAATGGGTTGGATAAAATTAGCAGAAAGAATATGTTGTAGTTGTATGCATGCTAAACTAATTAAGCTAATCTAAATGAAACTAACACCAAATAGCTTAAAATAAAAATTAATCTACCATTAACATCATGATAAGAGCTTAAAGGAAATAACTACTTCTAATGCATAAACATGAAAATAATCACCTAATGCTAAGGCATTCCTACTCTGTTGTGATTGCTACTTAAAATATGAACCTAATTAGATCATTAAGCAATCAAATTTGTGTTGATCTCCAAAGAGAGGGAAGGATCTCACCAAGAAATGGCTACAAGGCCATACTTAGATCTTCCTTTGTACTCAACAATGAGAGAAATGGATGCAAAGATGAAGTAGCTATTCCAACAATGGAGAAGGCTCTTATCATAAGCTTATAGTTTTCACTAGAAAAAGTGTGATGTTTGTTTGAAAGGAAGGAGCTTTGTACTTTATAAAGCTTTCCACTTTGGGAGAATCTTATAATTTTGTAGTTGTGGGATAAAGCCCAAAGAAGAAATGTAAAGGATATCCATGTTTAATAAAGGATGTGTACTTTATGGGAGTTGAGAGGGGTTTAATTAATCAAATGTGATTAATTAATAGGTAGGGATAAGCTTGTAGAAGCTATTTATAGGGGATTTCGAGGAAAATTAACATGATTTGGGGATGAAAGATGGGAATTTAACCAATAAAAAATGTTTTATTGATTAAAATAGTGGGTGTAATTGATTAACAAAATAGAAGTGGATTAGAACTAAGGAAAGGTCATTAATTGGCATCTAGAATGGGGAAGTGTTAATTAATTAACAAAATTTTATTAATTAACAAATAATAAGGGGAATGTTAGCTAATTATTGAAAAAGTGCTAATTATTACGGAAATGACAAGAAAGAGGATAATCAGTGCAATTTTAGTATTAAAACTACATAAGTAGATTTTAGATGTCTACATTTGCCCCTTTTTGGGGTGGCACAAATGACCCCACTTCAAAGAGTGTAGAAAAGTACAAAAATATAAATTTTGAATGAGTGGAATAAAATTTAGTAGAATGAAGGATTCCCCCTTGAGTGTCCATGGGGTGATGTAATAGGTCGATCAACGATCGAAAAAGAGGAAAGAAACAAATAAAAGAAATGAAGGGGGGATATAAGGTGATCCATATTGCCCCAAGTGTTTTTGAAGAAAAAGTGTGATACAAGAAAATGATAAGGAAGAAAAATATGATCCCTATTGCCCCAAGAGAAAATGATAAGGAAGAAAAATGAAGATGAAGATAATGGAAATAGCTTTCATCCATATGATGTAAAAACAACTTTATTTCACCATTTATATTTTTGATATACATCACCGAATCTTTATTATATATACACACGTAAGGACCGACTCAATGCAACATACATAACGTAATTATTTATGAGAAATTAAACAAGATGACAAACAACCAAACAAGTAAAAATAAATACGCTTAAACAAACAATGTTCAAGATGATTGTACCAATGTTTTTATTATCTAGATTTAGATTCCACTGTTCGAGTTATATGAAAAGGGCTAAATATGACATCCCAAGAAACAATACAATGTAAGGTAAATAAATGTAAAAACCAGCTATTAACCAACACACCCTTGCATGATAGAGCCGGATGCAACCATGTGAGATCTAGTCCCACCACGTATTCACCCAATTAGGCCCAACAACATTAGGTTGCAACAACACCAGTACTTCGTGCGGGAGGTCACCCATCCTAGTACTACTCCAGGTCGGGCACGCTTAACTACCTAACTCTGATACCATGTTACAAATTTCCGTCACACTAGAAGCTCTAACTTGTAATGGAGATGGATCTCATCAAAATTAACCAAATGCTTGCACGTTGAAATCAATTTCTAGGTTTTTTATAGGTTTTCGGGAGCTACTTTTGTGGGTTTTTTTTTGTTGCGGTACAATGTTTTCAGTTTACATGGGAGAAGTGTCTAGATTATTTCCTTTTTTGGTAGGGGTCCACTGACTATTGTGCACAAGTTACTATTTTGAGAAAATCCCTAGACATCTATCTCGGGGTGGGAATTTCATTTTTAAGCAAAGACACCCCAAAATAAAATAGTAAGTTGTGCAAACATTCATTGAAATCCTTAGCCCTTGGGTCGTATGGTAATGGATTCCTACTGAGGGCTTAATCTTGTTATTTTATTTGTGTAGTGAAGGAAAGAACATTTTATTTTGTTTCGAGTGGCAACTAAAATAAATAGTAGAACATAATATTGAAAAGCTTGTATGTTTTTATCGAAAACTCGGTTTCAAGTGTCATTTTTTGCAAAAGTGCTTATTTTTGTGCTCCTTCCATTGGAAATATTTATTTTGAGAATTAAAATATAATTATAAAGTGTCATATTATAACACACACTCATTATAAAGTTTCAAATATGGAGGAGTGTTGTAATCAATTGTGGACACAATTTTAGCTGAGCCCAATGTCCTAAACTTTTGGGAGTTGCATTCTTGTATCTATCATGGATTCTAAGAATGATATGATTTTCTTTGAAGTGTGTAGACTTCAAGAAGATATTGTAAAATTTTGGAATAAAATAGATCTTTCAAGAAGTGAAATTCTCTTCTACAATCACTCATTCACAATAAGGATACACGAATACACTCCCTATAACAAAAAAATTGCTATCCTACAACATCGTCATCATATTATGGACAACCATATCCATGCTCCTAGTCCACTTGCAGTTGTTGCTCTGTACCCACCGACATTGATATACCATTCTTTGAGCCTATTTCTGCTCTCTGATGCTTCTAATCCTATGAGGCTTGTTACTGCATGCTCTTCCACATCTCGTGCCTATTACAAGAACACATTGTGTATCCCACTTCTTCTCATATGCATGGCTCTTTTGAGAAGCATACCACTGCATTCAATTCTTGCATGATCTATTCTATGGGTTTCACTAATGGAGGTATTGGAATACATTCATAGGGTATTATTTCCCCTATTCCACATGTTAACTTGAATTCTCACCATGAAATTGGTTTTTAAACATATACTTAATTGGGATCACACATTGATAGAGCTCCTATTTTTGTGCTCTCGACTCTTTCTGAGGATCATGAGTAACAAATGAGTTATGCACCTTCACTCAGGCTTGAGAAACTTGAGATTTCAGCTGTCATACATGATCAACCTAACACACATTCTGATGTTCCTTTACATGCACCCATTGTGCATTTTATATCAAGTCATATGCAGACATCTTTTTCATCCATCTATGTTGATTTGGGGCGGATATCTGATAACTCATGGCAGTGACATAGGAATTCATTGAGAGGACTCTACAAGCATGGATCCTCCACTATTCAACCTCATGCTCAACTTTATATACCTTTTGCATTGTAATGCTCCTTGTTTTGAGCATTTTTTTCCAGAGGGTGTAGTGTATCTCTCTTATTTGTTGAGAGATTTTGTATCGTATTTTTGAAACTTTTCACATGTTAATAGTATTTCTTGTGGGGGATCTATTCTGGTGAATCCCAGTGTTAGTTTGTTAGTGTTCGAGTAGTTTTTTTAACAACTCATATATATTTGTAGCGTCACTCCACCCATTCAATAGTATGGGAGGGTGTGGTGTTGATCCTTCTTCTTTGGGTTTTGTGTCCTTTCTTTGTTACCTTGGATTTTCTTGGATCGTGACACTCTGGAGTTTGTGTCCTTGCCTTGTTTCTTTGGTGATTGTTCTTGGATCGTGGCACACTTATTTGCAGTAGTTGATTGAATTATGTTTGAGTTTTCTTGCACTTTCAACATCACTTTGTTGAGTCTCCTTGTATGGAGTTGTTTTATGAAGCCTAGTGTCAATTGTTTTTGAGTTTTGTGATCAAGCAAAGTGGATTCGGACCATAGTGCACACAAACTTCTTCAATATTGTATGATTTTTTTGAGCTAAGATTTTCGGGATGCCTTATAAGATTTTTTTACTCTCTTTATTTTGTTGTTACTAGTTTTGGGTACCTTGTATTGTCCCTTTTTTCCCATTTATTGTACATGAGTACCTCATCGTGCCTAGTTTCCAGACTCATACTGGACATGCAACTTCTATTTTGGCCCCTAGCTTCACTTGAGGGGGGGTGTTAGAGTAGGTATTTACCTTAGTTCATGTTCACCTAGGTACTTTATTTACCTTTATTGTATTCATCCTCACCCACTTATGTGTGTGGATATTTCTTTTATCTTATTTAGATATTAGAGAGATATTATCTAGTTGTTATGTATAGTTCTTTCCTTGATCTATGGTATTGCCTATGTCTTTCCTTGATTTATGACCTTGAGTTATTTCCTCTTAAATTTTTATTCCTAAATTTTTATTCCTATATAAAAAGGCCCATTCTCATTGTATTTCATTTAATTCCATAATAATATATGATATTACTACTCATTTGTTTGCAAAGGTTTATGTAAAGTTATTTTGGAAAATTAATTTCATCTTATTGATCATGGTGTTTGATTAACTTCTGTGTTCTTATCTTGGTATGATCTCGTTATCATTCCTTTTAACAAGGAAGTCCCATGAAAAAGTAGATGTGACCTATGAAACAATACCATGCAACTTGTTTGTGTAAGAAAGTATAGACATAATAGGAGAACCAAATTTTGTTAATGGAGGTAGGCCAAAACGACCCACAAGTCATGCGTAATAACATATGAGAATCGAAGAGAGATGTTTTGTAGGATAGTTTTTGATGTTTTAGGATGATGCATCCGATAAATGCTTTAGTTGTGTGCATGCTTCTTACCAATTTTTAAATTTTTTATTATTTTACCAATGTTTTGGATTTTTGAATGTTTTACCAATGTTTTTTATTTTTGAATGTTTTACCAATTTTTTATATTTACCAATGTTTTGGATTTTTTGAAAATTTTCTGAAGCTATGTACAGGAAAATGAAGATGCATGGATGCCACAACAAGAGGTGACAATTTACAAGGGAAATCCCACATGTATATACAAGAAGAAGATAATTCAGATCAAGGACAAGATGGATATGTTTAACATGATGATGAAATCAAACCAATGAAGAGCTAGAAAGGAGCGAGAATTTCCCCAGTGAAAGATGGCCAAGAAATAGATGATAGATATAAGTGGAAGATTATTTATTAAAACAAGAAACTGTTTCTCTCAAACATGGTAAAAAGGAAATCTTATACACATGGATGTTCTAAATGAAGTAGAAGAACAATGAATTCTATGGAAGGATATGGAAAATGTAACTAGAATATTTTCAATTAAATAGTGATTAACCAAAGGAAAAAATCATGAGACAAGATACGTACTAAAGCAAGAGTCTAAACAAGGTCACAAGAAAACTTCGGTTACTTACTAGCCCTATTTGCTCATCGAGATCCAATGTGTGCACATGGAAATTAATTACCTCTTGAAGGGAAGATTTGATAGGTAGCAAGTGAGGATAAAGTAGACAATGTGTAGGAATGATTTATTTTTAAAGGAGATTTGTAAATGGAGGGTGGAAGGAGAGATGCACATTTCTTCGCTGCCATCCAGGCATCCATATCCCTTACAAAAATGTATGTGATTCTAGTCATAACATTTCTCTACTGCCAGCGAGGTGTCCATAGCCCTAGTAGAGATATTGGAAATACCCCAAGAGAGAGTTATATATTGATTAGTTTATTTTTATTATTTTTAATTTTTTATTGATTTTTTTATTTTTGAAAACTTATTTCGGCTCCTTGATTATTTTGACAAGGGGTTAAGAACCACGGATGGCTTAATGGAAGGATGTGAAACTGATTACAATGACGACATTAGTTAGTGTCAACAAATACATCCAAATGTCATTGGTAAAAATTTTATTAGATGTAGATAGTGATAGGATTTTTAAGAGCTCATTCAAGATGTAATTTACTAAAGTGATGAAAGACCAAGGTCAACTGGATACTATATATATAAATGTCACAAAATAAGTGCAAATGAACTAACAAGAATATCATTGAAGGGATGAACATGGTGGATGAATTGTAGAGGAATGGAAAGAAAGGGAAGAAAGAACATCCATGTGTATGCAATACCTGATTACAATGTTTGATCTTTACCTTTGATTTTTTTGTAATGTTTTAATGTTTTCTCTTTTTTTTGTATTTTTGAATTTGTTTTGATTTTTTTAGATTTTTAGAAATTGGGACCAATAATGTCACTCTGTGGAGGAGGAGGGAAGAATGGAGCAAAAGAGTGCCAAAGTGGCGAACAATGGAGAGGTCGATTACAACAATCATGAGGATTTGCAAGCCTCAAAAGGGTAATAGAATGGCCACGGCCTGGTCTCAAGGAGGATCCAAGTTAGTGGAGGAGAGCAGGGAAATGGTAGTTGAGCTAAGAATGTGGTGGATTTGTGCCCTAATCCTAGGGTTTAAAAAACAACCACGACTTCATTTGGGGCGGAGCAAGGAAGAGACTGTAATAGGAGTAATGGGGGTGGTGCTATAATAAATCGAGGCTCGGATCACCCCCATAAGACAACTTCTTTCAAAGATGTGCTAGAAAAAGAGGTGGCCAATCCTTGGGAAAACAAACATCAAGTAATCAGGCCTACCTGGTCAATTTGGCCGAGGATATTCCTTCATTAACCATCGAGAACCCTGAAGTGGAGGAATATTTCAAAAATTTATCACGAGATGCAGTGATTGGTAGGTTTAATGGTTTTGGCCTTCCTCCACACTGTATCAATGGGTTTTCAAACCTAGACCAATAAGTGTGAAATATCTCTCTGTTCTAAGGGATTTTTATTATCCATTTGAGGGAATTTTAAGATTATCAGTGCTTCTTGACAGATGGTTTGTGGTTTTGGGGACATGTGGGTTTATTTATAACTCCATGGTTTCCAAATTTTGATATGAATACTTATTCAGTTGCTAAAATTCCTATTTGGATCAGGCTTCCTAACCTCCCCTTGCATCTGTGGTATTCCTGGAAGATATTGGAAATGTTTTGGGAAATTTTATAAAATAAGACTTGGATAGAATGCATTCGGTCTGTGTTCATATGCTTGTTTGTGTGTTGAAATCAATTTGAGAAAAGGAATACCAGATCGAATTAATCTTAAATTTGGTAATTTTTAGCATACCCAGGTCTTAGAATATGAGAATATTGCATCTTGGTGTAGATTATGCAAAAATATGGGTCATCTGCAAGCTTCTTGTCCCTTCAATAAAAACCAGAAATATGTGAAAAATAATGGATCAACTTCTTCTAGTGGATGGGGTTCTGTTATGGCAAAATCAAAACACCCCTTATTTCTTGCAAATGAATGGTTGAGGTAGTCAATGTGATTCTTCAAACATGGAGTTATTCCAAAGTGTGGAACCTTGCAATCGAGATAACCCTCTAGGTGAAGGGTGGCTCTTATTCATCTACTCGATGCATGCATCCAAATTGTAGAGAATCTACTCTAACTTGCCAAGGAGACAAGGTTAAGAATATTAAAAGAAATTAAACCTAAACTAAAAATGTGATGCACCAAAAGGAATGTTGAACACCTGATTTGCATGGAGATGGAAACCACAATCAGATTAAGAAGGATGAAAATACACCAAGGATCAACCCACTGATGAAAATCCACTAACCATTAAACATGTAATACAATAACCATACACAAATAACCACGATTGCAATGAGGGATAAAAAGGAAACAATGAACACAAGAGAGGGTTGAAATTCATCCAAAGACTTGTATTATTACTCCAAATATTTGATAAAATGCATTACAATGGCCAAGAGGTACAAACTTGCATTACAACTTGAATGGGAAGTTTGAACTCCATACATTCACTTACTGCACAGAGAAGAAGGGAGGGTGTAAAGAAAAATTATCCAACATTAGAAAAATTCCCTCCTTACAATATATATGAAGAATGAGAGAAGGGGGAGAGAGGAAGAAACTCAAAATCTTTCTTCAACCACCCTAAAATGCATTGAATTCACCTACAACAATGATGGGTGCCACTGCAAAACCCATACCTCCATGTACTATTCCTTGTTTGGCAAGAAAGGAAGCCCATACCTTCATCATTTAGGTAGGTGAGAAAACTAGAAACACCCTCTAAAATGACATACTATATTTCTTCATTTTGAATAACTTAGTATCACTTAAATTGTGTAGAGGACACTGAGAGCTTTCCAAAAATTCCTTTCTTGTGCAAATCTAAGCTCCCAATCAAAATTTATGGCTATCTAAATATTGGGGTGTCATACTGCATTAAATACGAGTGGTTGGCTCTGTTTCTTTGGACTCTGAAATGCATAAAAACCTCTTGAAATCTGAAATTTTGTACTTTCAAGAATTTTGACTTCAAGAGGTTGATGTTATTGTCCATTCACTTGAGTCAACAAAACCTCTGAAACTCTAAAACTCTGAAGTCTAAAATTCAAACTTTGTGTTTTGGAATTTTGTATTTTTGGGTTTTCGAGGTTTGGGATTTTGGGTTTCGGGGTTCAGGTTTTTAGGGTTTCAAGATTTCAAGGTTCAAGTTTTCGAGGTTCGGTTTGTGAGGTTTCGGGGTTCAGTTTTTTGGATTTTTGGGGTTCGAGATTTCGTGGTTTGGGTTATCGGGGTTTTGGGGTTCATTATTTCATTTGGGCACATGAAACCTCTAAAAATATGAAATCTCAAAGTTTAAAATTTAGACTTCGTGTTAAGGGATTCAAGTTATGAATTTCATGCTTCTTTCCACCCAGTCCTAAATTTGACCCTATCCTACCTCTGAATGGCTCCACCTCCGAAATCTGAAATTTTAGACTTTCGAGTTTCTTCATTTCCTGAATTCCTCTGTAATGCTCAACCTACTTCAACCTATTCGAAAATCCTGAAATGCAAGCTCCCATGACTGAATCAACCCCATTTTCTTAATGTACAAGTTCATGTTTGTTCAATTTTTCCTGAGGGGAAAAATTGGATAACGAGTTCTTTAAACCTAAATTTTTATCTGCTTTGAAATTTAAGGATGATCCAAGTAATCCGAACTTTGAGGGTAAAGTAGTTACAGAGAAGGATGACACAGAGAAGGGAATTCAGGAAAATCACTTGGTAGTAGGTGGAATGAAAAGGGGACATACTTCAAAAGTTTAGAATCGACTGGGATTCCATGTCAGATAATTTGATTGTTTCATAAAATCCCAGTGACCTTGCACTGGTTATTTTGACTGACCAAGGCAGGTGGCTAGAAGTAAAGAAGTAGAAAAAAAAGGGGATGAATGGGAAACATTGAAGATTATTTTCCATCGTAGGGTGGGAAGTAATTTTGGGATAATCATTATTTAGTATGTTTAGTATATAGTTTTTCTATATGCATTTGTAAGTTGGAGATTAGTTATAGTCGTAGTTTACTTTTGGATAAAAATCCTATTTTTATCCCAAGGACTTGGCCTTAGCTTTATGAACAGGGTACAGGTCCCTTCAACACAGCTTATCAATAAAAAAATGTCACTCTATGTGATAGGATCCAACAACGATGTTTTTGATTTCTTTGATAAGGAGACTAGGAGTTTTGTTTATCAATGAGTCATATTATCTCCAATCTCAATGATCATGGTGAGCTCATACTCGATAAATGACTATGACTTATCTCCAAACATGGATTTTGTATGATAGATCTTGAGTTCCCTATCCATAGTTTTATACACTTTATGCCAAATTTGATGGTTGCATTGGTGTGCATTCTTGAATCGCATTCAATTTTTAACTTTATTATTATTTGAATTTTTGGGAGCTTTGGAGCTCTTTGAATTTTTTATCTTAGCTTGATGAATAAACTATTTGGGTTTCATATAAGTTAATGTGTGATTTTTCGATCTAGAAGTGGGGAAGAAAGTGGACATTCAGATTGATGAGAGGAATGTGAGGAATGACGATGGGATTTCCCCAGTCATTGATAGAAGGATAATATGATGGAAAAAGAGGATATGGTACAAGAATTTAAGAGGACAAGAGCTATCGAGAGGTGAACCACACATAGAAGATGAAATGCTACTATGGTGTGGCCCAAGTATAGAAGATAATGGGCTACCTAGAGGTGACCCAAAAATAGAAGATGGAGGGCTACTAGGGTGTGGCCCAAGAATAGAAGATAATGGGGTACCCAGAGGTGACCTACAAATAGAAGATGAAGGGATACTAGGAGGTGGCCCAAGAATAGAAGATAAGGGGCTACCGGAGGTGACCCATAAATAGAAGATGAAGGGCTACTAGGAGGTGGCCCATATATAGAAGATGACGATGTGATTATAGAAGGTGACCCAAGGATATATTTTGATTGAGGAATCTTGACATGTAAATAATGATGAGGTGATGAAAAGATAGATCAGGGATCAATGACAGACCTAGGTGTTTCTCCATGTAATGGGGAATGTGAAGATGGAATAATAAGAGGTGGATCAAGTTTGATGATCTTAGGATCCTCCTTTGAATCAACTTCTTCCCCATAATATGCTAATACATCAAGGTTAAAAGAGAATCCTTTCTCATGGTCCTCTAGAGGAATGTCATCATGTAGCCCCATGAATTATCTAATTGCTTCTTCATTCTAAAATAAATCAATCGGTATGGGTCATTGTTGGTCGATGATAGTAGGTTGATTGGAAGAAAGAGGTCCAAAAAGTGTGGAAGATTTAAAAGATGTTTGATGATGTAGATGAGGGGAAGGTTTGACATTATTTCTCCCACAAATGAATTGGATAGTGCTTTGAAAATATATCTTAGCACATCGTTTCTTTTGAATGGTTCGACATAGACGCAAACATCGATCTTTAGAATATTGATGAATATAGAATAAGGTATGATCAAAATGACCCAGGGGCCAAAGAGGGATTGGATTTTGATTGATAAAATAAGATGACTTGAGAGACGAAGTAGATTTGTATTGGGATGTCTCACGAGTTGAAGAAGACATGGATTTGGAATAGGTTGGTATAGGTTTTCCTAAAAGATGATATAGTGTAGGTAGACAAATATGATCGTCTCTCTAGTAAGTGGATTGTGACGTAGGGGTCAAATTGGATGATTGATTAGAGGAATTTTGAGTTACATAGATCTTCAATGGAGGAAGATGTCATTGATGTGACTAATAAAGGGGGTCCAATGAAGAAAGTGAAAACTGTGACTCAAGAGTCAAACTAGAAGTTTGATTGGAGGAACTTCAAGTCACACAAATCTTCAAAGGAGGAATATGCCATTGAGGTGAATTATAAAGGGGGTCTTGTGAAGAAAGGGAGGACCATGACTCAGGAGTTGAATTAGAGGAATGATGGGGAGAATTTATGGCGACACAAATCCTTAGAGGAGGAAAACATTGTTTAGGTGATTGGTTATTCCTTAGAATAAAATTGATCGGATGAGGCTCAAGAGACTGAGGGGAATCTAAATAGTAGCATGGATCAAAATAGCCAGAAGACTAAGAGGAATTAAAAGAATAACATGGATTATAATAATCAAGAGACTAAGGGGAATTAGAAGAATAACATGGATTAGAATCATTAGAATACTAAGGGGAATCAAAAGAATAACATGGATTAGAATCATCATAATCATACCACCAACTATGAGATGAAGGTGGGGAAAGGGATAGATGAATAGATTATCTAACACAAAGAACCAATCGAGGTTTAGTCGTGATGGGCGTATTTCTATGTGAATTCTTAAACCTAGGTTCCCTATTGTTGTAAGTGTGAGGAACCATGTGATAGTTAGTCATTGTTGGCATCGTTGGGTCCAATTTCCTAGACCTAGATAGTATTATTGAACTCCTTTAAAATGAAGGAAGTTCTATGTCGAATCAAACTTGGCAAATAATGACAACCAACTAGACATTTTGATAAAAAATAGGGAATACTTATTTGATTTTCCAAAGGGAATCTAAGGGAAACAAACATTGTAATGACACATTTTTGATAATCCAACAAGTTGTAAGTGTAAATGTCAAAATGGTTTATCAAAATTTAGCAACACAAAGGCTACAAAGGAAAATTTCCTAATGTTTATTTTGATTTAAGAGTTTCTTAATAAGAAATGTTTTTCTAAGGTTTGAAAAATTTATGCAAGGACTATAATGAACCTAGGAAAAACAAGCAGCGTGACAACTGTAAATGTCACAAAGAATGTCTAACAATGGCTAAAGAATGTTCAATGGAAAAGAATAAAGAACCAAAGGATCAAAGAATAAAAAAGGATCAAAAGGATTTTCCTAGGAAACAAGTCTACAAGATGAAATATTACAAGAAATAATCATGCCACTTCAACACACAAATCTAATCTACAAGAAACTACTCCTTATATGCAAAATGTGTCTCAATAATAGGTTGACGAAAAATGATCAACACAATGTCAAAACTTAAGTCAAGTTTAAAATAAACAAGACATAAGTATTAACAATGGGTTGAAGTGACTTTTGAATCAAGGTATGCTAAAACAAGTATAGATACAAACAAGGCCTAAATCCCAAAAAGTGGAAGTTACAAATGTGAATAATGCAACAATACCACTTGGATATGTTAATCAAGCTTTGTGGAAAATCAAGATATTAGTATCAAAATAATATTTTTATGATGAACAATGTATTAACAACACTTTTCAAACTCAAGGAAATGTTTGTAAGAAAACAAGTTCAAAGTATACCAAGGAGTTGCTAATGTGTGAGCAATGTAATGATACAATCTAGAAACTTATATCAAGTTTATGAAAAATAAGATGTAAGTATCAAAATTTTATCGAGATGATGCAAGAAACATAAAAAATAAAGGAAAGATCAATGATGAGAAATCCTAGCTATAAATGATACTTCTTGACATGGGTATCAATATAGGGATATTCAAGATATGAGCACGTACCAACACACTTTCAATGCTTACCATCGTTGTTGTAATAAGGAAGGATGTAATTAGGTGCAAAAGTGGTGGACATGATTTTGAGTAACACTTCGTATGTATGCCTTATTTTGTCCCGAAATGGTTACAAGAAAACAAATGAGTAAACCAAGTGGTGATGAGACAAACCTAGCTTCACTTTGGCAGAGTTTTTCCTTGTTTAAAGTACAAGGTAGAAACTAAGACAAAGTAATGTGTAATAAGTTTTGTGATGAATAATACATGGTTCCCTATGGATTTTTTTCACAACACTCACCAATTCTTACCTAAGAGAGGTATGCACTTCTATTATTTCTCCTAGAGAGGTGGACCATTACCCCACAATCAAATTAATGAATGGGGCCTCATATGGGTAACATGAAGCTTTTCTCATATGGGTTTTTGTTCTACATAAGTGGGTAGTGGGAACTTTCCATTTTTTCCACCCGTTCCCTCAAGGTGTGTAAGATACTTCCCTGTTTAAATCGAATGAGTCATAGCTCTTATATGAACCTATAAATACAATGTTTTGAATAAAGTGGTGTGTTTTTAATCTTTTGATCTTAATGTGGTTTTGCACACCGTTACAAAAACTATATTTAGTATTGGTTTAGATCATTTTTCTTTGAAAAATGAATAAGGTCCTATACTCAAAAGTTATTATTTCTCCATGGAAACTTATAACATTTTAAAAATAGGATCAAATGTTGTTTCTGATTCTCAAGATCATCTAAAAGACGCAAGAGAAGAGCATACACAACAAGTAACCCAACGTGATAGTAATGGAAAACTCTAAATCAAAGGACCATTAAACATGTTTTGCAAATTACTCATTCCCTTAAGCAATAATGAAATGAAGTTTCCAAATTAATCCAAAATGTTAGAAAAGAAGACCAAAGTTTCTTTTGATTCTCAAGATTGCCAAAAGGTGCAAGAGAAGATCATACACAAAATTTGATCTAACTAAGTAAAAATGGAAAAAAACATTCATTAAATCATTTAAATGTGTTAGAAAAATATCCATAATCATAGCCATTTCTGATTCTCAAGGTCACTCAAAAGCACAAGAGAAGAGCATACGTGGTGTTGATCAAAAATGAATCTAACATACAATGAAAATGACCATTTTTATAATAAAAGAAAAACCTACAATTTTTGTAAGTCTAAATTTTCAATTTATGTGTTCATTGCATAATTCACTTTAATACTTTTCTCTCGCAAAAATAATGGAGTCATTTTAAGTTTGGGAGCAAAATTTATGGCCTTCGGAATATAAGTTATGTTTATACTCACGGGTATTCACTTAACTTGTACTCAAAAATGTCAAAAAAATGTCCTTTAATCAGTAAAAGGATCAAATTTTTCCAACCAAGATTCAATTTTGACAATAACTCATCTCATTAATATATGCAAAAATACCAACACTATCAAACATTAACATTCATGATCAAAAACTAAACATTTTCAACAAATTGACAAAACTAGCATGCAAAATGATGCTCTAAAATGAAAACATGGAGAAATCTCAAAATTTTATCTCAAAGATTCAATTTTGATAGCAACCTATTTCTTTAATATGTGAATATAAGATTCAACACTATCAAACACTAACCTACATGCTCAAAATTTTAATATTTTTAAGAAATTGACAAAACTAGCATGTAGAATGATGAACAATGGAGCTCTAAAAAAGCAATCATGGAAAAATATTGAATTTTTCATACAAGATCCAATTTTGATAGAATTTCACTTCCTTTATACCCATAAGGAAGACTCAACACATGCAAAATCAACAAAACAAGTTAAGAAAAACAAAATAACACCAAGTAGCTTTAAAGAAAAATAATCTACCATTAACATCATGATAAGAGCTTAAAGGAAATAACTACTTCTAATGCATAAACATGAAAATAATCACCTAATTCTAATTCCTTCCTACTCTTTTGTGATTACTACTTAAAATATGAACCTAATTAGATCATTAAGCAATCAAATGTGTGTTGATCTCCAAAGAGAATGAAGGATATCACCAAGAAATGGCTACAAGGCCATACTTAGATCTACCTTTCCACTAAAAATGAGATAAATGGATGCAAAGATGAAGTATTTATTCCAAAAATGGAGAAGGCTCTTATCATAAGCTTATATATTTCACTAACAAAAGTGTGGTGTGTGTTTGAGAGGAAGGAGCTTGGTCCTTTATATAGCTTGCCACTTTAGGAGAAGCTTGCAATTTGGTGGATGTGGGACAAAGCCCAAAGAAGAAATGCAAAGGATATGCATGTTTAATAAAGGATGTGCAATTTATGGGAGTTGAGAGGGGTTTAATTAATCAAATGTGACTAATTAATAGGTAGGGATAAGCTTGTAGAAGCTATTTATAGGGGATTTGGAGGAAAATTAGCATCATTTGGGGATGTAAGAGGGGAATTTGACTAATAAAAGTTTTATTGATTAAAATAGCGGGCATAATTAATTATTAATAATTAATTAACCAAATAGAAATGGATTATAACTAAAGAAAGGTTGTTAATTAACAAATAAGAAGGGGAATGTTAGCTAATTAGTGGAAAGCACTAATTATTATGGAAATGACGAGAAAGAGGATAATCAATGCAATTTTAGTATTAAAAATTTGTAAGAGGATTTTAGGTGTCTAAAGAACTCTTCCTTGACAAGAAGAGCAAAACGGGGATGCATTTGGGACAATTTATGTTTAACAGGTTTAACATCGAGGATGGTGACGATTTTGTGGATGATGATGGAAGGATCGAGACCCGGCATGTTAGAGTACAACCATGAGAAAGATTTTTATGCTTGGACAAGAAGGAGGTAAAGGTTTGAGCTCTTGAGGATCAATAGATTGGACAACCTTGAGGATGCAGGGCTCTTGGGGAGTCCTTATGTTGATGTCGATAGTGGATTCATTAAGGAGGGTGGAATTATCAAGAGGAAGGTACTTTTGGATATGATAATCCTCAACCCCCATGTAATAAATAATGGAATCATCATCGCTTACATCGGAGGATATCAATGGTAAGGGAATGCACCCTTATCATCTCAAGGTATTTTAGAGGAAAGGACCAAGTCTCATTTTCAACGTGATAGGTGACTAATTCAAGGGAAATGATGGACACTAAAAAAATTCAAGGGGGATAGACAAAGGTTCATCTGTGTTGTGGGATGGTTGAATGAAGAAGGAGATGGATTCTCAATGTTGATGTTGGAGGAAGAAGAAGTGCATGGAGGAGGAGTGTAGGGATATTTATATCCCAAACTAAACTTCTCATATGGTTCACGTTATTTGTTAAGGACAAGATCATGGATACCCTGTTCATAACGTCCTAGACCATATCCCTTCCACGCACAATGATAAAGGTAAGTATAGGAAAAATATTTGTTATAGAGGAAATTGAAACCATTGGTATATGGTTTTGTGTGAGGGATCATCTATATAAGAAGAAGGGTGATCAAATCCATTATAGACAAGATTGGTTTTGAGGAAAGGGGGACCGAAAGAGATAACATCCCCAACATTGAATTAATACATAGGGGCCTTTTTAGGATGAACAAGGTGGTTAATAGAAGGAAAGGAATTAAGAGTGAGGAGTTGATACTCCCCTAGGAAAGGCGTTACATCACATCATCAAAAGATCCATCATGGGGTAACTTAGATGTAGGCACAAAAGAACTGGTGGATGCTTCGGAAGAAAAGTCTTACTTAGGGACAAACACATCATTTGGTCGATAATTCATATGACATGATTTAAAGGGAGGGTGGTCAGCACAGAGAGTATGAATCTTCCCTTCATGTTCATATTTAATACAATGGTGGAGGGTAGATGGGACGTAACACATGACACAAATCTAAGGGTGTCCAAGCAAGACATTATACTAAAACTCCCTTTCTATAATATAGAAGATATCATGAAGGATTTTATGGCCAAAATGAATGGGAAGGATAATTGTGCCCAAAGAGGGGGAAAACATCATTAAAATCACAAGGGATGACAGGTGATTAGGAGATAATGATGTCAGGAAGTTTAAGTTGATTGAAGGTATGGGAAGAAATGATGTTGATACTAGCACCATTTTCAATCATGGATCGACAGATGAAGGTGTCATTGATATGAATCGTGATGAAAATAGGGAGATCATGGTCTTCCAAAATAATTTTGGGCATTTCAAAATCCTCAAAATATATGGTGGTGGAAACTACGAGAACTCTAACAAGGGCCGCAAGGGGATGAGGCTCATTGGATGATACGGGATGCACTTTGTAAAACTTCAATAAGAGCCTTTTTTTGGTTAGGGGATCTTTAGATAATCTCACAACAGGACATCTTAACAGGATCCTAGTGCAACTTCTTTATGATGGATTTCTTAATAGAAGTACAATTAGAAGCATCTAGGATAAACACCTTATCCTTAGAGGAAGAAGGGGGTAGAATTATTAGGTGTGGAGAAGGCTCATTGGGAGGATCATCGATGGTAACTTTAGATTTGGATGAGGTGGATGGTTTAGCCTTCTAAGGGCAAGACCAAGTGTTAATACGGATGGCATATATGTAAAGAGGAGGGCTATTTTTGGAAGAAAGAGAAGCCAGAGGTGGGATAGAGAGAGAAGATTTAAAATTATTGGGTTTGGTTGGAGGATTTATTTTGGATGAAGATGGGTTAGGGGATGGAAGGGTGTCTTCTTCTTCAATGATAAGATCATCCTCTTCCATAATAATATCGACAAGGGTGTAGAGGGCTTTACAATGTTTGGTGGTATGGTTAGGAACACGATGGTAGGAACAAATAATGTTAGGATAGAACCATGTGGGTTTTGGCCCACATGGGTCAAAGGGTTTAATAGGTGGAAGGGTGACCATGGATGCATGGAGAAGACATTGAAAGACCTCGTTATAATATTTGATGGGATTTTTTGAGGATGAAGTCTTAGGGACTTTGGATGGGTTTGATTTAGAAGAAGTAGATGGAGGTAGAAGAGGGGTCTTGTTCTTATGAGGTTGGATAGGAGCCTTGGATCCATATTTTGATGTGGAAGGAAGGGTGGATGTTGATTGAGATTGGGATGAAGGGGTGGATGATGGTTTTGATGATGACTTAAAATAAGAAGGAATGGGTGATTTAGATGAAGGAGGGAGATGATTTGGATATAGTTTTAGAGGGATGGGTGGTTGACTTGGATTTTATTGGGTAATGATATGATTGTCAAGTGTTTGAGATGTAGAACTAGTCGTTTGGATAGTATGTGGATGATTAGAAAAAGTTGTTTAAATACGCCAAGTGGTTAATTAGGAGGGGCATTTGGATTACTCACTTGAAGGTCACCTTGGTTGATGATTAATTTAAAAACTTCCTTAAAGGTACTAAAATTTCTATGTCATGCTTGTGAACTCGATGATGTTTGTAATAGAGTCCTATCGATACTAAATAGGATTGGGTAATGATTCATCTAAGGTTCTAATTAGAGGGAGTTAGATGATATTGGCATCCATAATATTATCAAAGACATAACTATAAGAATCCACAAGGGGAGTATAGTTTGGGTAGGGAAAGGAGCTCATTATGAAGGCTCGTTATGGGAAGTAGAAGCGAGAAAAATACTTGATGATAATAGTGTTTTCTACACTCTTATATTTTTCATGATGAGAAGAGAGGATTTTGTGAACTCTATCTTAGGTTTGTTACATCTGAGTTTGACATGGCCTTGCTTAAGGGCACAAAGCTCTAGTTTATGAGCCATGGTAAAATATTCTTGAAGATTTGAAAAGATTGAATCTTAAGGGTGGAAGGGATGTGCTTAGGAAAGATCAATAAAAGAGCTCGATGAGCTCAGTATGAGGAAGGGAAAAGGACATCTTGTTTATGATACCACACCATCTCGTGAATTTTTTTATGATGGATTCATCTTCTAACTTATTAATGGCATATAGGTCAGTGATAGTGATTTTGCAAGTGCAATTTTGATGGATAAATTCTCTATAAAGAGTTAGGAAATATGTGCAAAGGAGAAGAGGTAGTGTTGGGGGATTCCATTATACCAATCCAACGCAAGTATAGATAATTACATGGGGAAGGTCCTAAGCATGAGGTCTTGATTGTGGGCTATAAGGTAGCATGTATGTCTAAAATCTTGGAGATACTATTGAGGATCCTCTTTTTTTTTTAATTTAGATAACTTAGGAAGTTCCTAACTAGGAGGATAAGGTTTAATGGGGATAGAATAATGGATGGGATCATTAAAAAAAAAAAAAAAATCATATGTAAAAGATAACTTATGACCTAGAGTAGCACCTTCCAAGTTAACCAAGATACCCAATAATGTTTTCACTGGGGTCGTTAGAAATAGGTTGAAGAGATGTTGAAGGATGAGGTTGATAATGTTGAGTATGGATGCGTAGGATTCTAAGGGTGTGGTTGATAATAAGGAGGAGTATAAGTGATAGGAGGAGGATTGATGGTTGAGAGATGGGTTATTGAAAAGGAATGTAAGTAGGGGACAAGATTGAGGGATTTTATGTACTTAAAGGGGGTTGGATTGAGGGTAAGTATGATAAGGAAGTTGAGCTATGTGGATGGGTTAATGGTAAAAAATGATGAAAAGTAATATGAGGGGGGAATTGGTGTGTCTGAGTAGATTTTGAAGGAAATGGTTGTGAAGAGACAAAATTAGGATAGATTTGGGATGTAGTAATGGGGACCGAGTTCTAAAGAGGGTGCTCAGATGTAGGAGGAGGAAAGGTGGATTCTAGAAGAGGTTGAAAAGGGGCATCAATGTCCATAGTGGATGAGGATATGATGGGAAAGGAGGATGAAGGGATATTATCATACAGGGAAAACCAGATGGAAGGGGACCACCAATTGAATAGATTTATGAGAGGAAGATTCAAAGGAGGTATGTTCACGTTGGGCCATGGCCAACTCATTCATCGCTCGAGGGAAAAATATGGAAAGTTGTGAGGTGAGAACCTGAGTGGACTTAGGATGGGAATGGTAGACATAGAGCTGTTGAAGAGGAGGCCCCTCAATGGGAAGGTGAGTAGATTTATGGATGAGGTAGTCATGGAGGCATCAAGATTAGCGTCTAGGAGTTCTTAGAACTCCATGCATCCGCAGGGGATAACAAGGGGGCAAAGGATTCAACAAAAGTAGGCTGATGGGGGAGTAGATGGTCTGGAAGGGATTGAATGGTGATAAAGGAAGGGGTTGGTCTCAACATGAGAATGGGTGTGAACCATGGGTGGCTCACTAGAAGGGATGGTAGAAGTGATGGGATGGGTAACCACAAAGGAAGAGGTAATAGCCATGGCTGATGTATGTATAGGAAGAGTGGTAGAAATAGGAATGTTGGATGAAGAGGCTTGTTCCATTTTTGTAATTTGTGACCAAATGAGACTAGCCATGAAAAAATAAACCTAAAAGGCCTATGGTGATAATTACTATAGCAAGAAAATCACACAACATAATATTATTTATATTGATTATTTAGAAGAAGTGTGAAAAGAAAATAAGAAGACTCGGAGGGAACCTAGGAAATGACCAAGCTAAGGCTGGTTTTAAGATGTTTAGGGATGAATTCCTTGATATACCTAAAGGTACATGAGGCTTGATTCTGTGATAAAATTTATAACATAACTAGAACATTGTGATGGTTTTCCTATTAGGTGATGAAATCTCAATAGTTTCACCTGTGAGGATTGTTTAGATGTGTGAATTAATGTGTGGGTTTGGATGTGTGTGAAAAAGAGTGGATGCAAAGGAATGTTGGTCACCAAAATATGGAACTTAGTGAAGGGAATACGAAAGGTTCACACAAGAGATAAGAGCACATTCAAAGGCCCGTAGGGAAGAATCGCAGAATAGAAGCACTTATCCTCTTTCATAAAGTGAGGATTTATTTTTGGAGATAGAGTGTGGAGCACACAAACGGAAAAGACTTATGCAACATGCCTGCTATTTTGGATGATTAAAAAGCACTTTACACGGATACAAGCTGAGAATAGATCTACTATTTTCGATTAATTAAAAGCACGATCTATTGTTAGTACACTTAGCTGTTTTTATAAAGGTGCGTGGCTAATAATAGCATGTGACCTATTTTTGCATGAGATAAGTGGTGAAGGGTAATACCCCACCCTTATGAATATGTAGTGAATTGTGTAGCATAGAGATATTATGTGTGAGAACTTTGGTATAGTGAGATTGCGCTACCAAATTTGATACGTGCATGAGCGTATACAATTTTTATTGTGAGGAAGCTTCTATGTATTACTAAATTTAATATAATGGATATGATGGACTAAATCAAGGAGTTATCATGGTTATAGTTTAGTATTGCATGTTTGATTTCATTATGGTTATCTTTTAAGTCTCATTATTCTCTAGATCTAGATTTGAACTTAATTGTATAATGATATATTAGTCATAGATCCGAATGCTTTAAGTCTTCATCATGCTAACATCCTACAAAGGAAACCCTAAAGAGGGTCTTAGTACCTTTGTGTGCCCTTAATCTAGGATGATTTATGTTTCAACATCTGAGCTTGTATTGGTGAATTTTAGGCTCATAATTGGTTTTATTTCCGAGACCTCTTTTTCACATGGTTCACAATGAATACATACCGGTTTTAAAAGTATTAGGAGTGGATACACAATCTGGAAGAAGAATACGCACGACATTTCAGAACTGGATTTGAGTTTAACGCACGTGTGTGGGTGGAACAAAATCTATATGACAACTTATATGAGAGCTTTTTCCTATCTTTGCAGATAATTATACGAGTGGCTGATTGCTTATGCATCTAAGCATAATTGGAGGTATCAAAATCTTGTCTAGATGCAGAATAATTTCAGGTCCTTCATGATGTTGATCTAATACGGACTCATGTTGTGGATACATGGTCCCATGGTGTTTTGAAAATTTATATCTTGAAGTACTCAATTTCCACTTATTTTTTCCTAGAGGTGGCTGAATTCCAGTTTTTATGATATCCAAGGGGAACTTACCTACCATTCCATTGCCCGATGGTAAATTTAAATTTGTAGAGTAAAATGATGGCTAACTAAATGCAACCATGCACAAGAGCGGGTTTGGTGAAAGAAGGCAGACTCTAGTGGTAGAAAGGAAGAGAGAGGAAAGGTGACTTAAGTATAATGAGGTGCGTGCAGAGGGAGGTAGAGAAGAAACAGAGGTTGTAGAGAAAATGGCATTGTGGAGAAAGATAGTTCGGGAAGGAGTGGAAGTTCATGCAAAATATGTGGAACCCGAGCCTCAGGAACTCCCCATTTGGGAAAATATGATAGGGAACCCTCCTCGGCCTCACATAGAAGCACACCAAAAAATACGACCTAGGTTGCACATGCACATATCTAAATCCACCTGGCAACCTTGCCCTTGCACTTGGTTTTCTAGCATCTAGTATAAAAAATAGTCAACAAGCTAATTCAAGTAGTGGGAGAGTAGGAGCGAGTCTTATAAGAGGCATAGTGATGGTAGTGCAAATGGATTCATTGTTATATGGGAGTACCTTTTCGAGTGTATCATCTGCACAAAATTTAGGTGCGTATATTTTGGACTATCTTCTGGGAGTAGTAATCCTTCGCAGACTGTCAGGGTACAGTTCAGTTCTACTGTTAGGACATAGGGAAGTATATCATCTGGTTTGACCATAGCTACAGGTTCATGACCAAGAGGTATAGGTGGCTCTAACTCTGGTGGATATGGTGGTTCTGAGGCCAGAAAACACAAGGGGTTCTAGATCGGGTGGGCAAGGTCCACACCAACCCCAAAATATTTATATGGACATGTCTCTTCATCTTCCAGAGTATATGGGCATAAAGACATTGATAAACATGTGCATATGTGTGAAATACTATGTGGCACGTAAAAGGAATAACTACTTCTGAGTGTAGGGAAAGAAAATTTACTACTATGTTACAAGGGCGCACACACATTGGTACAAAAAGTTTGACCCTGATCATACTTGCGTAGACTATACAACTTTAAAAGATGCATTCCTTAAATATTTTCACATCCCTTAGTTTGAGTAGAAGAGTATAAGTGCACTCAAGGATATTAAGCAAGGCACTACTGAAAGTGTAAGAGAATATGATGCCCATTTTAAAACACTACTATCTAAGCTTTCTTATGACATACATGCAAGCCAACATGCATAATGGTTCATTGGGGGCTGATTACCCTTTTTAGGAGGGCATTATCACATAAGACATACACTAATCCACACGAAGCACTTGAAATAGCCTTACACACCGAGGAATTTAGAAGCATGACAACTGGGTGAGCCCATTTTTAAAAGCACAAATCACAGCTATGGAAAAATAGTTGGAGAAACTATCGGAAAATTCAACACATGAGACATGCATAGGGATTTGGTGCATAGATTTTGAAGTAGAAGGCCACACAAAGGATAATTGTCCCCAAATATTGGTGTTCTCGTTGATGTTGGATTGTGAGATATGCCATTTAAACCATGATGCTAGTTGTTGCCCCATATTACAATGTGTGATAAGGAAGAACGTTTCAAGCTCATCAAAATTTACAGTCCACAACCCATGACATGGAAGACTTCTGGCTGATTGTTCAGATTCATGATGTTATAGATATTGGTGTACAATAGATAGGAGTCTCAGATAACTCTAAAGGAAAGAATGAGCATTAGGACTGGGATCACAATCAGGCACACTATAATCGGAATGAAGGGAATTTTGAAGGCGATCGTGGCAGACGTCAAGGATACCATGGTGGTGGAAGTAGTGAGTTCCCTCATGGATCATGTTATACTTGTGGATCTCCTGACCACTATAAGTGTGAATGTCCCCAAAATATTACATGTTCTTTCTGTGGAAAGAGTCATAGTTATGAGGAGTTCCCGGACTTGTATGAGCATCTTAGCAAGCAGCATAAATAAGAAATCAAAGGTGTATGGATGGTTAGGATATAGTGCACTTATCAAAAATATTTGGATGCCTAAGTTGGAAGTAGAGTCTGAGGCATTACAAGTAAAGATCATGACCCGCGGTGAGGTTGCACGTGCCAAAAAAGCATTACAACAGAAGAATACCATCACTAAGGAGGAGGTTCTTTATGCATGTACCCCAACCCTATCCATCGGGAGGTTTTTTAGGAAACCATGGAGGTACTCAGGAATCTTCAGGGTGAAATATAGTATTTAAAGGATAAATCACGGAATATGGAGCAAAAGAAAGCATTGGAAATGGTCCAAAGTGATATGGATTATTTGAGAGAAGTGTGTAAAATGTTTCTCTAGGAAAATATCATTCCACTATTAGGGAATTGGTTAAAAGGAAACACTCAGTGCGTAAGTGTTGAGACTAGACAATAGATCCTGCATGCAAATATTCCCCCTTATAGCCTAGATTATGACAAAGAAATCACTCTAAATGTTGTTGTGGATGGGTGGCTATTGAGTAATATATTGATTGATATAGGTGTGAAGTCAATGTTCTTAATTTAGATGCATGGGTATAAATGGGAAGACCCCATTACAACCATCCTCTAATGTATTGTTCATGGCTAATCGACTAAGGCCACTCTCATTAGAGTTTTGAAAGATGCATCCATTACCATACAAGGAGCCAAGTTCACTAGAGATTTTGAGGTTTTAACATTGGCATAGTCAGATAGCTTCCCAACTCTATTGGGGCATCCTTGGTGCTATGCAAATAATTTTAATCTTCGGTTCAAAAGGGTTATATCATTTTTTAAAACAAGGAGGAAAGAGTTATTATCCCTTTAACAGATGGAAAATCTACACCCTATGTTGAGCCCTTGAGTGAAGAAGACCTGAATAGGATTTATGTATGCATCATCTAGGATCCAAAAGTGCTTGAGCCATGTAAAGAAGGAATCCTTCAGTGGGAGGACCCATAATCTGTTAGTGATACTACAAGTGTTACTTGTGATAATTGGGCTCATAGAAGTTATGAGTTGGTAGGATGTGAATTAAAGAGCATATTTCCTAAAGGAAACAAACCGTGTTATGTCAGGAGGATAGGTAACAACTCGGTACCTTGTTACACCAAAGAAGGAGATCATATGGTATTGTTGTGTGCCATGGAGGAACAATGGATAGATCTGCTAGAAAGAATAAATATGCTAGCATATACACTATATGGGATAGCAGCATGCTGGTGGGTGGCCCACAAGGATAATCTTATAGGATGGAATGAAATTAGGATTGATCTTGCTACTAGGTTCTTCAGAGCAATGCACCTACTCAAATCTGCACTTATCATGGTAATCAACCTATTCAACACTACATTTAGAAGTGTGAGAGACTCTAAATAGAGGGGAGGAAGCTTTGTCACCTTTTCTATGGGTGCACAAGTTTTATTCCACTTTAAAAGGTAGCGTGTGTGCTTGGTATGTATATGCAGAACTCCATAGAGAGATTGGAAATTGGCAAAATTTAATTACATGAATGGCCCAGATTTTTGAATTCTTCTCTACTAAACCTCCGGTGAAGTAATCATTAAGATTCATAAAGCACTTAACTATGGGGGATAGTTCCAAGGCTAAAGAAATCCTTAAGGAGTTATTGATGAAGGAAACTTAGGAGCACTTCTTGTTGAAAAGAAGGAGGCCGATGCCACACTACTTCAACATGCTTGCCTTGAGAAAGAAAAAGGAAAAATGGTCTACTTAGTAGATGATGAAGAAGTAGAAAATCTGGATGTAAACCATTCAACAGGGAGGCATGAGGTGTTGGATAGTGCAGATAAGACCACGTATGCCTATCATGAACCTATGAAGACAAAGAAGGTGAATATTGGATCAAATGTTGAGCCTAAAGAATCCATAATTGGATACTATTGGTCAGAATCTAAAGTGGAAAAAATCATAGAGTTACTAAGGGATTATCAGGACTTATTCCCTAGGGGGTACCATGAACTTAAAGGTATGCATGAATCATTAGGGGAGATGAAGATAAAGCTTAAAGAGGGTGTGCACCCAATTAGAAAGAGACCCTACAGATGAACCCCAACTTGCACGAAAGGTCAAAGAAGAGATTGAAAATATGTTGAAGTCTAGGATTATCAAGCCCCTTGATGAGTCAGAATGGGTTAGTCTAGAAATTACTCGATCTAATACAAAGAATCCATGAAATAGCTACATAGACAATAATTGAAATCAACAACTCTATATTATTTTTTTAATTCACTATTTCAATACACTTCATCATATAGGAGGTGTATAATAACAATCCTCACAACAACCTTTTTCTTCATATACAACCGTACACCCATATGTTTTCAACCTCTCACCAATATAATAATAAAACAACACTAATTGTTTTATTATTCTAACTTACTAACTTACCACATACTAACCACATTTTACATTTACTATTTAAATTTACATAGTAAATGTACTTTCACTAATTTACTAATAATAATTACACATGTAATTATTATTCACCCATACAAATGGAGCACTAAGATATATTTCCTAACATTAGTCTAATGGTGATTAGATCAAAAAGGATGGATGGCTTATGATCTGCGTGGACTCAGGGAGCTGAATTTTGCATGTGTGAATGATCCCTTTCCTATGCCATTCACTGAGAAAATACTAGAAGGTGTTGTAGTGTGAAAATTCTATTCATTTATAGATGGGTTCTCTGGGTATCATCAGGTTAGGATTGCCCCAGGATCGGAAAACACTACTTTTAATACTAAATGGGGTAGCTTCTCCTATACCTGTAATGCCTATTGGTCCTGAAAAATGCACTTACTATATTTTTGCGCATAGTTGTTCAAGGAATTTATTCACAACTTATTCGGTTTATTTGGATGATTGGACAGTGTATGGATTAGTTAAGGATCATTGTGACAATCTGTGTTTAATGTTTGAAATATGTAGACATTTGAGTATCTCTTTGAACATCAAGAAGTGCATATTTGCCACACCATTTAGAATACTATTAGGACACATAATCTAAATGGAAGGTTTGTTGGTTGATCCAACCAAGGTTGCAGTTATTGTAGGCCTAAGAGAGCCTACAAGTCGAGTGAGGTCCGCGGATTTTGGGTCATACAAGATATTATAGAATGTTTATCAAAGGATATGCCAAAGTTGTCGCACCACCGGAGGAGTTAAAAGGGAAAGGTATGTTTTATTTGGGAGAACCACAAAAACGCAAATTCGAGACATTAAAGGAGAAACTTACTACCGCACCTATTATGCATTTTCCTTCATGGGACCAACCATTTCATGTACATGTGGATGCCTCTAGCATAGCCATTAGCGCGGTGTTGGCTCAACCTAGAGAAGGTATTATAGATCATCTTATATGTTTTACTAGTAGAAAGCTGACTCCTTCCAAACATAATTACACAACTACAGAGTGATAAGCTTTGTCAATGATTTATGTAGTGCAAAAATTCTGATAGTAGCTACTAGCTTACACCATTCGTCTTTTATACGATCATCACATGACATTGAATAATTTGGTAAACAAGCCCATTATACAAGGTTGCATATGTAGGTGGGTACTCTTATTTAAATATTTTGATTTCATAGTTGTGGTAAAACCAGGGAAAAGTAATTCTAGACTAGACCATTTATCTAGAATATAGTTAGAAGAAGAAGCATAGGAAATTGAAGATACCATGCTAGATGCATAGTTATACAAGTTACAATGAGCACCATTAGAACTAGAGGACATTTTTGTCTTTCTACAAATAGGTATGGCACCAGAAGGAATGAAATCCTTGGAGAAGAAACAACTTGCTATATATGTAGCCCCTTACATGTTGATTTGCAGTGACATGTACAAATTAATTCAGGATGAAGTATTGCATTGTTGTTTATTGAACATAAGCATACATGTATTATGGAAGAAGCTCATGGTGGTATTACAGGTTGCCACTATGCAGGTGATGCTACTATGCACAATATTTTACTTGTTGGATTATGGTGGGAGACCCTATATAAAGATTGTAAGGAATTTTGTAAGGATTTTGATCATTGTCAACATCTTGGGAAACCAAGTCAATGAGATGAAATGCCTCTAAGACCTATTACTAGTGCATAACCATTTGAGAAATGGGCTATAGATTTTGTGGGTCCTATTTCACCAGTTATGCATAGAAATGGATCACATTATATCATAACTTGCATAGATTATCTAACAAGGTGGGTAGAAGCAACACCTATAAAGGATTGTATAGTAGCTACATTATCCAGGTTTCTATGGGAAAATATTATTACAAGGTATGGATGTCCTTTAAGTTTGACCAGTGATAGGGGTAAAAATTTTCTTAATGAGAAAATCATAATTTTATTAGATGAATTCATGATTGCACACCATAAGACTACACCCTACCATCCTCAGGAAAATGGAACTACTGAGGCTTTCAACAAAATTTTGAGCCAAACATTGACAAAAATCTATGATGTTGGAAGAAAGGATTGGGATGATAAAGTATCTACAATACTTTGGGCATATCGAACAACATATAAAATTTTGAACAAAGCCACACCATTTCAATTAGTGTTTGGCATAGAAGCATTTCTTCCTATGGAATTTATGTTACCTTCTTTGTGTATTGTGCATGTTAGAGGTCTAGTTGATGAGAAATAATTAGAAGAACATATTGAAAAGTTACTTAAGTTGGATGAGTGATGAGCCATAACACGTTGGAGTCAAAAACAAGAGAAGGCCAAGAATAAAGCATGGCATGATAGGAACATCAGGGATAAAAAGATTAATATAGGATAGATGGTGCTCCTTTATGATTCTAAATTTTTGTGCCATCCAGGCAAAACTCAAGGTACATTGGTTGGGGCCATATTTTATCACTCACATACTTGAATTAGATGCTTTTCAATTAGAGGCACTTGATGAAATATGGTTACCTGGTTACTTCAACGGGAGTAGGTGAAGCCCTACTATAAATAAGTCTTCTTGGTGTTTGTAATAAGGTAGTGTTTCCATTTATATTAGGTTTTTCAATTCTGTATTTCCTTAATTTATTTCCTTCTTTGTCATTATGCTTTGTCAATTTAGTTGGTGTGTTTGTGTAATAAGCACATTTACGTGCCAAAAGCTAATTACTATTTGAAGAATTTTTATGCATAGAGGACTACACATACCCTTAGTGTGGGGTAGGTTGTTGATATAATGAAAATAAGTACACATGAAAGGAACTATCTACGGGTGCTATTCAAGGTTGGAGAATTGAAAAAAAAAAATTCTTCTAGACATAAGGACCATAGATAGAGAGGAATGAAGAAACAAGTATAACACGAGGTAAGCAAAGGCCGTGAAGACTACCAGTGGAAGGTGTAGTGACAAGGTACTCAGGAGCATGGAAGCATGTTGAAGAGAATCCTACAGCCAAAAGGTAGGAGGGCACACTAGAAGGTTATAGTTTTAGCATGAAGATGTACCCGATGAAAAGAACAAAAATGGTCGATTAATGAGAGGATTTTTGGTAGGTGGAGCAATAAATGCACTAAATATTTGAAATTATATATAAGGATGGGATGCGAGTTCATTTTTATAGTTAAAATTGAGAGAATTTGAAAATGGATAAGTGAAAATGAGTTGAGAAATCTTGTTGAGGTGCGAAGAGTGTGAAACTAGACGTGGAGAGAATGGTAGTGTGCAAGAGAAGCTTGCATTCCCATAGGCGAAGGGTTTGATTGAAGCAGACGTGTTACAAATGAGCTAGGGCATGAAATTTCCAATAGGGAATATATATTTAAACTAAGGTTTAGACTTGCTTGATAACAAAGGGAAGAAAAGAGATATTTTTTAGATGGCACCAAAGAAATCATCCACATCAGGAGAGAAAAGGGAAGAAGAAGGTTGAAGTAGAAGAAGAAATTGCTCCCGATAGTAATTTCTCATAAATGTAGTATGTAGAGGGCATGATTGTGGGACAAGAATGAGATTCCCATGTCTGATAATGTAAAATCAATGATTACAACCATCAAACATTATATAATAAGAAGGATCTTGATGCGTCGTTGAGCAAAAAAAAAAAGTGCACAACAAATATATATGTCACGATGATGACGTTGGTGAGAAGTTACTGAAGTAGAATGGAGTCTACCAGTTATACGAGCTGCCATACTTTGGAAAGTATGAACCATTGTATCGGTGGTTGATGAGCAAAGTCCATGAGGACTTCTTCTACTTCACAGATGGAGGGTTAGAATCACAACGACTTTGATTTCAATAGTGATAAGACTAAGGGCCTCAGGAGTGGATTTGGATAGCGATTTAACTGATAAGGATGCAATCCTGGAGACCAAGAAGGATTTGGGTATACCAAAGGTCCGCGTAGCATGGACATTGACAAATTGAAGAAGTACCCAGTAGTGTAGGTAGCTACACATCTTGTAACAAAGTTGAATGACCAAGGAAGATGGTCACAGGTAAACACAATGTGGTTGCATGTCGCAAAGAATATGTCTAAAGGAGTGGTCTACAATATTGTAGATCACATAACAAAGACAATCATTGAAGAAGCACGCAGACAAGTGACAGAATAAGTTTTGGTGTTGTGTTATTATCTTTAGTGTTTATGGAGATTAGGGTGTCCGATGGGCCAAAGGAGAAGATTTGGGAATACCCCATGGAACACAAGTCACCTACAAAAAATATTTGGCAAGTACTTGTGTGATAGATCAATGAGTAGACCATTCAAGAAGAGGAAAAATATGTGGTATGATAGACTCCAAGTGACATTTGAAGAAGAGTGGCGCATACCAAAGGAGTTGCCTTCGGTGGTGGGTAAGGTAGTTTAGTTTGTAGTCTACCAAAATTTTTGCATTGCGCGATTTGTGATGAAGGCCGAGCTTGGAGCCCATGGTGTAAACTTCCATATGCCTTCACAATAAGATATTTTTAGGCATCAGTTAACCAGTTTTTAGATGCACGTTACCTAACCTTCAATGCAGACAAGGTAGATTATGCAACTACCACACTCTGAGAAAGAAATATGTATATCCAAGGTGGAATGCCTACATTAAGAGGATTATCTCAGATATTATAAGCATGAATCCTATAAGCTTGGTATTTGGGGACACCGGAGTAGTACTTGTGTACCTATAACTCAAACCCAAGCTAGAGAACACTAAGTATGTGGAGAATGAGTTCATGCTCCCAGGTCCGCCAAAAGGTAAGCATACAATGGAAAATGTTCTAGTGCCTAAGCCCACAGAAATAATTCAAGTAGATGATGAAGAAGAAGATCATGAAGATAGTGGTGGTTTGGAGCACAGAGGTAGAAGACAACCTCCAAATAAGGAAGAAGTTGAGCATGCGACTACACCACCTCAGCCACAAGAGGGAGATGATGAGGACTTGGATGCAGTCTAAGGAGATCATTGTTTCAAAATATTATTTAGGAGAACAAGGACCCAATGTGCTAATCCATAATCAGTGCACAAATCACCTCGAATCTCTCCGCAAAAGGAGACAACTAAGAAAAGAAGAAGGAAATTGAAGTGGAATGAGGAAGTGGAAGAAACATATAAGACAAGGATGAATAAGGATGAACTAGAAGATGAATAAATGAAGGATGGAGAGGAAGGAGGAAAGGAGGTAGATGAGACAACAACCAATATTGCTCAGGACATAGCAACACAAGTTCCAAATCTTGAAGCCCAAGTTCCTAAGCAACCTAGATCAAAAATAAAAAGTGAGGAATATCTTCCACCAGTCATGGACTATGCCGAGGACATAGGTAAAATTATCTTTGCCCATTTCCAAATCATAATGACACAAAAGGATTTGTATGGCTAGGAGTTGATGGATGAAGATATGGAAATCATGCGCACAATTGTCATGGTCGATGCACACACACATGGATGAACTATACTTTGATGTGTGTGAGGAGTCATGCATATCAAAGAGGTTGAAGAATACACCTCAGGCTAGACACATAATAGTCAAGCCTATTGTTATGTCAGATGAACAAGTGAGAAATGCTTTGGTGAAAGTCTTGACAGAAGTGGAACAACGGAATATGGATAAAGTTGCAATAATTAGGGCTATATGAGAGGAAATCAAGACTAAGGATGCAAAAATAGCGTGCATAAAGCAAGATAAGGACTTGGCACAAAAGAATAACATTTTTTTCATCAGCATGGCAGAGGAAGTTGGGGATAATATAATGAAATCAAAGCCACATTTAGAGCTAAAGGTACCCAAAAAACTTCCTTCAACAATGCATTATGTAAGTACCTTTGTGGACATAGTGCTTGGAGATGAACCTCTATGCATGTCAGCACCAAAGGATCCAGTGTAGGAAGCAGAATGGGAAAAGACTTCAATGATGCGAATATTACATCATATAAGGGGTTGCTTCAGAGCTTGTAGGAGGAACTAAAGAAGGAAGATCAAGCGTTGAATATTTGTACATTGCCAGAAGTTGTTATAACAACCATGACCATTTTAGAAGATAATAAAGTCCCGAAGGCCATGAAAGATGAAACATTGGGCCGCATAGAATGATTAGCACTTGTCAAACATTAGCATGAGGCCCTTACAGTAGCTCAAGAACCACACAAGGAAAGGCTGGATGAGCTTGGAAAACTCATCGCACAAAATATGGACTTGTTAGAAGGGATAATGATTGTTATGTCTAGCATTGTGTTGGTCTTGCAGAATGAGAAAGGAGAGATTGCAAAGGATGAGTTAGAGTAAATTATAGTGGATATTCCGAGAGAAGGTAGAGGTCGCGCTCAATGATTGGAAGACTCTAGAGGTAGAAATAAAAGAAGAATATCCATAATTGATTGAAGCAAAAAGATACCGCAGGTAAAGACATTTTTTTTATTCATCAAAATTCTTTCTATTCTTCTATTCATATTTTTTTATTCATTTTGGAGACAACCATTGCTAGGGTGGCAATGCAACTAGTGTGGGGTAATGTTGGTCAGTCAAAATCTAGAACTTAGCAAAGGGAATACAGAAGTTTCACACAAGATAGAAGATCACATTCAAAGGTGCGAAATTATCGATAAGGAATCATGCGCATGAATAGAAGCAGGTTCGAGACTTAGCCGTTTTCACGATAAGGATCTATTTTTAGAGATAACATGCGAAGCACACAAACTAGTTAAAGACTTACACAAAAATGCTTGGCTATTTTTGGATGATCGGCTATAAAAAACTTTACATGGATACATGTTGAGAATATATTTACTACTATCGCTTAATTAAAAGCATTCTATTGTTAGTGCACTTGCATGTGTGGCTATTTTTGTAAAGTCGCATGGCTAATAATAGCATGCGACCTATTTTGGGATCAAATATGTGGTGAAGGGAAAGATCCCATCCTTATAAATATGTAGTGAGTTGTGTATCATAGAGAGTGTGTGTGAGAACTATGTTATAGTGAGATTATGCTACCAAATATGATACGCACATGAGCATATACTATTGTTATTGTAAGGAAGCTTCTATGTATTACTGAATTTAATATAATGGATATTATGGACTGAATCAAGGTGTTATCATGGTTATAGTTCAGTATTGCATGCTTGATTTCATTATGGTTATCTTTTAAGTCTGTTATTCTCTAGATCTAGATCTGAACTTACATTGTAGAATGATATATTAGTCATAGATCTGAATGCTTTAAGTCTTCATCATGCTAACATCCTACAACAACAATCCTAAAGAGGGGCATGGTAGCTTTGTGCGCTTTGGGTCAATTGTCCCAATTGGGAATGATTTTTTTCCATAAAAAGTTGTTTATCAACCTATTAAAACATGATATCTCTTCCTGTAATTGTACAAACAAATACACGTACCTAAAAAGAATTATAGGTTAATCAAATGCAAATAGTTGATTAGTTAGTCATAAATGATCATTCAGATATAAACACTCATTCGAAATAGAAATCTAGTCTTTAATGGATACTTTACAACCCTGTCAACTCCCACTGTGCTTAAAGAGGGTAAAGTAAATCCGAGATACTCCAAGAATTTTTCAGTACAAATTTTCTTGGTAAATTGAGCTCACTCTTAGATGACTTGTGACACCTAGTTGAGAGAACCACCTAAGAAGCTATCTTTGACCAGAGGGAACACCTGAAAGTGACATTGAATCTAATACAATTCCTAGAATCCTTTGAATAGTCTACATCATCTTATCTAGAACTAGAATAGCCTTCAAAAAGGGAGACAACGTAAATAATGAGGACGGGCCCTTGGGTAAAATCTTTACTTATCTCATTGTCCTAGACAATGATGAGGATACACCTATGAAAAATATCTCTCCATCCATCCTCCCTATCTTTCGAGGAATGTCCATAGAAGATTCGCACTTTGCAGTTCTTATGTGAATTCAAAGTTATTTTCTAGACATATGACTATAAAACAAACAACCAAATACTCACACCTTTCCATTCCACCCTCAAATACTCTATTGTGAGGTGGTTGATGGGATTATCTCCTAACTCCATTTGTTCATGAGAAGACATGGAGACATCTATTATGGAAAAATATCAAGAATACTATAGGGGAAGAGATAAGAGAGAAGAGTTCTTCAAGGAAGATGAAAATCTGGAAGATTATCTAGACATATTTCTCTTTCTCCATAGAAGGAGTGGCTACAAGTTAAACTCATAAATCACTAAGATAGTTTTCCTTAAAGGACTTGATGAGGAAACTAAATACTCCCTCTATCTTATGGGAGGAGGTGATGTACACAAACTCACCATGGCACAAATTACTAAGTTATGTAGGAGTTACTCTATAACCAGAGGAGGTATAAGGTGCAGGGAAAACATCAAATATTTCCCTAGGTACCTCAAAATTCTCAAGGAAATGGCTAACATGAAAACATACATCCTATCAAAATTGACATCAACCATAGATGGGCTAAAAGCTAAGAACAATGTTGCAAAGGAACTTTTAGATATATATTTTCTAAATGTAGGAAGAGACATCCTTTGAGAGAGTTCCCTTTGGATGTCATGTAGACATGTGCTTAATTTGTGATGTCTCGACCATGACACTAATCGTTGTAATCTCTTACCTCAACCGAAAGAGATTAAATTCCATAACTCAATCTAATGCATAAGTAAACTTCATGCAAACAATCAAATAACCATGGCCCAATCAGGCTTCTCCACTAACTTGGGACAACCTAACTAGACACCACCAAACCGGGTAGCCTATCCATAACCACCACCATGGGTACCTTCATACAATCATCAAGTTTGGGCACCTCTAGCTAATATCCCCCATGGAAAAATCAACAATGGGCACCTCAAATAGAATGTTAATCAACCAAGGAGGTTTACACCACAACAAAATTATCAACAAGGAAAATAACACAAACTCAACTTCCAAATTTCAAAGCATGTCTCAAACCCCAAAAATCAAAAAATACCTCAATTAATGAAGTAGGATAGGGTGAGACGATGTAGATGAATGCCATTAATAATGTACATCCGAGGTCCTGGAAGGACATAAAAATCCCTCTTGTTGTTATCATAGAAATACCTTAGAAAAATGAGTATATACCGAGGAAAGTGAGGATATACCTAAGGAAAGCAAGGAAATTGAACATGTTTCACAAACATGAGCCACTAATAAAAAAAAATGCATGAATCTCCTTTTCTAGACTGATTAAGAGAAACACAAAATGAAGAAGAAACAACACTAGTTTAGGAGCTAAGAAAAATGAACATTGAGGTCCCAATTCTAAGAGCAATAAGGGACATTCTTGAGTTAAACCAGACCATTAGAAGCCATTGCATGAAAACACTAGGAAGGAAGAGGAATTACCCAAAAAATTCAAAGTGGAGGGAAATTTAGCTGATCTCGTGGTTGGAAGGCTTCTTTCACAAAATATGGGGATCCCGGAGTTCACCATTACTATTTTTGTGAATGGTCAATCAATCTCCAATGTTTTTGTGTATCTTGGTGTTGTTATCAATGTTATAACAATAGATATGTTCAATCTATTGTCTTTAACAAGATTACATCCAACCAATACTATTCTTCAATTGGAAGATCAATCTATTGTTGTACCAGATGAGGTGATTGAGGATGTTATGGTCATGGTTGAATCTTGGGAGTATCCTATCAATTTTATGGTCTTATAGCCTAAAGCTTGGAAGTTGGGATACCCATTCATATTAGGGAGACCATGTTTAACAACTGTTGTTGCATACATTGATTGTAGGTCGAGAAATATGACTATTTTGAATGGGAAAAAATAAAAGAATATTTCACTTTATCCCCCTGCCCATCCATTTGTGGATGTTTGTGACCATGTATTGGTCAATTTTTCATATACTAACAATATGAGTTCTTCTTATCTAGTCACTATTAGAGTGAAAAATCACATGGAATAAATTGTTGAGTCATGCACCATATCTCGTGAAGAGGATGTCGTGGCTACAGAAACTAGAACTGTGGCTACGGAAATTCAAACTGAGACTAGAAAAACAACTATTTTAGACTCAAGAGATGATATCACCGAGGTAAGTGACATTTCTATTGGAATTTGTGAAGAAATCTATGATTATCCTGAAGAACATACAGTCACTGATTTCCATTGTTATTTAGCCAAGGTTTTGTCCCTTGAAAACATGAATATTTTGCACATGCTATAGCCTCATGTTTTTCCCTTGAATTTTTAATTGGTGATGAAAAGATTGTTATTCTAAAAGATACTAAACAAGTGGCTATTGACATAGGAAAATATTTGACCATTGGTAACAATTTAGAAGTCACCAAGAGATCATGTTATAGAGATCTTAAGGAAGCATTCCAAATATTTTTCTTGGGATTATATTGATATGAAAGGGATTCACCCAAGCATCTCGCACTCACCATATTTAGACCGAGGATGTTAAGCTTGATAGGCAGCCACAACAAAGAATTAATCCATTACTTAAAGACATTGTCAAAAAAATTGTTGAAGGTAGGATTCATCCATCCTATATTTGATATTCAATGGGTATCACTATTAGTTATAGTTCCCAAGTTAAATGGTAAATGGATAATTTGAATAGACTATATGGAAATTAATAAATCCACCAAGAAATATTACTTTCCCCTACCCTTTATTGATCATGTTTTAGACAATCTGGTAGGAAATAAATATCTCTCCTTCTTAGATGGTTTTAGTGGGCATAACCAAATCATTATAGCACCTACTAATCAAGATAAAACCACCTTCACTTGTTCCTTGTGTACATTTGCATATAAAGTTCTACCATTTGGTATTTGTAGCGCACCTACTACCTTGCAGAGATAGTAGTTTTGGCCATTTTTACAGACCTTACAAATTATTTTGTCGAATTTGACATGGATGACTTTACTATCCACGGTTCAACTTTTGATGAATCTATGAACAATCTTGAAAAATTGTTAACTAGATGTGAGCAGCACCAACTTCCCTTGAGTCATGAAAATGTATGATGATGGTTGATCAAGGAATTATTTGGGGTCACCATATTTCTACCAAAGGTATACAGTTAATCCTAAAAATATTGAAGTAATCACTAAGTTTCCTGCACCCACAAATCATATCGATATCAAGAGTTTCCTTAGACATAAAAGGTACTATAGGTGATTCATAAAATATTTAAGTAAAATTTCTACATCCATGTTTTCTTTACTGACAAAATATTGTGTCTTTGAATGGTCTCCTCAATGTCAAAGCAAGATTTTGAAGACATTAAAGAGAAGTTAACCACTGCTCTAGTTTTGAGAGGACTCAATTGGGGAAAACCTTTCCCTATTCACAATGATGCTTCTAACACAACAATGGGAGTTGTTCTTGGAAAAAAGGATGAGGAAGACCAAATGTATTCCATCTATTTTATTAGCAAAAATCTGACCCCTACAGAGAGGAACTACACCACTACGGAAAAAGAGTTTTTAGTTGTTGCTTACTCTCTAAATAAATTTAGACATTATATTACTGGATACAAAATATTTGTGTACACTGATCATTCAACCATAATATATTTGATGAATAAACTAGTAGTAGGAGGCGAAATTATTATATGGTTACTCTATTTGTAATAATTTAACTTAACTATCATTGATAAGCCTCATAAGACTAATGTTGTTGATGATTTCCTTTTGATATTGAATGTTTCAGGGGAATAAGAGCCATTCCATGACCATTTTCGATATGAGCATTTGTTTGCAGTGTCAACTCAGCCTCCATAGTTTATTGATATTTCAAACTACCTAACTACAGGGAAGTTTCTATCCTACTTTACCAATAAGGAGTGAAGGAGATTAGTTAAAAATAGTTCAACATACAAATGGTGTAATGGAATTTTATTTAAATGTTGTCCATATATGGTTCTTCGCAGGTGTGTTTGAGAGTATGAAGTATATGACATACTGAGAGCTTGTCATGATGAGCCTAGAGGAGAACATTACTCAATGAAGAGGAAAATTCACAAGGTCCTTAGAGTTGGTTATTATTGTCTTTCTCTTCACAAATTTTTCAAGAAGTACGTTTGGCAGTGTGATGTATGTCAGAGAATAGGGAAGCCAACGTTATCTACTGAAATGTCCCTAAATCCTCATCTGGTCTTAGGACCATTTGAGAAGTGGGGAGTTGATTTTGTTGGACCTTTTGATCCCAAATCCTATGGGAAAGAACATCTATTGGCATACACTAATTATGTCATGAAATGGGCTGAGGTTCAAGCATTGGCATTTTCCAATGAAGATGTTATAGTTGAATTTTTGTACAATAGGATTATGTTGAGATTTGGCACCCCTAGAGTTGTTGTATCTGATCAGGGGCCTCATTTCATATCTGAAATGATTGAAGCCTTCCTAGAGATATTTTGAATCAAACATCAGAATTCATCACCCTACCACCCCCAATAAAATGGAAAAGTGGAAGTCACAAATAAAGAGCTGGAGAACATTTTAACCAAAGTTGTCAATACAGACGAAAAGAAATGGGTACAAAACTCCCAAAATCCATTTGGGCCTAACAATACAACCTAGAAGACTACTACTGGTTTCTCTCCATATGAGTCAGTGTATGGGAAGAAGCCACTATTACCAGCTTGATTTTGAATTATAGACTTGGAGGACTGCAATGAAATTTGGAATTGAGCTAGATGAAGCACAACATGAGATATTAATGCAATCGAATAAACTAGATGAAATGAGGATGGAGGCACATAAAAAAGAAAATTCTTAAACACAAAAGAAAACAATTGAATGATGCTTGTATAAATCACATGAATATTAATTAAGGATACTAGGTCTTAATTTTTGACTCAAAGTATCAGCAGCCCCAAGGAAAACCGAGAACAAGATGATTAGGACCATACCGTATCAAAAAGGTTTTTGATAACATCTCTCGTGAGACTACTTCCGATCGATGGAGAAAGGATAACTATTTTGGGAAATGGACATAGATTAAGTATGTATCAGTGTCCATTGGATAAAGAAACCTTCAACAAAGATATGTTGTTATGCGAAAGTAATGGATTCATTGGAGGAGTTTGGCTCTTCCCGCCAAGAATAGTTATTTTTGAATTTGAATAAAGGAAGATGATCATGCTTTCAATATTCTTCCCCTTAGATTGTATTTGTTTTGTTTATTTCATGCTTTTAAAAAGGTTAGGAATGTTAATTATTAGAATGTACATTAATCACATTTATTCTGTGAAGGTAGGAAGTGGAGTTCTACAGATATTGAGGAGCTAAGCTGACAAGGGTAAGTGCATTACTCTTTGTTATGGATATTAACTATTTTGGCATTCCCCCATTTCATTTATTTAACATAATTAAATTGAAACATGGTTCTTGATGATTTTATTGGGGATATACATCAAAATATCATGCCAAGGAGTGGGGTGTAATGAATAATAATGATCAAATCAGTGCACGTGTCACATTTTTATGGAAAGACATGTGGCTTTGTGAAAAGGACAAGTGGCATCATAATTCATGATGATAGGATGTGAGTTGTGTGATGAATTAAATATTTCCATATGAACTAAGTCCTATCAAATTTTTCACATCAAACTTGCGCCCGACTCACTACCAATTAAGAGCTTAAAAAATAATTCAAACTTCCAATGTCACTATTGCATGCAATTGTTCTGTTACTCCACACAAGCCTTCACCATTTTTTTGAAGTTTCATTCAGCCTTGATTCAGCTATGGGGTAGAAAAAGATATCAAACTAGATTCCCAGAGCCACCGCAGAAATGTTTCTAATTCTCGAGATATTTCATGATGCAGGATGGTTATATTTTATTTGAAAATTTGAGGGTTTTGATGAGTATTTGGTTGATGAGTTCCTGATAAATTTTTAGGCAACCTACTCATGAATTGGGGGTAAAAGAATTGAGATAAGTAGCCAAATTTTTGCTGACCTATCTGGCCTACCAGATTTCAGTTTCAAGGTTATGACTAATGCCCCACTCACATATTTATTACCATTATTTCATGAAGAAGGCGAAGCTCTTCTAGAAGTGATCCTTACTTCTAATGGTACTCAAAAGGGAATTAGGCGAGAGTTTGGCTAGTCTCTGGAAAGAAGTAGCTAAGTGGGTCAACTGATATTTTATTTGTGATGGGAAGCCATCTGTACTTGGAGAAGATTTACTAAATTTTTTGACTCATCTAAAGAAGGGTCACACAAACCCCGAACTCAGGGTTAATTTACCAAAATATCTCACTAAATTAGTCATCAAAGTGGGACAAAAGTACAAAAATGGGGGTGGTAGAGATTCCTTGAAGCACCCAAGACTTATCCAATTAATCTATTCACATCAATATTTTTACAAACCTAAGAGGAAGATAAAAAAATGAGTGCAGAGAGGGTTTAAAACAAGAAAATCAAGAAATAACCATCTCCTAGTGTTTATCCTAAGCTCGATTCGACTCCTCGCCCTTCAAGATTAATTTTGGAGGAATATGATAGTAGGGATGACCCGTCCTCTATGAAAAATTTTTCTAAAGGTAAAAATACCCTACCACTCCATTTTGTTATGTCGTTGAGACCAAGAAGGTCTTGTACCTTACAAAGACCTATTTTCCTAGCCTGAAATGATTCATGAGGATTCTACTCCTATTTTGGAGGAGAGAGATGAGGTTGGTACTTCATCTTCCCCTATTGAATAGTTAAAGAATGATGAATTCACAACAACTGTTCCTGTAACATAGTTCCCTGACATTGATACACTAGACATTTCTACAGCTCTGGAAACTGAGCCTGAATCTCCAAAAATACCTGCAATGCTAGAAATGTATACCAAAGCTCCATAAATTGTTGCAGTGGCTGTTGGTGGTTGGGAACCGCATGGAGATGAGGTGTTAAATCGTTACCATGATGAAATTTCTTCTTTAAAATAAAAATTGAAAGGTATGGAAGAAACTAATTTGTCTTTACAAACTAAATTTGCACAAATCACTAGTAGAGAAGGTTAAGGAAATTACTACTTTAAAGGTAGAAGTTAGTTGTCTCAAAAGACAAAGGGATATTGGTCTTAAAAAATCAAACGATTTAACTCAATTATCTCTTTAGAATAAATAATTTAAAAAGGAAAATAAAAAGCACAAAGAAGAGATTGAGGCCAAGATAGTGATAAGAAGAATTTAGAATCTATTGTGGACTTTTTTGTCATTTGTTCTACAAACGTATATCCTGTAGGACACTCTCCTCCATCTACAATATGTTTATTCAAGAACAATTTTATGCCTAGAAATTGATGAGAATGTGTAGTAAAGAACCTTATGAGGCCCCTGATGGAAAGAAAAACTTGGAAATTTATCAAAATTTTAATCCTAAAATTGAGAATTTGATGTGTGAATTCTACCTTCATAATATGTTGGTCACTAATATTCTTGATTTCTTCATAAACTTGTCTGTTGGGGATTTTCAAATAAAGGATTTTCAATCATCACTTAGAAAAAAATCACATGGAATGATCAAATTGAACTATTCAATCAAACAAATTTCTGACTATAGGTTTATACATCCAAATTTACCACTCACAATGATATGTTAATGAAGAAAGATTCTAGGTCTCTTTACTACTAGGTGGTATAGGAAAAAATACTTGAGAGGTTTTAGCACAATGTATTCGTGGATTTTGAGGTTTATAGTTAACAGCATTTTGGTGAAGCACTTCAAGCTTTTGATAAACAATGGGATACATTGAGCCTACCACTGAAAAGAAGGGAAGTGATCTCCCCCCAAAACCTCAGTTGGAGCATGAGGAGGGGAGATGCACTTGTTGAAATTATCGCAATTATCAAAGAAAAATGAAAAAGAATACAATGATGAGTGGGTTGGAATACAAGTGATACCACCCCTTCTCTTGAGTCTTATGACTACATAGCAGAACAATGTTTCCCAATCTCATGATAGCTTTACAACATGGGTAGAGGTTATTTCAAACACTTAGGGGTGTAAGGGAACAAGAAAATAATATGCAGATCAATTTGAAGAGTATGACATGGCACAATAACTTGGCCAGAGAGCAGGGAAGAGATGAGTTTGCATAGGGACATGCAAAAGGTAAAGTGCAGGGGAGATGATGAGTGCATAAATTGATCTATTATATCATCTATATGGCTATTTATTTATTCCTAAATTTTTTGCATGGGGGATGTCTTATATAGCTATATCCTAACAAGGTTGATGTATTTATCTTGTTTTGGTTCATGCAAACTTTTGACCGTAGAAATTACCTAATAAATGTTTCTGTGAGTAATGAGGTGACGTGTGCAGGATAATGATAAGCATTTGCTTCCAATTCTAGAAATTACAATAAGAAGATCGAGTCTTTAGCCATCATGCTATCATGGAGGATTCTTCCATAATAATCCTAAAAACATGAATCATGTTTTTAGTTATATCATAGGATTTCATGAGCTTTAATGAGTTCGTTATTGGTTGAATTTTGTGCCTATAATTTTGGAAAGTTTTGTAACTAACTGTGTTTATAAAGAAACCTTCTTGAGAATAATTTAGTAGTAGTTTATATAGTAGTTTTACAGTACAATTATCTATCAATTAGTATTTACTTTTAGTCCCGTGATGGAGATATGTTCTGGAACTTATTTGAATTAATATAATTGATGTCATTTTTAATATCATCTGGTGTTAAGAGTACCTCCATCCCAAGGAAGAGAAAGGGCCCACTCAACCAAGGTGATTGGAGGATTTATGTTTCATGCATGCTCATGGTTTCGATAAGTTCAAGTTTGAATTTTATTTGAATACAATTACTTATTTCCTTACTTTGGTATATTTCTTTACCATTGTTTTAATTCAAAGTGTGTGTTATTTCAATTTTTCTATTTTAATTCAAGATGTGTGTATTATTTCAATTCTGATATCTTAATTACGTGTGTGCATTTCCATTTCAATTAAAGTATTTCCTTTGAACGCATTTTTACTACAACAATGTTGTTTCAGTAGTTTATCATTACATTTCCATATATTAGAAGAGATTCATTACCTAACCTTCAATGCAGACAAGGTAGATTGCAACTACCACACTCTGAGAAAGAAATATGTATATCCAAGGTGGAATGCCTACATTAAGAGGATTATCTCATAGATATTATAAGCATGAATCCTATAAGCTTGGTATTTGGGGACACCGGAGTAGTTCTTGTGTACCTGTAACTCAAACCCAAGCTAGAGAACACTAAGTATGTGGAGAATGAGTTCATGCTCCCAGTTCTGCCAAAAGGTAAGCATAGAATGGAAATTTTTTTAGTGCCTAAGCCCAGAGAAATAATTCAAGTAGATGATGAAGAAGAAGATCATGAATATATTGGTGGTTTGGAGCAGAGAGGTAGAAGACAACCTCCAAATAAGGAAGAAGTTGAGCATGCGACTACACCACCTCAGCCACAAGAGGGATATGATGAGGACTTGGATGTAGTCCAAGGAGAGCATCATTTCAAAATAGTATTTAGGAGAACAAGGACCCAATGTTCGAATCCATAATCAATGCACAAATCACCTCAAATCTCTCCACAAAAGGAGACAACTAAGAAAAGAAGAAGGAAATTGAAGCTGAATGAGGAAGTGGAAGAAACAGAAGACAAGGATGAATAAGGATGAACTAGAAGATGAAGATATGAAGGATGGAGAGGAAGGAGGAAAGGAGGTAGATGAGACAACAACCAAGACTGCTCAGGACATAGCAACACAAGTTCCAAATCTTGAAGCCCAAGTTCCTAAGCAACCTAGATCAAAAATAACAAGTGGGGAATATCTTCCACTGGTACCATGGACTACGCCGAGGACATAGGTAAAATTATCTATGCCCATTTCTAAATCATAATGACACAAAAGGATTTGTATGGCTGGGAGTTGATGGATGAGGATATGGAAATCATGCGCACAATTGTCATGGTCGATGCACACACATGGATGAACTATACTTTGATGTGTGTGAGGAGTCATGCATATCAAAGAGGTTGAAGAATACACCTCGGTCTAGATACATAATAGTTAAGCCTATCTGTTATGTCGATGAACAAGTGAGAAATGCTTTGGTGAAAGTCTTGTGATGTAAGTGGAAAACGGAATATGGATAAAGTTGCAATAATTAGGGCTATATGAGAGGAAATCAAGACTAAGGATGAAAAATAGCGTGCATAAAGCAAGATAAGGACTTGGCACAAAAGAAATAACATTTTTTTCATCAGCATGGCAGAGGAAGTTGGGATAATATAATGAAATCAAAGCCACATTTAGCGCTAAAGGTACCCAAAAAATTCCTTCAAAGAATGCATTATGTAAGTACCTTTGTGGACATAGTGCTTGAGAGATGAACCTCTATGCATGTCAACGCCAAAGGATCCAAAGTGTAGGAAGCGAATGGGAAAAGACTTCAATGATGCGAATATTACATCATATAAGGGGTTGCTTCAGAGCTTGTAGGAGGAACTAAAGAAGGAAGATCAAGCGTTGAATATTTGTACATTGCCGTGAAGTTGTTATAACAGCCATGACCATTTTAGAAGATAATAAAGTCCCGAAGGCCATGAAAGATGAAACATCGGGCCGCATAGAATGATTAGCACTTGTCAAAATTAGCACGAGGCCCTTACACAGAGCTCAAGAACCACACAAGGAAAGGCTGGATGAGCTTGGAAAACTCATCGCGTAAAATATGGACTTGTTAGAAGGGATAATGATTGTTATGTCTAGCATTGTGTTGGTCTTGCGCAGAATGAGAAAGGAGAGATTGCAAAGGGTGAGTTAGAGTTAATTATAGTGGATATTTCGAGAGAAGGTAGAGGTCGCTCTCAATGATTGGTAGAATCTAGAGGTAGAAATAAAAGAATAATATCCAGAATTGATTGAAGCAGAAGATACTGCAAGGTAAAGACATTTCTTTTATTCATCAAAATTCTTTCTATTCTTCTATTCATATTTATTTATTTATTTTGGAGACAGCCATTGCTAGGGTGGCAATGCAACTAGTGTGGGGTAATGTTGGTCACCAAAATCTAGAAATTAACAAAGGGAATATAGAAGTTTCACACAAGAGAGAAGATCACATTCAAAGGTGCGAAATTATTGATAAGGAATCATGCGCATAAAATAGAAGCAGTTCGAGACTTAGCCATTTTCACGACAAGGATCTATTTTTGGAGATAACATGCGAAGCACACAAACCATTTAAAGACTTACTCGACATGCCTTGGATATTTTTGATGATCAGCTATAAAGAACTTTACATGGATACATGTTGAGAATAGATTTACTACTATCAGCGCTTAATTAAAAGCATTCTATTGTTAGCGCACTTGCATGTGTGGCTATTTTTGTAAAGTCACGTGGCTAACAATAGCATGCGACCTATTTTGGGATCAAATAAGTAGTGAAGGGAAAGATCCCATCCTTATAAATATGTAGTGAGTTGTGTATCATAGAGAGAGTGTGTGTGAGAACTATGTTATATTGAGATTATGCTACCAAATACGATACGCACATGAGCATATACTATTGTTATTGTAAGGAAGCTTCTATGTATTACTGGATTTAATATAATGGATATTATGGACTGAATCCATGTGTTATCATGGTTATAGTTCAGTAATGCATGCTTGATTTCATTATGGTTATTTTTTAAGTCTCATTATTCTCTAGATCTAGATCTCGAACTTACACTCGTAGAATGATATATTAGTCATAGATCTGAATGCTTTAAGTCTTCATCATGCTAACATCCTACAACAGCAATCCTAAAGAGGGGCATGGTAGCTTTGCGCGCTTTGGTTGATCACTTAATCTAGGATGAGCGATGTGCCAAAGCGCTGGGCTTATATTGGTGAATTCTAGCTACATCAAGGATTAACCCCTAGTTATACTATGTGAGAAAGAAAACAATGAGGGTGTTCTTTTTAAGATCCAAAAACAAAGTGTAGAGATTTTATGAGGACAAGAAATAAAGATATGCAATGTAGTAACAATGTAAAGGGGTAGGGAGAAAAACAAGGAATTCCTCGGTATACACTTTTCCTTTTATCTGATCTTTAAAGCAAGAAAACGAGAAAAAGCAAGTCTAAGCAATCCATGTTCCAATGCAAGCAAGAAAAATTAAACTCCTACTTGTAAGGTTAGTAGAAAAGAGATATGGAATAAAATATGAAATGAAAGAAATGAAAATGAAAGAGACCTCACCAAATAAGGGCGGGTCCCATCATGGCGTGCCAAAAATGTTTTTCAATATTTCATGCTTCCTATTTTAGATTAGTGAAAACTAAACAAAAATTCAAGAAAACCTTAAAAAATGGGAGGGTTTAGGGACTTCTTGAGATAGATGATGATGAAGATGGTACGAACGAACAAGAATGGATCCTCCTCGCTACAAGTTAGTAACTTGCACAATAATGAAGAATGGAACATTTATGAGTGCATAAATTGATCTATTATATCATCTATATGGCTATTTATTTATTCCTAAAAATGTTAATTTGTGCATGGGGGATGTTTTATATAGTTATATCCTAGCAAGGTTGATGCATTTCTCTTGTTTTTGTTCATGCAAACTATTGACCATAGAAATTACCTACTAACTACTTCTATGAGTAATGTGGTGACATGTGTAGGATAATGATGAGAATTTTCTTCCAATTATAGAAGTTACAATCAAGGAGGCTGAGTCTTTAGCCATCATGCTATCATGGAGGATTCTTCCATAATAAGCCTACAAACATGAATCATGTTTTTAGCTATATCATAGGATTTCATGAGCTTTAATGAGGTTGTTATTGGTTGAATTTGGTGCCTATAATTTTGGCATGTTTTGTAACTAAATCTTGTCTATAAAGACACCTTGAGAACAATTTAGTAGTAGTTGATATAGTAGTTTTACAATACAGTAATCTATCAGTTAGTATTTACTTTCAGTCTGTGATGGAGATATGTTCTGGAACTTATTTGAATTAATATAATCGATGTCATTTTAAATATCATCTAGTGTTAAGAGTACCTCCATCCCAAGGAAGAACAAGGGCCCACTCAACCAAGGTGATTAGAGGATTTATATTTCATGCATGCTCATGGTTTCTGATATGTTCAAGTTTGAATGAAATTACTTATTTCCTTTCTTTGGTACATTTCTTTACTACTATTTCAATTCAGTGTGTGTTATTTCAATTATGCTATTTCAATTCAGTATGTGTGTGTTATTTCAATTTTGTTATCTTAATTTGGTGTGTGTATTTCCATTTCAATTAAAGTATTTCCTTTGAACGCATTTTTACTACAACAACATTATTTCAATAGCTTAGCATTACATTTCTGTAGATTAGAAGAGAGTCAAGGGGAAACACACCAATAAAACCCCCAAAAGGAACCACCAAAAAACTGAGTTGCATAAGGCTTCACTACATACAACCTTGGACACACAACCCTATTTTTATAATAACACTGGTAGAAAAATCTATTAGTTAAATGATTGGAGACCCTAGCCAGCAAATAGTGGGTCCCACTAAATTTTTCATGTGTCGAAGACCAGAGGATTAAAACACAAGTTTTAACCTTTTCACCTTTTTTCCAAACTACCACGTGTTAATGCATTATTTGCCTTTTGACCCCTATTGACATGTTTACAAACCCAAACTTTGACCAGCGATAACTTATGCATCCAATTTTGTTCCATGAGTTCTTCATACCTTCAAAAAGGTCTCAAAATGATCTACAATGTGGTCATGGTTTAGGGAGGTTTAGGAAACTTCCAGCACTTGAAAATTTATCTGGATCAATCATCCCAATTGGGAATGATTTTTTTCCATAAAAAGTTGTTTATCAACCTAGTAAAACATGATATCTCTTCCTTTAATCAGACAAAAACAAATACACGTACACCTAAAAAGAATTATAGGTTAATCAAATGCAAATAGTTGATTAGTTAGTCATAAATGATCATTCGGATATAAACACTCATTCTGAAATAGAAATCTAGTGTCCAATGGATACTCTGCAACCCTGTCAACTCCCACTATGCTTAAAGAGGGTAAAGTAAATCCGAGATACTCCAAGAATTTTTCAATATAAATTTTCTTGGTAAATTGAGCTCACTCTTAGATGACTTGTGACACCTAGTTGAGAGAACCACCTAAGAAGCTATCTTTGACCAGGAGGGAACAATGAAAGTGACATTGAATCTAATACAATTCCTAGAATCCTTTCTGAATAGTTTACATCATCTTATCTAGAACTAGAATAGCCTTCAAAAAGGGAGACAACGTAAATAATGAGGATGGGCCCTTGGGTAAAACCTTTACTTATCTCATTGTCCTATACAATGATGAGGATACACCTATGAAAAATATCTCTCCATCCATCCTCCCTATCTTTCGAGGAATGTCCATAGAAGATCTGACCAGTTCTTATGTGAATTCAAAGTTATTTTCTAGACATATGACTATAAAACAAACAACCAAATACTCAAACCTTTCCATTCCACCCTCAAATACTCTATTGTGAGGTGGTTCATGGGATTATCTCCTAACTCCATTTGTTCATGAGAAGACATGGAGACATCTATTATGGAAAAATATCAAGAATACTATAGGGAAGAGATAAGAGAGAAGAGTTCTTCAAGGAAGATGAAAATATTGAAGATTATCTAGACATATTTCTTTTCTCCATAGGAGTGGTTACAAGTTAAACTCATAAATCACTAAGATAGTGTTCCTTAAAGGACTTGATGAGGAAACCAAATACTCCCTCTATCTTATGGGAGGATGTGATGTACACAAACTCACCATGGCACAAATTACTGAGTTATGTAGGAGTTACTCTAGAACCAGAGGAGGTATAAGGTAAAGGAAAACATCAAATATTTCCCTAGGTACCTCAAAATTCTCAAGGAAATGGCTAACATGAAAACAGACATCCTATCAAAATTGACATCAACCATAGATGGGCTAAAAGCTAAGAACACTGTTGTAAAGGAACTTTTAGATATATATTTCCTAAATGTAGGAAGAGACATCCTTTGAGAGAGTTCCCTTTGGATGTCATAGACATGTGCTTAATTTGTGATGTCTCTGACCATGACACTAATCATTGTAATCTCTTACCTCAACTGAAAGAGATTAAATTCCATAACTCAATCTAATGCATAAGTAAACTTCATGCAAACAATCAAATAACCATGGCCCAATCAGGCTTCTCCACTAACTTGGGGACAACCTAACTAGACACCACCAAACTGGGTAGCCTATCCATAACCACCACCATGGGTACCTTCATACAATCATCAAGTTTGGGCACCTCTAGCTAATATACCCCCATGGAAAAATCAACAATGGGCACCTCAGTAGAATGTTAATCAACCAAGGAGGTTTACACCACAACAAAATTATCAACAAGGGAAAATAACACAAACTCAACTTCCAGCTCAGCATGTCTCAAACCCCAAAAATCAACAAAATACCTCAATTAATGAAGTAGGATAGGGTGAGACGATGTAGATGAATGCCATTAATAATGTACATCTGAGGTCTGGAAGGACATAAAACCCCTCTTGTTGTTATCACAGAAATACCTTAGAAAAATGAGTATATACCAGAGGAAAGTGAGGATATACCTAAGGAAAGCAAGGAAACTGAACATGTTTCACAAACATGAGCCACTACGAAAAAAAATATGCATGAATCTCCTTTTCTAGACTGATTAAGAGAAACACAAAATGAAGAAGAAACAACACTAGTTTAGAGCTAAGAAAAATGAACATTGAGGTCCCAATTCTAATAGTAATAAGGGACATTCTTGAGTTAAACCATACCATTAGAAGCCATTGCATGAAAACACTAGGAAGGAAGAGGAAGTACCCAAAAATTCAAAGTGGAGGGAAATTTAGCTGATCTCATGGTTGGAAAGCTTCTTTCACCAAAATATGGGGATCCTGGGAGTTCAGTCATTACTATTTTTGTGAATGGTCAATCAATCTCCAATGTTTTTGTGTATCTTGGTGTTGTTATCAATGTTATAACAATAGATATGTTCAATCTATTGTTTTTAACAGGATTACATCCAACCAATACTATTCTTCAATTGGAAGATCAATCTATTGTTGTACTAGATGGAGTGATTGAGGATGTTATGGTCATGGTTGAATCTTGGGAGTATCCTATCAATTTTATGGTCTTACAGCCTAAAGCTCAGAAGTTGGGATACCCATTCATCTTAGGAGACCATGTTTAACTACTATTGTTGCATACATTGATTATAGGTCAAGAAAATGACTATTTTGAATGGGAAAAAATAAAAGAATATTTCACTTTATCCCCCTGCCCAGCCATATGTGGATGTTTGGGACCATGTATTGGTCAATTTTTCATATACTAACAATATGAGTTCTTATCTAGTCACTATTAGAGTGAAAAATCACATGGAATAAATTGTTGAGTCATACACCATATCTCGTGAAGAGGATGTCATGGCTACGAAAACTAGAACTGTGACTACGGAAATTCAAACCGAGACTAGAAAAACAACTATTTTAGACTCAAGAGATAATATCACCGAGGTAAGTGACATTTCTATTGAAATTGTAAAGAAATCTATGATTATCCCGAAGAACATACGATCACCGATTTCCATTGTTCTTTAGCCAAGGTTTTGTCCCTTGAAAACATGAATATTTTGCACATGCTATAGCCTCATGTTTTTCCCTTTAATTCTTTAATTACTGATGCAAATATTTCTATTTTGAAAGATACTAAACAAGTGACTATTGACATAGGAAAATATTTGACCATTGGTAACAATTTAGAAGTCAGCCAAGAGACTACGGTTATAGAGATCTTAAGGAAGCATTCCAAATATTTTTCTTGGGATTATACTGATATGAAAGGGATTCACCCAAGCATCTGCACTCACCATATTTAGACCGAGGATGTTAAGCCTGATAGGTAGCCACAACAAAGAATTAATCCATTACTTAAAGACATTGTTAAAAAAATTGTTGAAGGTAGGATTCATCCATCCTATATTTGATATTCAATGGGTATCACTGTTAGTTATAGTTCCCAAGATAAATGGTAAATGGATAATTTGAATAGACTATATGGAAATTAATAAATCCACCAAGAAATATTACTTTCCCTACCCTTTATTGATCATGTTTTAGACAATGCAGTAGGAAATAAATATCTCTCCTTCTTAGATGGTTTTAGTGGGCATAACCAAATCATTATAAAGCACCTACCGATCAAGATAAAACCACCTTCACTTGTCCCTTAGGTACATTTACATATAAAGTTCTACCATTTGGGATTTTAGTACACACCTACCTTGCAGAGAGTAGTTTTGGCCATTTTTACTGAGACCTTACAAATTATTGTGTCAAATTTGACATGGATGACTTTACTATCCACGGTTGCTCAACTTTTGATGAATCTATGAACAATCTTGAAAAATTGTTAACTAGATGTGAGCAACACCAACTTCCCGTGAGTCATGAAAAATGTATGATGATGGTTGATCAAGGAATTTTCTGGGTCACCATAGTTCTACCAAAGGTATACAGGTTAATCCTAAAAATATTGAAGTAATCACTAAGTTTCCTGCACCCACAAATCAGATTGATATCAAGAGTTTCCTTAGACATGAAAGGTACTATAGGTGATTCATAAAATATTTAAGTAAAATTTCTACATCCATGTTTTCTTTATTGACAAAATATTGTGTCTTTGAATGGTCTCCTCAATGTCAAGCAAGATTTTGAAGACATCAAAGATAAGTTAACCAATGCTGCTCTAGTTTTGAGAGGACTTAATTGGGGAAAACCTTTCCATATTCACATTGATGCTTCTAACACAACAATGGGAGTTGTTCTTGGAAAAAGGATGAGGAAGACCAAATGTATTCCATCTATTTTATTAGCAAAAATCTAACCCCTACAGAGAGGAACTACACCACTACGGAAAAATATTTTTAGTTGTTCTTACTCTCTAAATAAATTTAGACATTATATTACTGGATACAAAATATTTGTGTACATTGATCATTCAACCATAAGATATTTGATGAATAAACTAGTAGTAGGGGGCATAATTATTATATGGTTACTCTTGTTGCAATAATTTAACTTAACTATTATTGATAAGCCTCGTAAGACTAATGTTGTTAATGATTTCCTTTTGATATTGAATTTTCGGGGAATAAGAGCCATTCCATGACCATTTTCGATATGAGCATTTGTTTGCAGTGTCAACTCAACCTCCATAGTTTGTTGATATTGCAAACTACCTAACTACAAGGAAGTTTCTATCCTACTTTACTAATAAGGAATGAAGGAGATTAGTTAAAAATAGTTCAACATACAAATGGTGTAATGGAATTTTATTTAAATGTTGTCCTGATATGGTTCTTCGCAGGTGTGTTTGAGAGGATGAAGTATATGACATACTGAGAGCTTGTCATGATGAGCCTAGAGGAGAACATTACTCAGTGAAGAGGAAAATTCACAAGGTCCTTAGAGTTGGGTATTATTGTTTTCTCTTCACAAATTTTTCAAGAAGTATGTTTGGTAGTGTGATGTATGTCGAGAATAGGGAAGCCAACGTTATCTACTAAAATGTCCCTCAATCCTCATCCTGGTCTTAGGACCATTTGAGAAGTGGGGAGTGATTTTGTTGGACCTTTTGATCCCAAATCCTATGGGAAAGAACATCTATTAGTATGCACCGATTATGTCATGAAATGGGCTGAGGTTCAAGCATTGGCATTTTCCAATGAAGATGTTATAGCTGAATTTTTGTACAATAGGATTATGCTGAGATTTGGCACCCTAGAGTTGCCAGATATCGATCGGGGCCTCATTTCATATCTAAAATGATGATTGAAGCCTTCCTAGAGATATTTTGAATCAAACATCAGAATTCATCACCCTACCACCCCCAATACAATGGAAAAGTGGAAGTCACAAATAAAGAGCTAGAGAACATTTTAACCAAAGTTGTCAATACAGATAGAAAGAACTGGGTACAAAACTCCCAAAAGCAATTTGGGCCTACAATACAACCTAGAAGACTACTACTGGTTTCTCCCCATATGAATTAGTGTATGGGAAGAAGCCACTATTACCAGTTGATTTTGAATTATAGACTTGGAGGACTGCAATGAAAGTTGGAATTGAGCTAGACGAAGCACAACATGAGATATTAATGCAACTAAATAAACTAGATGAAATGAGGATGGAGGCACATAAAAAAGAAAATTATTAAACACAAAAGAAAATATTGAATGATGCTTGTATAAATCACATGAATTTAATTAAGGAGACTAGGTCTTAATTTTTGACTTAAAGTATCGAAGAGCTCAAGGAAAACCGAGAACAAGATGATTAGGACCATACCATATCAAAAGGTTTTTGATAACAGCTTTGTGAGACTACTTCCGATCGATGGAGAAAGGAGAACTCTTATGCTAAATGGACATAGATTAAGTATGTATCAGTGTCCTTTGGATAAAGAAACCTTCAACAAAGATATGTTGTTATGTGAAGTACTGGATTCATTGGAGGAGTTTGGCTCTTCCCGCCATGAATAGTTATTTTTGAATTTGAATAAAGGAAGATGATCATGCTTTCAATATTCTTCCCCTTAGATTGTATTTGTTTTTTTATTTCATGCTTTTAATAAAGGTTAGGAATGTTAATTATTAGAATGTACATTAATCACATTTATTCTGTGAAGGTAGGAAGTGGAGTTCTATGGATATCGGGAGCTAAGCTAACAAGGGGTAAGTGCATTATTATTTTTTATGGATATTAACTATTTTGGCATTCCCCCATTGCATTTATTTAACATGATTAAATTGAAACATGGTTCTTGATGCATTTATTGGGGATATAAATCAAAATATCATGCCAAGAGTGGGGTGTAATGAATAATAATGATCAAATCAGCTGCATGTGTCACATTTTTATGGAAAGACATGTGGCTTTGTGAAAATGACAAGTGGCATCATAATTCATGATGATAGGATTTGAGATGTGTGATGAATTAAATATTTCCATATGATCTAATTCCTATCAAATTTTTCTGTCATCAAACTTGTGCTGACTCACTACCACTTAAGAGCTTTAAAAAATTAATTCAAACTTCCAATGTCACTATTGCATGCAATTGTTATGTTCCTCCACAAAGCCTTCACCATTTTTCTAAAGTTTCATTCAGCCTTGAATCAGCTATGGGGTAGAAAAAGAATCCAAACTAGATTCCCCAGAGCCACTGCTTGAAATGTTTCTAATTCTCAGATATTTCATGATGCATGATGGTTATATTTTATGTGAAAATTTGAGGGTTTTGATGAGTATTTGGTTGATGAGTTCTTGATAAATTTTGAGGCAACCTACTCATGAATTGGGGTAAAATAATTGAGATAAGTAGCCAAATTTTTGCTGACCTATCTGGCCTACCAGATTTTGGTCTCAAAGTTGTGACTAATGCCCCACTCAAAGATTTAATACCATTATTTCATGAAGAAGGAGAAAGCTCTTCTAGAAGTGATCCTTACTTCCTATGGTACTCAAAAGGGAATTAGGTGGGAGAGTTTGGCTAGTCTCTAGGAAAGAAGTAGCTAAGTGGGTCAACTGATATTTTATTTGTGATGGGAAGCCATCTGTACTTGGAGGAGATTTACTAAATTTTTGACTCATCTGAAGAAGGGTCACACAAACCCTGAACTCAGGGTTAATTTACCAAAATATCTCACTAAAGTAGTCATCAAAGTGGGACAAAAGTACAAGAATGGGGGTGGTAGAGATTCCTTGAAGCACCCAAGACTTATCCAATTAATCTATTCACATCAGGATTTTTACAAGCCTAAGAGGAAGATCAAAAAAATGAGTGCGGGGAGAGGGTTTAAAAAAAAGAAAATCAAGAAAGAACCATCTCCTAGTGTTTATCTAAGCTCGAGTCGACTCCTCGCCCTTCAAGATTAATTATGGAGGAATATGATAGTAGGGATGACCCGTCCTCTATGCCAAAATTTTCTAAAGGTAAAAATACCCTACCAGTCCATTTTGCTATGTCGTTGAGACCAAGAAGGTCTTGTACCTTACAAAGACCTGAAGTTTCCTAGCCTAAAATGATTCATGAGGATTCTTCTCCCATTTTGGAGGAGAGAGATGAGGCTGGTACTTCATCTACCCCTATTGAATAGTTAAAGAATGATGAATTCACAACAACCTTCTCTGTAACATAGTTCCTCGACATTGATACACTAGACATTTCTACACTCTCGGAAACTGAGCCTCGAATCTCCAAAATACCCGTAATGCTAGAAATGTATACCAAAGCTCCAGAAATTGTTGCAGGTGGGGCTGTTGGTGGTTAGGAACCGCATGGAGATGAGGTGTTAAATCGTTACCAAGATGAAATTTCTTCTTTAAAATAAAAATTAAAAGGTATGGAAGAAACTAATTTGTCTTTACAAACTGAATTTGTACAAATCACTGTAGAGAAGGTTAAGGAAATTACTACTTTAAAGGTAGAAGTTAGCAGTCTCAAAAGACAAAGGGATATTGGTCTCAAAGTATGGAACGATTTAACCCAATTATCTCTTTAGAATAAAAATTTAAAAAGGAAAATAAAAAGCTTAAAGAAGAGATTGAGGCCAATACAAGTGATAAGAAGAAGTTAGAATCTATTGTGGACTTTTTTTCCTTTGGCCTACAAACGTATATCCTGTAGGAAACCCTCCTCCATCTATAGTATGTTTATTCAAGAACAATTTTATGCCTAGAAATTGATGAGAATGTGTAGTAAAGAACCTTATGAGGCCCCTGATGGAAAAAAATTCTTGGAAATTTATCAAAAGTGTACTCCTAAAATTTAGAATTTGATGTGTGAATTCTACCTTCATAATATGTTGGTCACTAATATTCTTGATTTCTTCATAAACTTTGTCTGTGGGGATTTTCAAATAAAGGATTTTCAATCATCACTTAGAAACAAAATCACATGGAATGATCAAATTGAACTATTCAATCAAATAGCTCGGACTATAGGTTTATACATCCAGCCTACCACTCACATGATGTGTTAATGAAGAAAGATTCTAGGTCTCTTTACTACCAGGCTGGTATAGGAAAAAATACTTCAAAGGTTTTAGCACAATGTATTCATGATTTTGAGGTTTATAGTTAACAACATTTTGGTGAAGCACTGCAAGCTTTTGATAAATAATGGGATACATTGAGCTTTCCCCTGAAAAAGAAGGGAAGTGATCTCTCCCCAAAACCTTAGTTGGAGCATGAGGAGGGGAGATGCACTTGTTGAAATTATCAGGTAATTATCAGATAAAAATGAAAAAGAATACAGTAATGAGTGGGTTGGAATACAAGTAAGACCACCCCTTCTCTTGAATCTTATGACTATCTAGCATAACAATGTTTCCCAATATCATGATAGCTTTACAGCATGGGTAGAAATTATTTCAAACACTCAGGGGTGTAATGGAATAAGAAATCAATATGCATATCAATTTGAAGAGTATGACATGGTAAAGTATCTTGGACAGAGAGCGGGGAAGAGATGAGCTTGCATAGGGACATGCAAAAGGTAAAGTGCAAGGGAGATGATGAGTGCATAAATTGATCTATTATAATATTTATATGGCTATTTATTTATTCCTAAATTTTTTGCATGGGGGATGTCTTATATAGCTATATCCTAACAAGGTTGATGTATTTATCTTGTTTTGGTTCATGCAAACTTTTGACCATAGAAATTACCTACTAACTGTTTCTATGAGTAATGTGGTGACGTGTGCAGGATAATGATAAGCATTTACTTCCAATTCTAGAAATTACAATAAGAAGGCCGAGTCTTTAGCCATCATGCTATCATGGAGGATTCTTCCATAATAATCCTACAAACATGAATCATGTTTTTAGTTATATCATAGGATTTCATGAGCTTTAATGAGTTTGTTATTGGTTGAATTTTGTGCCTATAATTTTGGAAAATTTTGTAACTAATTGTGTCTATAAAGACACCTTCTTGATAACAATTTAGTAGTAGTTTATATAGTAGTTTTACAGTACAATTATCTATCAGTTAGTATTTACTTTTAGTCCTACGATGGAGATATGTTCTTGAAGTTATTTGAATGAATATAATTGGTGTCATTTTTAATATCATATGGTGTTAAGAGTTCCTCCATCCTAAGGAAGAGAAAGGGCCCACTCAACCAAGGTGATTGGAGGATTTATGTTTCATGCATTCTCATGGTTTCTGATAAGTTCAAGTTTGCATTTTATTTGAATACAATTACTTATTTCCTTACTTTGGTACATTTCTTTACTATTGTTTTAATTTAGTGTGTGTTATTTCAATTTTTCTATTTTAATTTAGTATGTGTGTATTATTTCAATTATGATATCTTAATTATGTGTGTGCATTTCCATTTCAATTAAAGTATTTCCTTTGAACACATTTTTACTACAACAATGTTGTTTCAGTAGTTTATCATTACATTTCCATATATTAGAAGAGATTCAAGGGTAAACACACCAATCAAACCCCCCAAAATGAACCACCAAACAACTAAGTTGTATAAGGCTTCATTGCATACATCCTTGGACACACAACCCTAGTTTTATAATGATACTAGTAGAAGAATATGTTAGTTAAATGATTGGAGAGCACAATAACCCATCAAACATGGAAAATTATTAGTGATAGATATGGTGGGGTGCCCAACGAATTCGGTTCCAAGAAGTGAAATCTTTCTAGAAAGGATGTCAACCCACGTGATAACAAAGATATGAATAATCAATATTAAATGAGAATGGAAATGATTACATAAACAAAGATTTGATAAGTTAAGATCTAATTATCTAAAAGATATGGAAATTATAATTGATAATGGAAATCCTTAAAATAAGAGAAAACTATAGTGGATCGACGATGACTTGAGTAAAAATGGTAAGGTCGATGGCAACTAGAGCAGAGATAATATAAGAGTGTGCTAGAATAGAGTTGAAACACTAATGTAGATTTGTAGAAGATGATACTAGATTACACATGAGGTAAAAGGGATAAAGGGAAGGGTTATCAAAAGGAAGTAAGGAGTGGGTCAATGGTGACCTAGGGTGATAGACACAGTTGACAAGGTGACCTATGTGGAAGTTGGTAAGAGTATGCAGAAACATGAAAGATACTAATTTTGGGGTGTTAAGATGGATACTAGGATGCTAATAAAATGGCTAGGATGCAGAGAGATGAGTAAGATGTAAGATAAGGTGGATAAGATGCAAGATAAGATGGATTTAACGGATGTGGGGGATGGTTCGACGATGACTAGACCTAATCAATGGTGACCATAATGGGTAGAGAGATTTGAGGACAATAATGGATGGATGAATGGTGATGCGAACTCCAAGAATACCTGCAATCCTATAAAACAAAGAAGGGCATGCATAAATTATATCTCCAAGTAACCTTCACTATGTTCCAAGATTCAAAAATGGTCTACAAAAGGATAATAAGATGATTACACTAATATCGAGCTCTACAAATGATGCAGGAGGAAGCAATCAAAAAGAACACAAGAGATTCAAAATTTTCCAGCCATTTGAGAGTAAGGGTAAGTTTGATTAAATAGGATAGGGGGGTCGATAATAACCTATGTCATTCACCAAGGAATGGGATGGTCAATCTGCTTTAAGATACATTAGGACCATAATGGTTGAGTGAGAATAGGATAAGAAATGGGTTAAAATGTGATAAGTAACAGCTAACGGATATTTTTAGCCATGCACGCGTGTTAGGGAATGTTTAATGGGTAAGAGTATCTTAGGAAGGAGTAAATGGGAAGAGGAAATATTAGGAAGGGGTGTAATGAGGGGCAATAATGAGGGAATATGGGAATCTGATAGGGGTATTAAATTAGGATAGGATTAGGATAATAAGGATTAAAATATGGGTAAATAGAATTATGGAGAATATTTAAATGAATGGGATGTGGGGGAATATGAATATAGGATGGAAAGTGTGCAATTTAAAAAATAGGAGGGAAAATGAACACACTAAGTGAGGATGAGAGGTGAAAAAATGATGAAGGTACATGGGGTGCCATAAACAAGTGTCTACATCTCTATTTTATAACACCTTGTAAAAGTTCAAAAAAATCATTCAAAGCTACTATGCAAAATGCTTCCTAGACTACCATAGTGGAGATTGGTTAGGTTGATCATGTTCTCTAGTGACATGGGATTTCATAATAATGTTTAAAAAAAATTAGGATCATTTGATCATTTAGTTGAAGGTGATCTAAACTCAACTAGTCATTTTTTTTTATATGGGGTGACTATTGAAAACTAGGAAATTTGTTTTGATTTGGACCCATGATTTAGAGACATGTGGTGAGAAACTGTAATCTACCACTTCAAACCTCTATATTTATCCATATCAATTGCTTCCAACCATTATTTTTTATAAAAAAATTAGGAGTTAGTTTTTTAGCATGATTTAGAGGTCTTTGGTTGTTCTACAACAAAAACAAACTAGCCAATCACGATAATTAACTATGGAAAAGATGTCATAGTTTGAGCCCTAGTTATCTAAAATGTATTATGTCAATTGCATTGGATTATATATATATAAGAGTATATGAGAGTTTCTATAATGATTTTTAAGTTGTGGATGCTTGTTTTCGAAACCCATTTTGTAGTTACTTTGACCAGAATTGTTGAAATGTAAGTGTTAAAATTTAATAATTGGCCCCATAGAGGTGCTTTTAGTTTGATATCTACTTTCTAATTTTAGTTTTTGGACTCTCAAGTATAATGAATAATTGTTTAGATGTGTTTTTTCCATTTGGGTATTTGGTAATTTTTTGACATCCCTTTTCCTAATCATTTGGGATAGATCATGTAATGGAAGAATTGAGTCCCATTGAACCATTTGAAGTTTCAATACACTCTTAGATGGAAAAAAAATTATAATGTTTTAAAAATGTTATGTTACATGTGATACTGGTTGACTAATTGACCCAAAATGAAATAGGTGTTAAGAAGCATGTTTGGGTGTTGACTATTTTTTGTTGGTTTCATCATTTGAGACACTGTGAGGAGCTTTGGTTTTGGTATTGGAAACAATTGGTAATATTATATGAGAGTGTATAATTTCTCCCTTGATCCTATGGGAATAATTTTTTGTTTATTTAGTTAATTTTTATCTTTTGAATTCTCATTTACAGTGTTAAAAGCATCTCTTTTAAACCTATGAAACCCATTTGGAATGGGCATGAAATATGTGGATGTGCTCTATTGTAGTACAACATAATACCTGAAAATGGCTTTCCATGGATTAAAATTATAATATTTTTAATTAGAATAAGTTCTACTCCTCGAGAATATGGTACCTAAGCTCGATTTTCTAACCATATGTAGTCTTTTTATTGCCCAACAATAGCTATGCACATTGGCACTTCATCCAATCAAGTTTGAAAGCTCACCCAAAGTGCACACAATCACTAGGTCCCTCCTTTATTATGCTTATAAAGATGTTATCATGTATGTTCATCATATTCATGACCAAAAAAACCATCCATGTAAATAGATACATCATAACATGCCAATTCAACAACACATATAATAAGGAAATTCACTCAACATAAAGAATAATCAACAAGATTTGGATTCCCATTATACCATACTCAGATCTAGTTACTCTAGCAACCCATACACAATTATCCATTATAACCATAATTCATTACATAACGTAGAAGCTTAATACATCACAATTCATTCAATCGGTGTGTTGGACCATGTGCACATATAACCTATCATCACTGGTATATCATAAGACCATACATACTAGCACTCGCATAGGATCCTTATGCCTCTAACTCACACTCATTCAACATACATCCCTAAAACAAGGATACATCACCAATATTTATACTTGTTAGGGATTTTCCCTTCACCACGTACATGCACCTTCCTAAAAATAGGTGTGCTTACAATAGCTTGCATGCTTTCCTAATTTTTCTTTACAACAGTTCAAGCTATAAATAGCTTGCTTTACTCATGCTTTAATTTTTATTTTTAGCCCTCTCCATGCATTTTTCCTTTTCCTTACTCTGCATGTGTCTTTTTTTCCTTTACTTGGCTGCTAATTCATCTTGCTTTTGTCTATTTATAGAATTTTCTTGAACGACACTCTATCTTCTACCTTTTATTTTTAGCCTTGTCTTGAAAATTGGCTAAGTCCTTGATCCCTTGTATGCATGTGCACACCTTGCAAAATGACTTGTTCCATTTTGGTGTGTGCACCTCCATGCACTCATTTACTCTTGCTTTCTCTCCTTGTTTACATGTATCTCGCACACCATTCCAACTCTTGCACGTGGCTAGTAGTTAGCCATTTTCTCAAACCAACACTAACCCACATTAGGGATATTTTCCATCCTCGAAAATACTTGGATCAAAGGAATGCTCTTCAAAGAATTAAAGAATAAAGAATTGGAAGAACAAAGAATGGTGGGGTATGTACCCAATAAATCAATGAATATCAACCTTCCCGATGCACGCACTCAAAGTAATTTGGTGATGGCTGGAGTAGTTTTGGGAACTCTGTATTCAGAATATTCTCCAACTCTTCCCACCCTGTAAGCTCTTTGGTAGCTTCATTTGGTACCATTTTGGTGATATTCGACACATTATTAGGGGTCAACTCTTCTCCTTTATCCTTTAGCTCACTAATTATCCCACCAAGGCTGATGCCATTCCCTCTAGAGAATCCATTCTTTGTACAACCAATGAGTCACATTATTTGAGTCTTGTCTCAAAGGTATCTCTTACGGTTTTCAATAATTCCCTCTTCCACACTATTTCTACCAGGACTTCATCTCTCCCAACCTTGTTGCTTTTCTTGGCATCATGCACTTTCTTAAGTTCAGATTCTTCCTAAGTAGTATGTGCCCTTAGGATGGGATCTAGGTCTTGGTAGTTATGAAACGTGCACCCTTCCTTCTTCATATTTTTTTTGATCATGGTGCTCAAAACCTCATACTCCACTATCTTCTAAGCAAATGCTTCCTTATTCTTTTCTTTTTGTATTCAACTCTTCCTTTGACTACCATGATACATACTTTTTCTCATGTAATAACATACGTACTAGGTCTTCTGAGTAGTGCAATTTAAACATATGTTCATTTTGGCATTTATCTACTAATTCGGGGCACGTAATTGTGATGACATTTATTATTTGTTCAGCCTTATTATAGGCATACTTTCTATGCTTCTTTTCTTCCTCCTCCAACTCCTCGGTGAGTCACTATACCTCCTCCTCTTCATCCTTCTTATCTGCAAGAAACACTCTTATCGTGGCCCCCTTATCCAGATTCCTGTGTGCCACCTCCATTATCATCTTATTCAATGCATTATTGGCCTTCTCATCAGTTAGTTATGTGGTTTTTATTGTACTAAGATTATAATGGGTTCCTTCTTCCTTTTTCACTTGGCATATGCTTCATTGTTAATCTCGAACTCGGGATCCTCCATGTGAGTTTACATGCTCCATGAGAGCATCTTCTTAGTATGCATATTTGTACCTTCTAGGGTCAATCATATCCCATCCATATAGGTCTTTACTTGGCACCGTACTTTGGACCTTGCATGAAAAACCTTTGTTTGGTCATCAATGTAGTTCATCTGTGGGGGTCGTAGGATATCCTCTTTCTTCTTTCTCCTTCTACGCCATTACACTTCCCTTGGGAATCCTTGTCTCATTATCCAATTGTGCATTTCCCCCATCTCTCCTGTAGTGTCTAAGCCTTGCCTAGTAGGCTAATCCTGATCATTTCCCTTCTCTTCATCCTTATCTCCTTTAGGGCCTCCACCTTGTGTGTTGTGAATCTCTACATCCATCCAGTGCGGTTGTGTCCCTATCCTTCCTCCTCACCATGAGTCACCATTCACTATGTGTGGCCTCTTCCATAGACTTATCTTCATAACTCTCCTCCATAGTAACCAACCTGTCACCTTATATTTTTCTTGGAGGGTTTTATTTTCTAAACTTGGTTTGGTTAGAGTGACCTTAGGTGATTTCCTATGAGCCTCTAAGTTACCTGCACACTTTTGTTTGTGCTCTGTGCCCCCTTTATAGTTTTATTATGTAAATATGGTCAAGCAAGGTGTCCTCTTCCTCTTCCTCCTCCTCCTCATCATCCTTTTCCTTGTCTTCTTATTCTTCTTCTTGTTGGGGAGGTATTTTCTTATGCATTCTTTTTGTAACCACAATTTTTTACCCTTAGACAACTTAGGAGGTGAAGGTCCGTTCCATCAATATATTTCCTATTTTTCATTCTTGGCCTTAGATGTATGTAAAATCTTGTTTCTTCCTTTCCCACCAAAAATTTATAGGAGTAATATCCATATTATTTGACTCAATCACCTTTACATAGACTAACTTAGAGGGGTATAAAAATGTGTTGTGCAATGTGTGGTAGTCATAGTCTACCTTATCGAGTATCAAAAAAAAAATTCCGCACATCCTTGATCTTGTTCACCGATGCCTAGAAATACTTGTTAGTGAAAGCAAAGGGAAATTTAAACCATGGGAATTTCCCCATTGCTCATGAAGAATCTTCCTAGAAAAAGTATGCTTGATGTACTACAAATTATTCCTATCCATCCACTATCAAGACAACTCCCTTGGTATGCACCACTCATTCTTGAATGCTTCATGCATTCATTTGTACTATTTATCCACCTGAAGCTTATATGTGTTTTATAAGGCTTCATCATAGTATATTATGTAAACCTTTTCATGGGGGATTTTTTCTCTACTAGGTATATCCAAACGTTATCCTTAGGCCCATCGGGTACCCCTATCTTCAAAAATACAATCAAGAGTAGTATGGTGCCCCAAGTTATTTTCTCACCTTTTCTTATTTGGATGTGTGCCTCCTCTACGATGCCTTCAACAATGAATCCAAAAATATTATACATGGTCTTTTGTGCTATCTTGTGTGCTATGTGCAACAATTTCTTATCCACTTAGGACCATCCCTCTCGATGCACCTAATTTATAGCTCAACGGGCATGTTGTAACTCTAGTGCCTAGTTCATTGATATATGTGATGTCTATTACATGATTCCCACATTGATAGTTGAATTTCTTAATTTTGGATTCTACTATTGCCTCATAATCACATATAAATTAGTCATTCTTGATGCCCGAGCTACATAAACTCATCACTCATCCAATTAGTTGCATGGTGATGCACATTCTTCCAAAATTAAAATAAGTCTCCATGGATGCGTGACATAATCCATTGCTATACTCACTCGGGTTTGCTGAAGAATGGTAAGTTCATATAGTTGGAGAACCCCCACATCTCCAAGTCCTTTAAAGTTTCATCATAGACCAACTTCCCCGATTCTTTCATTTGGCCTATTTTCTCATCACTTCTTTGTTAATTTCAGCTTCATAGGTCTTTGAGCGATGGTTATAGTCACTAATCTTGCACTTTGTCAAGTGTGACTTCCATGGCTTCCCTACCACTTTCGGGGATACTACATTTATGAGAACCATTCTTCCAATGCATCCTCCACTTCAGAATTCTTGTTTTTTCCTTTCCCTTTCCTTTAGGTGATATGGTGGGTGCTTTCTTAGGTGTCATTGTTAACTTCATAGTTTCTTTAGACTTAAAATTTGAAAATTATATAAATTTCATGCCTTGAGTACTAATAAAACTTACTCTATATTTGTGCTACATTAATTGGTCATTCAAATCTTCCAAGTCCTTGATCTAGTCTCCCTTGTTCTTTCCCTGGTTTGTGACACAACCCCGTTCCCTAATTCTCAGCACTTGGAGTTTGTGAGTCCACTTTTCTCCAAACCCTAGTTGTGTGAATACAAACCCTCAAACCTCAATCTCTATGTATTTCCAACCTCATGCCTTCTTTCCATGCTCTTACTTTCACCGAAGGAGCTCCCAACTCAATTCATGTGTATCTTTCTCTGGTTCCTCTCAAATCTTCCTTTACACATGATCTTCACATGTAATTCACACTTAGTCACTCTTCAATCACTCAAATTCTTCAAAATTCAAGGTAAGAATGAACTCTACTCATGATCTTTTTATATTTTCTAAAATTTTAGTGCATTAATTACTCCTCACCTACCACCACTCTAAAGCATTAAATGTACTTTTTTATTTTTCCACACTATTTCCTACTTTCTTCCGTACATGACATTATTAAACCTTCTAGTGCACCACTACTTTCCAAGTTACAGTCATCCTTGCACACACTTCCTACGACATAAACCATCTTCCTCTATGCCACACACCAAGTAGTTTATCCTGTGGCTTCCTCCCCACCTTACACTACGTAACCTCTTTGTGGCCTTCTTCTCCTAAGAAATTCCTTTTGAGAACCATCATTCCTAAGACACCTGTAATAATTTCCTTTTCTTTTCATACTCAACTTATATTCATCAAACACCCTTCTTTTTACATTATCACGTGCATCTCTCGAACCAACTTTAATCTAATTACTAACATCACATAGTTTATTTTTACATACTCGCTCCTATTTTACCCCATACTAAAGGTATGCATGCTCCTTTATGCATCAACTCATAAGATAGTAATCAACGTACACTCGAACATGTTTATTATACAAAAACAAGCAAAAAAAAAATGAAAGGGAAATCTAATCTAACTGGAAATACTACCTTATTACAATTATAAAGGAAGATTATTTATAGTATGGTTTCACCCTACTCCCATTGAAGTAACTAGGAAACATGGTGCCATCTAGTGCTTGCAATTGACATGCACCTATACTAGTATCTTGGTCACTAGAAACTTGGAGTCATACAGAAGTACCATCTTTCCAAATGCAAATGAATTTTTCTTGATGTTCTTATCATGCCAATCCTTCTATCATGCCTTTTCTATCTTTTAAATCCAACACGCAATGGTGCACCTCTCATCTAATTGCATCAACTTGTCAATGTGCTCATAAATTTCTTATTCATCATCCAATCCACCTAATAATGCAATACGCAGGGATGGTAACATAAATTCCATAATAATAACTCCATGCCAAACATCAACTAGAAGGGTGTGGCCTTGTTCAACCATTTGTAGGTAGGCTTGTATGCCCAAAGGATGACTGATACCTTGTCATCCAAAACTTTCTTCCAACATCACATATCTTCATTAGTGTCTACCCTAAGGTCTTGTTGAAAGATTCATAAATTCCATTAGCATAGGGGTGATAAGGGTAGTCTTATGGTGTTCCACCATAAAATCTACCAACAAAATTCTAATTGTATCATTTTAAAAATGAGTTAATTTATCACTCATTAGGCTCAATGGACATTCATGCCTACTGATGATTTTTTCCCAAAGGAACATTGTTGTTGTTGTTGTTGTTGTTGTTATGTAATCTTTGGTAGACACAATCCTCTTCCTACCTTATCAAGTATTCAATACTTGTGATGATATAACACACACCTATCCTACACACGGGTGGTGCAATAGGTCCTACAAAATTAATGGCCCATTTTTCAAATGGTTGCATGCTCGTAATGGGTCACAATGACATCTCATCTCTATTACCAGGATTTTCAATTCTCTGGAAGTGATCACATATTTTTAAAAAACCTTGGTATCCATGTACAATGTCTCCCACCATAGACCTGCTAAAAGGATCTTACACACAGTGTCATATCCTACATAATGGCTTACATCTATTCCTCCATGAGCCTCTTCTATGATGGCTTCACACTCATGCTCCAAAACACATTTGTACAAGACCTCATATCTTCCCATTTTATATAGGTCTCCTCTAATAATTTGATATGGCATGGCTCAATAACAAGTTGCTTCTTTTCCAAGGTCTTCATCCCCTCAGGCACTAATCCAATGCACAAAAATAATGTAATGTCTTCCAAATCACTTGGTGCATGATTCAATCAACAATTATCCATTAGGCATAATATCTTCAATACTCTCGTGTCCTCTCCGAGTTGATTCTTGAAAATTTATCAAGTCCCATATTGATTTTTCCTAGATTCACTATAAATGTGAAGTCAAACTCTTAACAAAGAAGTATCCATTGGCAGATGCACCCTTGCAAAACTAATTTGTTGACAAAATTAATTTAATGCCATGTGATTTGTGTAAAATATGAATGGTGAGGTAAATAAGTATTTTCTGAACTTGTGAAGCATGTAGATCATGGATAATGCATCGTTATCTGTAGTTGTGTAGTTATGCTTCATTGGTGTCAACTTTCTACTTGTAAAGGATATGGGATGATCTACATTTCCTCTGCCTGGTTACACCAAGACTGCACTAATAGCCATGCCAAAGGCATCTACATGTACATGAAAAGGTTTTTTCCAATGAAGGAAGCACAAGATAGGTGTTATGGTAATATTCTCCTTCAAGCTATCAAATTCCTATTGTTGCGTGTCACCCTAATAAAAACTTCCCTTGGCCTTGAGAGTAGTTTCTCCAAGGGCGTGACAATATTTTCATATCTTTTTGATGAACATTTGATAATAACCAGGTGCCCCAAGAAACCACGTACTTCACTCTGGTTGGTAGGTTCTTCCAACCCCAAAATTACTTCAAACTTAGTAGGGTCTCCTAGTAGTCCTTCTTTATAAATGATGTGCCCAATTAAAGTATCAAAGGGGTGGAAAATATGCACTTCTTGATGTTTAGGGAGATGTTAAGCTTCCTACATCTCTCAAACATTGATCTCATATTATCACAATGATCCTTGACTTGCACATAAATGGTCTAATCATTCAGATAAATTTTGTAAAAACTTATGAATGAAGTCATGAAATTCCTTCACAACTATGCACGAGAATATTGTTGGCACATTCTTCAACCCAAATGGCATTACAGTGTATACAAAAATTCCTTACTTAGTAATGAAGGTGGTTTTCTCTTGATCCTCGTGATCAATGTGAACCTGATGGTATCCTAATAATCCATCAGTGAATGAATAGATTTCACATCATGCAACAACTTCTAATATTTCTTTAGTTAATAGAGTAGGAAAAGGATCTATGACACATGAAGCATTGAGTACCCTATAGTCAACACAAATCCTGATCCGACCATCTTTCTTTATACTAATCACCATGGGGATGACCCACTTAGATTCCTCAATAGGATCTATGATCCCTAACTTAAGCATCTTGTCAATCTCTTCTTTTACCTTTTCGGATAGGTTTAGTTTCATCCTATAACATCACTTTCAAATGAGGCATGCACTCTGTTTAAAACTAATCTTCATCTCTCCCAAAGAGGGATGAATTTCATTCAACTCATGATAACCCTTGGGAACAAGTCCTAGAATTTGCACAACTATTCAATGATCTTTGCAACCTCTAGTTTTGACCAATAAAATAATAGCCTCCTCCTTAGGTGCATCCTCAATGTCAATATTCACCTTATTAGTCTTCATAGGTACATGGTATGTGTGTGCTGGTCATTTGAAGAGTCTAAAACTTCATGTGCATCCTTTTTTGCTTGATATCCAAATATTTAACTTCCTCATCATCAATGAGGTAAACCATCTTTCCTTTTTCCTTCTCCCTCCATGTATCCTCCTAACATAATCTTATTTGTTTCTAGTACATCCTCGTGCACCTTAGTCTCAATTTCTCCTGAGAGTTGAACCATCAGTTCATCTACCTTTTAATTATCACCCAATTTGATGCACTTCATGATCTGTAAGGCCTCATGTACTAGTGGCTTATTAGAAAAATAATCAAAAGTGTGAACCATACATTTAGTCATATCGCGCCAACTTGTAGTCTCTTTTTTTAACTTGGCATGCACATACCATACACGTGCACATCCATGCAGGGTAGAGTAAAAATTATGTACCCAAAGATATGGTGATATAGCTTCTTGGCCTTGCTTCCATTGTCTCTCATAGTTATGTTTGTGTGTACCAAAGTAGGAGTCTTCCCATCATAGTCATGTATGAGAGAAGGGAAATTTCTCTAAGTAAACCTTGTCAAAAAGGCTACCCTTACCTCATGCCACCCAATAGATTATCTCTCTATGTTTCCCAGTAGTGCATTATTGTTCCACACAATTGTATAGACCATAATGTTTTTTCTATCTCCCCCATTTCATGATTTTTACTCCATCGTGCATAAAAAGAATCAGGTTTCTCTTCTTTAGTATACCTTGGTAGTAGAGCCTTTCCCAAGCATCTACTCATACGTGACCAAATCATCCCGTAACTCATCCCTTGACCTCATGACCTACCATTTCATAAGTGTCCATGGTCCCAACTTCACAAGCAATGTTTGGTAGTATCACTAATAAATTACACATCTTCCCAATGAAGTACGCCTCCTTAGATGGATCCATGTTCAATGGGTCATGCACCATATGCACATATATTCTATTAATCTCCTCCTCATTGATAGATTTGGTATAATGTATAACCTTTACATAACCCAATGGTATGACTATGTGCTCCTTGTTCTCAAAGTTGATGTATCATTTTTTTAAAGTGCATATCTGCATTATTCACTTAACACAAAGGACGTCCAAGCAATGTTGGGAAATTATCAACTTCAAAAGTTCCAATACCTTAAAATCACCTGTAAATTTAGCTCCTTAAATAGTGATTGAAGTATCTTTTAACACTCCAATGGGCATGGCCCTCATCTTATTTTCCATGTACAACACATTAGAGGATGGATACAACTATGGCCTTCCCATTTGGTTCCAAACATCCAATGTCAACACATTGACCTCTACACCTGTGTCAATAAGAATGTTACTCACCAACCAACCATCTATCATTGCATCCATTGTAATATCTTTGTCATATTCATGGTTCTATGGTCATAAATTGACATGGAGGATTTTTTACTCTCATTCAATCCACGTGTGTGGTAATTTCTCTCACAACTATTCTCCAAGAAAAGGAATGATGTTCTCCTAGCACAACATCCTACATACTTCCTTCAAATCATCAACATCTTTCTATGGAAGCTCATTTCCCCTCACACATCCATCTCTTGCACAATTGCTCCTTCAAATGTTGGATCTCACCTTGTAATTCTTGGACAACTCCCATGGTCTCCTAATACACCACTTTCTAGTGAGCATCGTCTAGATACTTAACATGTATGACTTCTCTCTTCCTAATTGGGGTTTTTACCTATATATGTTCATATGTGCACACTACTTTGTGCTACAGTAGTAGTAACTAGCACATGTTGAGCTCCGTATCAACTATCTTCTTAGGTGTCCACCATTCAGGATTCCCACACTTTCACCTTGATCATCCCAATGCCTTTGTCATTCTTTTTTTTTTACATATATGTTCACAAAGGTCTGGATAATCCTCAACCTTATGCACCTTTCCACAATATGTGCATATTAGGTTCTTAGGGCACTCGCGCTCGTAATGATATGGTGATCCACAAGTATAACATGTCCCACACATGACTCTTACTCTACCACCACGGCCTTTGGTTTGATATCCATCTCAAAATCCACCATTTCTATTATGTGCATCTCACTGGTATGTCCTTCTTGATCCTAAGAACTACTTTCCATAGTGGTCTAGTGCAACCCGATCTCACATGCCTCATGAATATAGTCGATCAAACATAAATTCAACTATATTATGGGTATGTGCATCACAAATCTTGTAGTAGATAAAGATGTTCTTTTTTTGTTGCACGCTGAAAGAGTGGATGACTCAGACATCATGATTCTTGTGGAAAATATCACAAGATTGTAACAAGACATGCACATTCCTACATAGAAAACTATCCATCGTATTTCCTTCCACTTCATAATTAGTACACCATAACCCACTACTCATCTCATGCGCTGAATTGGAAGAGATCTTTTCTAGTTCTTTATATATTTCTTCTATCTGCACCTCAAGAAAAGGGATCACTATTGTATCAACACTTCTAACTACTTCTACATGCAAGGCTAATTCCAAAGCCTCATGTGGATTAGTAAATATTTTATGATACAACACTCATTTAAATGGTGTCAATAACCTGCCTACGAACCATTACATGTGTTGGATCTAGTGAATATCATAAGATAACTTAGATAATAATGTTTTAATCCATGCATCATACTCCCTCACATTTTCGGAAAGACCCTACTTGATGTCCTTTAACGTGTTAATAATATATTGTTCAAACTATTGAATATGGAATTAAGCTAGAAATGCAGCACGTAATGCATCATAATCCACTACATTCTAATATGGATTATACTTCATATACCAATTGTGTGCGCACCCTCGAAGTGTGGTAGTAGGTTAACTTACCTTCCTGTCAAGATTTTTATTCCCTTATCTTTCTATTAAAGTTCACACTTATGCACGTGTTCAGTTACATCTTCCACACCTATATAATTTGGTAAGTACAGAGACATCAAAATAGATATGAGGGGTCTACTGCAGTAGTTGTTGAGGCTATAATGGTTTATAGAGTGGCTGTTGTGGTGGCGGCCCTTATACTAGAGTGGGACTAGATCCCTAGCCTGATCCTCCACCAGGATTTCCTCTTCGTGGTGGTTTTCTTAAACCTCATGAGCCTTCCGTCACGACATGTGGTACTATAGATGAACTTCCTTATGTCCTAGTTGTTGTTCTGAAATGGACACCCATCATTTGTACTACAACAACACATATAGGATTTCTTCCAATGGGATGTGTGCTAATGATCGGACCTGATGAATGTTCCTGTAAAAATACCTCCAAAAGTACTTGTTCCAAACACGGGTTCCTATTGTGTTACCATGTGTGTGTCCTTAATCTGTTGTGATTCTTGAGTAGAAAATAAAATATGTCTACATGTATCTCCTATCCAATATGGAGATCTTACTTCCTAACCTTCACTATGATGTTCTTGTATAATTACCTTTGGATTATGAACACCTTGTGAAATTGCTAGGTAGCTAGGTTGGGTCAAATGCATGCCTTTGGTTCTTATTCTTTCTTCAAACACTCTCTCATTATATGTTTGATGGGGTCTCTATATTGTACTTTCCCAATATTGGGAGGACATGATCTTGTGGTCCCTCAAATTTTGTAGGGGTCTCATCAATTCTACTAGTCATCATTCTTCTCGACCTCAACACCTCATCAAATTCCCTCTATCTCACATCATTATACCTAATCCATTTTCATCATCTCTATTTCTTTCTTCTTCCAGGATTTACCATCCTTCCCAAACCTATTTCCTACCCTACCATGGTGGGGTTTAGCTCACCATCGGTAGGTTCTCCATTCCTATTTCAACCATTAAAATCTTGATAGATAAAGGTGTCATGTGTAAACAATATCCCCTTAGTTCACGTAAAAACCATAACTCGACTTCCTGTAGGAAAGAGTATGTTGAAATCACGTACTCCAAGGTATAAATGGGCAATACGCCTTCCCACCAACAATCTACACTCTTTTCCATGGCTCATCCAAATCAAAGAGTATTTGATAGTCTTCTTACCTCCATACCTTCTACCAATATAAACACCTTTTTTTTCACATAAGCCAATACCCACTAGTATAATTCTACTAGGAAGAAGCTAAAGAATGTCTCATACAAGAAATCATAGAGATTATCTTCCACCCACTTTTGCGCATTGAAATCAGGTCCATTGTTATATCTTTGCATGAATGCATCTTGGTTGTATATCCGGTTCTTAATATTCTCCAAAGACAATTGGAATGTCATGTTCATGCAACATCCTGATAAATATATCAAAAATAGGTGTTGATAATGGAACCAAAATGTAGTCTTTTTATTTCCTAACAATAACTATACATGCTAGTACTTCATCCAAAAATTTGGAATCTCACCCGAAGTGCGTGTAGCTGCCATGTCCCTCTTTTTGTCATGCTTAACAAGATGTTAATATGCATGTTCACCATAATCATGACCAAAACAATTTTTCATGTAAAGAGATATATATCATAACATGATAATTCAACAACACATATAATAAGGAGATTCACTCAATATAAAAAATAATCAACAAGATTTGGATTCCCATTATACCATACTTGGATCTAGTTACTCTAGAAACCCATACACAATTATCCATCATGACCATAATTTATTACATAACGTATAAGCTAAATACATCATAGTTCATTACATCAATGTATTGGACCATGTGCACATATAACCTACCATCACTAGTATACCATAAGACCATACATACTAGAACTCGTACAAGATCCTTATACCTCTAACTCACACCATCTGCCTCTCCTAAAACAAGGATAAATCACCTATATTTATGCTCGGTGGGGACTTTCCCTTCACCACCTACATGCACCTTCCTAAAAATAGGTGTGTTTACAATATCTTGCATGCTTTTCTAATTTTTATTTACAACAATTCACGTTATAAATAGTTTGGTTTACTCATGCTTTAATTCCTATTTTTAACCTTCTCCATGTGTTTGTCCTTTTCCTTTCTCTAAATATGCTTTCTTTTCCTTTGCTTGGCTGCTAAGTTGTCTTGATTTTGTCTATTTCTAGACTTTTCTTGAATGGCACTCCATCTTCTACTTTTCTATTTTTAGCCTTGTCTGGAAAATTGGCTAAATCCTTGATCCTCTATATGCATGTGCGCAACCTTACACGCTAACATGTTCCATCATGGTGTGCGCACCTCCGTGCACTCATCTTCTCTTGATTTTTCTTCTTGTATATGTTCCTTTTTTCATCATTTGAACTCCCACGGTGGCTAGTGCTTAGCCATTTTCTCATACCAACATCCTTTTTGTTAGAAAATTTGGCAAAAACGGCCTATAAAATTTGATTTTTCCTTTAATAATTGTATGTCCAAATTAAGCATACTTTAGTGGATTTTTTTTCAAATCCCCTAACTTTTTTGTAATTAATAAATCTTATGGAAGAAATGGTTTCAATATCTCCTTATACGATAACTTTATATAAGGAGTTATTTCATAGCTGTTTTACACATCTTGGAGACTGAGAATCCCTTGATCTCTTGGAAGCATACTTTGGGTTCCACGATAACAAAAATTATCAAGACCCTTGATATGAGATTTGAATATTTCTTAGGATGATTTTTAATGCCTCTATTCCTTTAGAACCCTTTGTGGCTTGGAAATTTCATTGCATATGATGGTCTATTGTTAGATTTTGACGCGTGAGAAATCACAATATAACTTGGTTGAACTTTATTTCCATAGAAGGTACTCTCGTGATAGTATTCCTTCACAAATCGGTAAGAACACTATTAAATTATTCATGTTTATGGTATTTAAGGCCTAAATGTGGAGAATATGGAATTTTTCTCTGCTAGATTACCATTTCTCTTCTAAAGAAAAATAATGATTATGTGGAAATAACACTATTCTCTCTCACTTACTCTCTCACTAAAAGACAAATATTTTAAATTCAATTGCCCACTTGGTGGATTGAGATCGTATGTTTTCATTGGCATGGGCCCATAAAATAGAAATTAATAAGGTGTTAATAATAATAAATAAAAATATTGGAAACCCACAAGAATTATGTCCATAAGTGTATTTTTGACTTGTGTCTTTTAACTAAAAATAAAATTTTAAATAACTATATGTATTTGGGAACATGTAGAGTATATTTATGAGAAAATTTAGTTGTAGGACAATTTATTTTCATTACCCTTAAAATCTAGATTAGATTGTTGAGTTGTGGAGCTCAATTACTTCAATTTAGCATGTAATGGAAACTTGTTGGAAAATACAATAACTGTCATCGGTTAGGGGGAACCGGCATTGGTCACCCAGGACCGGCATCGGTCAGGTATGATTATGGCATCAGTCAAGCAAGGGAGGAACCGTAGCAATTAGGGCTAACCAACATCGATTACCTATGCAAGGATGTTTTAATTAACTCTCAGAATTAGATCTATTTTTAGCATTAAAGTATATCTATTGATTGTAATTGCATGGCTAAGTGCCCTAATTCTATAAATGACTATATAAGCATAAAATCTAGGGTTTAGAAGGAATTATTAATAAGAATTAGAAAGAACTTGCAAAATTTGGTGAGAGATAATTCTTGGTGATGAAGAAAAAGCTTGAGAGAAAGAAAGTACTGTACATCTGAGAGGTGTGGAAGATTGTAAATCTTCATTGTATATCTTGTCAAAGATTTAGATAATAGATTGGCTTGTTTCTTGGTGAATGTAGCCCACACTAGGTGAACCACGTTAAATCTGGTGTTGATTTATGTCTCTTGTTTTGTATATTTCTTTTGGTAGAATATCCATTTTTATTTGCATGTATGCTTAGATCTGATATATTATTTGTACAACCGATGTGCTAACCCCAAAAAATGGTATCAGAGCTTTGTTTGAGGGTTTTATGTGTTGACATATTTACTCATAGAGGTTTTCGATTGAGTGGGAGCTACAAAATGACAAGAAAAAAATATAAGGTAGAGAAATTTGATGACCAAAATTATCAATTATGGAAGATGCAGATTGAGGATTATCTGTATCAAAGAGATTTGTATTTACTATTGGATGAGAAGTCTAGACCTATGAAGATGACTAATGAAGAATGGAAGATTCTTGATAGAAAGGATTTGGGATCTATAAGATTGAGCTTAGCAAAGATCATCGTGGCTTCCAATATTACATGAACGAATTCTATGGTAGAATTAATGAAATCTATTTCTAATTTATATAAAAACCTAGTGCTTCAAATAAATTTATTTTGATGAAGAAACTATTTAGTTCTAAGATGTATGAAGGTGGATCTACATCTAGTTATTTTAATGATTTCCGATCTATTGTAAATCAATTAAAATTAGCTGATATACCTTTTGATGATGAAGTAAAAGCACTTTTATTCTTATGTTCTTTGCCTAATAGTTGGGATAACTTAGTAATGGTTATTAGTAATACAACATCTGTTAATAATATTTTGAAGTTTGATGATGTGGTTAGTATAATCTTGAATGAAGAAATTCACAGGAAGAGTACAAAGGAATCATCATCTAGAAATGCTTTGAATGTAGAAAGTAGGGGTAGGAAGAAGGAGAGATCCAAGAGTAAGAGTAATGGGAAATCAAAGTCAAGGGATAACAGATCTAAATCCAAAGTAGGGGAATTACTTGTTGGAAATGTGGAAAGAAATTACATGAAAATAAATATTTTGGTCAAAGGACAAAGAGAGACAAGACCCATAAAAGGTATAGAATCAAATCTTTCTACATCAAAGGTAATGCAAGATGCTCTTATTCTTTCTTTAGATAGTAGAATTGAATCATGGGTTTTAGATTTAGGAGCTTCTTTCCATGCAACCCTTGATAAGGGTTATTTTAAAATTATGTCCAGGGAAATTTTGGGAATGTTTATTTAGGTGATGATGAAGCTTGCAGATATTCTGCGTAAAGGGAAGTTCATCTAAAATTTTAGAATGGAAATACATGGGTATTAAAATATGTGAGGCATGTGCCAAGCCTCAGAGGAATTTTATTTCGTAGGGAGGGCAACTAGGTGAATCTGTTGCATGGTTACTTTTATAGGAGACTCTTGGAAAGTCACCAAGGGTTCTTTTATTGTGGCAAGAGGTAAGAAGGTAGGAACGTTATATTTATCTACATCAGTATTACGATTCCTTTTCTACATTATCTACTTTAGATTCATATGAATGCATGTGGTATAACCGGTAGGGTCATATCGACCAAAAAGGAATGCAGATCTTAAAGGCTAAGGGTAAGTTATCATAGTTGAAAGATTTAGATCTTGATTTTTGTGAGCATTGTATTTTTGGAAAGAAAAGGAGAGTGAGATTTCTCAAATTTGGGGCAACTAAGAAGGAGCATAAATTGGAGCTTGTACACTCAAATGTGTGGGGACCAACTTAGGTAGCTTCTCATGGAGGATCCCAGTATTATGTTACTTTCATTTATGATGCTACAAGAAAGGTATGGGTTTATTGTATTAAACGTAAATCTGATGTTTTTGAGACTTTTAAAAGATGGAAATCCCTTGTTGAAAATGAATCAAATTCTAAGTTAAAGTTCCTTAAATCTAATGGTGGTGAATACTGTAGTAGGAATTTCAATGATTATTGTTCAATGAATGGGATACGTAGAGAAAGAATGGTTCCAAGAACACCACAAGAGAATGGTGTTGCAGAAAGAATGAATAGGACAATCATGGAACATGCTAGAAGTATGAGGATACATTATGGATTGCCCTTGTAGTTTTGGGCAGAAGCAGTTGATACAACGGTTTATTTGATTAACCGTGGGCCTTCAAGTTCACTAGATGGAGGAATACCCGAAGGAATAGGACCCAAAAAGAGGTATATCTTTCTTTTCTTAAATTTGATTCCTTTTTCTACTTTATCTACTTTAGATTCAGGGAAAATAGAATGCAGTTGGATAAATTCCAAGAGGTGCACTTTCATTGGAATGGATCTTAAAGGCTGGGTAAGTTATCATATTTTTAGAAAGATTTAGATCTTGAATTATTAGGAGTCATGATGTTGAATGGAATGAAAAAAGAGAATGAGATTTCAAATTTTGGGGAAACTAAGAAGTTTGAGCATAAAATGAAGCTTGTACACTCAAATGTGTGGGGACCAACTTACCAGCTTCTCATGGAGGATCCCAATATTATGTTAAACTTTAATTGATGATGCTACAAGAAAGGTATGGGTTTATTGTATTAACTAACATCGGTTGTTTTTGAGACTTTTAAAAGATGGAAAGCCCTTGTTGAAAATGAATCAAATTCTAAGTTAAAGTCTCCTTAATCTATCATGGTGGTGAATACATGAGTCTTTCAATGATTATTGTTCAATGAAAGGGATACGTAGAGAAAGAATGGTTACAAAACACCACAAGGTGAAAATCTTCATGCAGGAAAAATGAATAGGACAATCATGGAACATGCTTCAAGTATGAGGATACATAAAATTCCTTCAGTAACATGAGGAGGTCAAATACATGACACGACAGTGTCATATGGGTTTATTTGATTAACTATGGGCCTTTAAGTTCACTAGATGGAGGAATACATTAGGAAGCTTGGGAGTTGAAAAGAGGTATATCTTTCTTCCTTAAATTTTTGGATCGTGTTTTTTTGATGTTTAGGAAAATAGAAAGGGAATCTGGATGCAAAATCCAAGAGGTGTACTTTCATTACATGGATCTTTTGATTGGATTTGGCTATTTTTGGGATTTAGAGAATTCTAAAATTATCAGAGTCATTATGTTGAATGGAATGAAAAGAGACTAGATTTCAAGTTGGGAAATTTTGGTACCCAAGGATGAACTAGTTGAGAAGTTTGTGAATGAAATGAACTCTTGGATTTAAAAGAGATTACCGGATGAGTTACATAATGGAAGAGTTGGGAAAGGATCGAGGTGACCCTTGACCAACACTGGCTGACTAACTCAGTGTAATTCATTTGGCAGAGATCCAACCCAAGATCGTTTCATTCGAATAAAACACATTCGGTTGAGGTATCACTTCATATGGCGGTATTGGAGGATGGAAAGTTGAATAGAAATGTTCAGAGGTCTAGATTTAGAACCTAGTACCCCAAACTCTTCTAAGAAGGTCCATTAAGTAAACTCCCAAAAGTATTTACACCTCTATTTTATTTATTTTTGAAATTTAATGGTGAAGAAATAGAGATTTGAAGAAGGATCAAGAATGATGTTGTATGGTGTAGACTCAATCTCAAAGTGGGAGATGGCATGATGAGAGATGGACTCCTTGGAACATAACTTTAGTTAAGATTTGGTTAAGGTTCCGTAAAATAAGAGAACATTTTTAGAACAAGTGGGTTTATAGGATTAAGGAAGAAGAGGGTGGAAAAAAAGGTACAAGGCAAGGCTTGTAGTAAAGGGATTTACAGGTAGCAAGTGTGGTATTGACTTTGGTGAAATATTTTATCCTATTGTTAAGATGACTTATATTTTAGCATTGAGTTTATTTGTAGTAGAATATTTGCATTTAGATAAACTAGATGTAAGATGACTTTCCTTCATATGATTCTGGATTAAGAGATTTATATTAACATCCGAATTAGAAATGAAGTCAAAAAGTAAGGTGAGGAACAAGTGTGTAGGTTGAAAAAAAGCTTATGGGCTCAAGAAAGCTCCAAGGCAATGGTACATGAGGTTTGGAAGATTGTTTTATGCATGAGCATGGTTACTTGAGATGTGAATCTAATATTGTGTTTATTTGGACAAGAAGATTGAAAATGGAGCTATATTATTTTGTTAAATCTAGTGTGGATGATATGCTTATCTTGATCTAATATGTGATATTAGTGAGCTTAAGAGAAAGCTAGCTCACACATTTAGATCTATGAATGTATTTAGGAGCTACAAAAATAATCCTTAGCATGCAAATACATCTTAGACATATTGAAAAAGAAATTGTTTTTTCATTCTGCTAGGATTATATCTCAAGATTTCACACTTAGAATTTGATCATATGCGTAATTGCTTAAATTTTCTTTTCTTTCCTGGTAATGGACACTTCAAAAAATAAAAATATAAGGTCCTTCATCAAATGAGGAGGTCAAATACATGACACGAAATGTCCTATGCTTTTGGAAGACTTTTGTCTCATATATGTTATGGTTTGGGAAGATATCATTAACTTTACATTAAGTGAGAGTCAATGGTTTAATATATGGCCAATCCAAAACAATATCATTGGAAATCTAAAATCCAATGGATACTTTGGGTATTTGAAAGGGACATCTAGCATGCAAATGCTATGGATGTTTGGATATTTCATTACGTGGCTATGTTGATTCGAGAGTATGTGTTATTTTTTGGAGATCCGGATGATAGGAGGAGCACTACTAGATATATTTTCACAATAGGTGGACCCATTAGAACGGAAGTTGCTAGATTTCAAGATTTAAAAAGGACTCACGTGGCTTTATCTACTAGAAGAGGTAGAGTATGTCAGTGATGGAGGCTAGCAATGAGATGATATGGATGAGTAGGTTCATTGAAGAGTTAAATAAGCAAGGTGATTGTAGGGAATTAATAAAGTAAAGTGTAATCTACATTTTTTTTTTTTAAGAACTCAATATTTTTCATTCGAGAATGAAACACATTCACTTGAGGTATCACTTTGTTTGAAAGTATTGTCCATGAAAAGTTGAATTTAAAAGATTCATCCTGAGCAAGAACTCGTAAGTTTATGCTAACCTCCTTGCCATTAATAAAGGATATTCAGTTGGAGCTACATTCACTTTTATCTTTAAGTTAAAAGATTTGAAGAGTGGAAATTAGCTAAAGGATCCAAAATAGTTGTTTGTTGTGCAAGAATTAATCCCCAAGTGGGAGATTGTTGAGGATGTGGAGCTCAATTACTTTAGTTTAGCATAGTGAAAAATGGAAACTTGCTAGAAAATGACAAATTGAACTATCTTTATCGATTTTAGGGGAAAATCATTTGGGTATAATATATGGAAACCCCAAGTCAAAGCTATAAAATTAATCCTAACTTTGTGGTTGACCATTCTTAATTTAATGGTACTTTCATTGTGTGAACATAAAAATAATTTCCAAATCGGTTCATCAAATTGGTATGCTTCGATGTTTTAATTAACTCTTCAATTAGATCTATTTTTAGCATTAAAATATCGATTGATTGAAATTACATGGCAAATTAAGGACTTAAGTCTATAAATATTATATAGGCATAAAATATAGGATTAGAAGGAATGATCCTCTCAAAATTTGGAACTTTTTCAAAAGTTCTTGAGAGAGACTTCTTGGTGATGAAGTAAAAGCTTGAGAAAAGAAAGTGTGCATAACTTCCTAAATATCTTTAGAGGTGTGGAAGATTGTAAATCTTCATTGTATATCTTGTCAAAGCTTTGGAAAATAGATTGGCTTGTTTTTTGTGGACGTAGCCCACTTTGAACCTTAAAGTGACCTTTTTATGTCTCTTGTTTTATATAAATTCTAGTAGAATATCCACTTTTATTTGATGTATGCTTAGATCTAATATATTTCTTAGAACAAAAAAGTAACCCCAATATATCTTGAATTTAACATTCTTGTAAAATGAATACGTGTGTTTTTTCAAGTTAGTTGGCGGGCTCATGTTTCTTGATTTCACACTAACTTTGATCATATGACATGATACCTTAGAGGTCATTATTTTCTTTCCTTCATGTGACAAGAAAGTCTAAATTTATAGGGGTGTAGTGCCCATCATCTCATTATTTTATTGCTGATTATCTTACTTAAATTAGTTGACTTTGAGATAGACTTTTGGGATATTATATTTTTATCATAAGATATCATAACTTTTATTAGATAAATGGTGTTTAAGGCACTTCATTGCCAATATAGTGTTGTGATATATAAACATCCCACTTGTGTTGTTATGAATACTATTACTTGTATAAATCTGATTATCAGAAGAAATATAACACCAATGAACACAATATTTCAAATAAATGATCTCAATGTGCAAGAAGAATAGCTTAGCCACTTCGAGGGGGAAACCTCCAAACCAGACAATAAGACTCAAATGCTGAATATGATGATCAAATACTACCTACTAACCCCTATATATACTATTCCTATGCTATGGCCAACACCAAGGCCGACCCACTAATGAAAATATAACATATATGAAAGAGATACATAATGATAAGAAGTTATGATAGCCACAAGTCAGCTATATACATCCAATATAAGATATATGATTAAGGGTGTAGCATGCCCCTCCCCTTCAAAGCAACATTGTCCCCAATGTTGAGAAGATCTGGATGTTCTACAAGAAAATTTGCATCCTCCCAAGTTACGTCTTCATTGTCTAGATTTTTCCACTTGATCAAATACTCAGTGATGACCCTTGTCCTCAATCGCTTAGTGTGTGTCTAAAGGATGCATTCTGGTTCCAGGATGATTTTTCCCTCTTCATCAAGCTCGGGTAACATATCTGGGTTGATATTATCTATCCAATTACCTTCTTTAGGCAAGATACATGGAAGACTGGATGAATTCGAGTAGCGGAGGAAGTTCTAGTTTGTATGCTACATTTCCAATCTTCTGTAACACTTGATAAGGACCATAATACTTAGGTGAAATCTTGTTATCCTTTTTCTATTTTTTTAAGGACATTTTCTTATATGGTTGTAAACACACAAAAACCCAATCACCGACTTCAAAATGTCTTTCACTACGATGTTGGTCTACTTGCTTTGCTTCATGCGGTTTTGTGACATGGCCAAATTCTCCTTGAGACTAGAAAGCACCTCTTGTTGGTGTTGAATATGTTCTTCAACTACTTGAACCTTTGGTTGGACTCTCAAAGATGAAGTGATAGATGGTGGATGGTACCCATATAATGCCAAGAAAGGAGACATTTTAGATGAAGTATGAAAGGAGGTGTTATACCACCATTCTACGCTAGTGGTAACCATTGGACCCATCTCTGCTTTCTTATCTGATGTAAAATAACAAAGATATCCCTCCAAGCACTTGTTTACCACCTCTTTTTCCCATCAAGGGGGATGATAAGAGGAACTATGAGCTAGTTGTGTGCCCAAGCATGAGAACAAGTCAGTCCAAAAATTACTAGTAAAGATAGGGTCTCGATCACTTACTATAATCTTTGGTGTCCCATGTAGCTTCTGAATTGTATCCCTAAAGGTTGTTGCTACTATACTCACAAAAAATGGATGTGATAAAGCACAAAAATGGGCATATTTGGTGAGTCTATCCACCACCACCATGATTACATTTTTACCTTCTGATTTAGGAAATCCTGTGATGAAGTCCATGGACACCTCTTCCCACCTCTGGCTAGGAATAGATAGAGGTTGTAAAAGACCTGGGGACTTAATTGTTTCACCCTTATTTTGCTGACAAACCATGCATTCTACCACAAACTTTTGGACATCTCCTTTTAGCCCTTCCTAGAAAAATCATGCTTGATTCGATGATAAGTCTTTAAGAAGCCAAAATGACCCCCTACTGGAGAAGCATGGAGCTCAGATAGAACCCTATTTTTAAGGATTGAATTCTTACATAGATATAATCTATCTTTATACCATAAAACATCTCCTTTCCATACAAATTTTTTTGACATGCTTGGATCTTGTTGGAGATTCTTGAATGATATTTTGTGTACTTGGGTCATTTTTCCATTCAGACCTTGCATCCTCTATCCAATCCTCCTGTAATACAGATATGGCACACAACAATGCCTAGGTAGATTCATCCTTCCGAGATAAAGCATCAACAACTACATTCTCTTTCCCTTTCTTGTATATTATCTCAAAATCATACCCCAACATTTTTGAGACCCATTTATGTTGTTCTTTTGATGATAAACGTTGCTCTAAGAAGTATTTTAACTATCATGATCTTTCTTTACTTTGAAATGTTTTCCCATTAGATATGGTCTCCATTGCTTCACTGCATGAAGTATTGCTAACATTTCTTTCTCATAAACTGGTTTAGAGATATTCTTACCTTTGAATTGGTGGCTCTCAAGGCAATGGGTCACCTTCTTGCATGAGTACTGCCCCCATACCATACCCTAAAGCATCACATTCAATAATGAATGTTTTTTTTTTGAAATCTGGGGTGGCTAGAAATTGGAGTGGTGCACATGGCCTCCTTCAACTTTAAAGGCCAAAATTCACCCAATCGAAGAGTAATTTTGATAAATTTGATGTGTTAAATTATTTAATCCTTAAGTATCTATAATAACTTCAAGGCCCAAAATCATGTTTTGGGGTTTTTGGCTTTTCTCTAACTCCCCATCTAAGGGAAAAATTTTATCTTGTTAGGATCCAATTTAAAAATCCCTTCATAAGAAAATGAAGTCCTCAGACACCATTTTAATGCATTGCGAAAATTCTAGGTGTTCTATGGATCATACCAAAGTATGAATCATAATGTTTTGGAGCTATAAAAGGAATAAGCTAAATCATATTTTTTGTGTCCCAACCAAACACAAGTTCACAAAGATGAATTCAAAAGTATGCTATTTGACTTAGTGCAAAGTTTGCTAAATGATGCCTAGTGTAAAAATCAATAAAAGTGGAAGTTTTCATCCCATGCATGGTCCATGGGACATCTTTGAAACAAATGTGCATTTTGTAGGAAAAGTGAAAAGCTGATTTTCCACAAGTCGTGTATTACATAGGTGGCTTGTGGCGTTCTAAATTGTCATCCAACAAAGAGTCCGATAAGTCGAGACAAAAGTATGTGCGGGTGTCAAAGGTGAAAAAATTATCCATTCAAAAGGAACCATACGTTGCGGTGAATACGGAGGTCAACAACCCTCACGACCATTAACGGTAAATGGTGGATGCATAGGGATAAGGAATCCCAAATCGGGTGATGAGGAGATTTTTTTCCAGGACATCCAGGACACGCGGGACCCGAACTTTTTTCTTCAAAATAGCCATCATGAAGAGAAAAGTCAATGTTTGACCTCCCGAACTTCAAATGGTCATAACTTTTGACTCTAAGCTCTGATTTTCATAAAATTGGACTTTTGGGAATGAGCATGATGTCCTCTATATCACAAAAACTAGATTTCTTAATTTTAGTGAGGTTAGATATATTAAAATAAAATAAACATATTCATCTCTAGTCAATTAATACTCATTCTTCAAATGATAGAAAATGCAAACATGGCAGACCTCAAAATAGTCATTTTCGCAAATCAGACATTTCACAAGTTTCTCGGATATTTAACTTTTGCATTTCTCAATGAATCACACAAAATTGGTACAATTGGAATTGTGGCTCGAGCCCAATGTGCAAAAATCAATAAATTTGGGATTTGATGAGAAATTGATGGATATTTTTATAAAACGTGGTTGGGTTCATGACAAAACAATTTATTTGTTAGTAGTTAGGAGTGTAATTAAGAGGCATGGTCATCATTATTTCTCTCGCTACATAACTCTGGGACAAGTATGGGGAGCCTTTTACAAGTAACATATAATCATTTCACTCCATTTAATTCCTCTTACAAGATAGAGGAAGGATATATTTTGGATTTCCATTTTCCCTTCTCTCTCTCTTCTCATTTTTCTATAAATTGAGAGTTGGGCTCATTGTCTTGAAGGTGGTGGTAGTTTTGTTGTAGCAAATTATCTAAAAAATTTTTTTGAAGCCAATGTGTCATGTAAGCCCTTGTAGTGGACTCCTTGAATGGTGATCCAGGCCCTTATCTCGTAATAGATTGAATTTTGCATATCATGAAGCAATAAAATACAAGTTGTGTGGATGCATCTTCCCTATTTGTTTATTTGCACTCTTCTTTCCTTTCAACCTTCATTACAAGAATATTGTGTCTATTTTTATGCTCTTGATAAAATGTAGAGGACTCATTATTATTTTGAAATAGATGTATGAAATATTGTTGTGAATAATTTTCCATATTTTGGAGAATTATTATCACCCCTTCTAGTATGCATTTTACTTATATTTTTCACCATTGGAAGACTACTCTCACACCCCTCCTTTTCTCGTATATCACCGCTTTAGTGTAGGCTTTCATTTTCATGCATTCTCTCTCCTTGGTCCCTTGGAAAGTTAGATTAGGAAAGATAGTTTTACTGCATTAGAGTAGATTTAGCAAGTAGTTTAGGAGCAAGAACCAACTTTCTCTAGAGTTCTATCTCAAGTAGCAAGTCCTGACACAACTTGGAGATAGTACCCATGTTATCCAATCATACCAAGCTCAAGTATATGCACTTGTGTAAACATTAGGGTGATTTGATTCAGTGATAACATCAACTTCTCAAAGGCCATAGTAGCTTGCTCGTTCCAATGGAAAGAGTCCTTCAATAAAGTTGTGAGTGGTTTGTGATGCTGCCATAATTCCTTACAAATCTACGATAATAACTTGTAAGCCCCAAAAATCCTCGAGATTTTTTTAGGGTTTTGGGAACCTTCCATTCAAGCATGGATTTTATCTTGTTAGGATCCACTTTAACACCTTCATAAGAGACAATATGACCCAGATATTCAACCTCCTTTACACCAAAAGAACACTTAGAAGGCTTTGCATAAAGTTGATGTTGTTCAAGAGTTTCCAACACCTTATTTACATGATGCAGGTGTTCCTCCCATGTTTTACTATAGATTAATATATCATCAAAGAACACTAAAACAAACTTTCAAATAAATGGCTTAAATATGGAATTCATCAAGCTTTAAAATGTAGAGGGTGCATTTGTTAGTCCAAAAGGCATTACCAAGAACTCATAGTGTCCTTCATGTGTCTTGAAGGTTGTTTTATGAATATCTTCATCCTTGATTCTAATTTAATGATATCCAGAATGAAGATCAAGTTTTGTAAAGTAAACAACACCATGTAACTCATCTAGCAAATCATCAATTACAGGAATAGGAAACTTATCTTTAATCGTTACTTATTCCCCCGTAATCTGGACACATGCGCCAAATTGTCATCTTTTTCCATACCATCACTACAAGAGAAGAGTAAGCACTTTGACTATGAAAATAAGTCCTTCTTCTAACATCTCTTGAAATATCTTCTCAATCTCACTCTTTTTGCATATAGGGATACCTATAAGGTCTGATGTTGGGTGGTTGACTCCCTAGTACTAGCTGGATGGCATGGTCATGGTCTCTTTTCGAGGCAAACCCTTTGGAATTTCTCCAAACACCACTGAGTGCTCATCTATAATTGCTTGCATATCTATGGGTATAAATGTATTGGAATGATGTGCTTCTAATGAAAATAGTTGTGCCACAAACCCTTCTACACCCTTTCTAAGAAATTTTTGCATCTGATGAGAACTTACCATCTATGGGGACTTTTCTCTTAGTCCTTTTAGTTTAAAAGTCCTCCCTTCTGATTGAAATTACATGAACAACTCTTGGAAATTCATTTCAATGGTTCCCAAGGTGGTAAGCCATTGAACTCCTAACACAATGTCTACTCCTCCCATGGCAATGGCATACATATTGCTAGTTAGCAAGTAATCTCCCATGGTGAGATTAATGTTATGGCATTTTCTGAACAACTAATAGTTTTCCCATCAACGATCATGACTTGACATTCTGGAGTTGGATAAACAAAGCAGTTCAAGCATACCACCAACTTATGATTGATGAAATTGTGAGTACTTCCCGAATCAATCAACACTATTACCCTCTATTTTTTTAAGAATCCAACTACTTTGAGAGTTTGGGGAGTGCTAATACTTAAATTACATGGCATGATATTGTTGGCTGGGGATCTCCTAATTCCTCCTCTAGCTCTACCTCTTCATCTTCTTCATTTTCTTCTTCTTCAGTAGGTCCCTCAATGTAGAACAACTTCTTTTTAACACACTTATGTCCTAGTCCAAATTTTTGTCACAATTAAAACATAACCCTTTGGCTCTCTTTTCTTCAATTTGTTGAGGTGTCAGTCTTACTAGCCGAGGGAATGATGGTGGAAGGGTGCTACGATCTCTGATATTACTGACAGTTTGTTTCCTACTGAAAGAAATTTTCCTCTTCCCTACGTGCCATGATCATAGAGTCTGAAACCTTATGAGGATTAAACATACGCACCTCAGTCTCAATTTGTTTCTTTAAGACCCCCAAGAAATAAGTCATTCAAATTATCTTCAGGAATATTTTCCACCCGTAAGGAAAGGTTTTGGAATTGATGGATGTAATCTTTGATTGTTCTTGTTTGTCTGAGCTTTGCTAATTGACTGAAATAATTCTCTGACACACTAGAACTATAGTGCAATTGCAACTCTTTGGTGAATACTATCCATGTAACATTGAGGCCACTCTTTTTCCTTTGAGCACATAACCATCGATACCAAATGAATTGGTCAGGTTCAAGATACAATGATGCCATGGTAACCTTTTGTCCCGATGGAATCTGATGAAGATCAAAGAAATTATCCATCTAGTTAATCCAATTGAGTGGATCCTTTCCATCAAACTTATGCATTTCCACTTTTGGAATCATGTTACGGGCTTGCAGAGTGTTTGTATTTGGATTGGTCATGTTTGCAGATCCACCTTGGCTAGTTTGTCTATTACTTTGACCTAAAGATCCACCCTAGTTAATATGAGTATGATTGAGTTGTGGCTGATTAGGAAGGATATGATGACCCATGATATTGTAACTAAATTGGTGAATGAAATCCTCCAATCGTTGTCCAATCTTTTCTACATCTTCTTTGTTGGCCACTCTACCCTCGAGGTTTCGTAACTCTAACTCAAGATAGTTGACCTTATGGTCAGTTGAAGTAAACCCTAACCCTGAGGACTCTGTAGATACCCCTTCTGACTCTAACTCCTCAACTATTATCTCATCCTTATCAGGTGTTTTACCCGGAGTGATGGGATTCTTTTTGCCTCTTGTCGAAGGCCCAACCATGATGCCCCAAAATGGTAAGATTTAAGGATCAAGGTCAAATTTAGGGTTTGGGATTTCAATAGGAATTCAGCCAAATTTTATAAAACTCAAAGAACAAACTCAAACTAATTTTTAATCTTATTTCTGGAAATGTAAATAACTTTGAAAAATTCCACAAATTGCACCCTAGGTAGCCGAATTATGAAAAAACATAAAACCGCTATAACTTTTGCAAAACAAGTCAAAAATTCTTAAAATTTTGAGGGAAGCTTACTTGACTGATTTCACCACACCACAAAAACATTTGCAGAAAAATTCACTACCTATTTTGAGATATGGACGAACCTTCACAATTAGGGTTTGACGCAGTGTTGGCCGAGTTCAAGCTCGATACCATACCACTTGTAATGTAATTACTTGTATAAATCTGATTATCAACAGCAATATAACACCAATGAACACAATATTTTAGATAAATGATCTCAATGTGCAAGAATAATAGCTTAGCCACTTCAAGGGGGCAACCTCCAAACCAGACAATAAGACTCAAATGTTGAATATGATGATCAACTACTACCTACTAACCCCTATATATACTATTCCTATGCTATGGCCAACACCAAGGCCGACCCACTAATGAAAATATAACATATATGAAAGAGATACATAATGATAAGAAGTTATGATAGCCACAAGTCGGCTATATACATCCAATATAAGATATATGATATGGTTTTGGATAATGCATTCTCATTGTTTATGTTTCGTGATTATTCTGGGCACCATTAATTGTTTCCTTCTTAGCCCATTTTTGGATTAATTTATATAAACCTTGTTTAGAGTTATTTTGGAGGCCTAATAGTCCCTACTAGTGGTAGTGATGTTTTAATTTTAAATTATTGTTTTTAGAGGTGTGGGACCACTTAAACATGAGTTGAGTGGGCCCCACTTCCTCTCCATATGTGTTTTTTTCCCAAACTTCAAATTAGAATAAAAGTGAAAGTGTAAGTGTTATTTTTGTAAGTGGAAACTCCATATGTCATTTAGACTAAAATGGAACCCTTTGATCCTACTTATGGGTAGGTTGTCCTCTTTCAAGGTTGAAATGGGCTTTTCTCTCCCGTTTGAGCCTTTCTTGTCTACATCATTATTAATGTGCTTATTTTGTGAGCCACTTTGGAAGTGGAGGAAAAAAAATTTAAATTTAATTTTAATTTTGGGTTTCCTCCACTATGGATTTTTTCATTGTTACAGATCACAAGCACTGAGAGGGGGGTGAATCAGTGCAAATTAAAAAAAATCACTTTATGTCACTTCTCGATCCTTGAGTAATGTGCACTTTAAACTATGAGTAGATATTCAAACATATAACATGCACAATAACACTTTGAACACGAGATTTACCGTGGGAAACCCTTTCTAATAAAACCCACCAAAAACTATTGTTTATATGACATAAAGCAAGGACTCATAAGAATATAACACATCTTACAAGATTTGTTTGGTAAGTCATCGACCTAAAAGGAGATACAACCCCTATACCAATGCTGATATTACACACAACAAAGGACTCTAGTGAATATTACACATGACAAGATATTTCTTATGTAGGAAACCACCTAAAAGGAAGCTACCACTCCCTGAATCTGCTAAGCTACAACTTATACTTTATTCTTACATACAATGTTTGATCATGTAGTTATAAAAATTTCTTATACAATGACTTATGATCACTTTCCTGGCTCAATCTATGTCCTTTCTCTGTCACAATATTCTGCTCATTCATTTTTTGCTCTCTTTGGCTCATTCAATCAGTCAATGTTATGTTTTGCTCATCTAATCATGTTCTTCATTATTTCTTGATCTCTCCCTTCTCTCTTCTTCACCGTTGTAGCTATTTTTAGCTTGATTACATCATATTTTCTTCTCTCTACCTTTATTTCTCTTCTTGACTCTAATGCCTTAGTTATTTCATGAGCAACCACCTCAAATACCTTAGAGTTTTTCTTTTATTGCAAAAATGACTCAAATTTTTTCTTCAAAGTTTGCATCATGTACTCTTCTTGATGTGTCACCTATGATTCTGGATCATTAAATGTTTCCATCCAGTCCAAATTTTTTCTTTTCTTGTTCGACTTCATTCCTCTTTCTTTCATGCATCTAAAAAACCAATTTAATAGCCGAATTCCAAAAATAGAAAACTTGCATTGTTCATAATTTCATCATGAAATTAAAATGGTGAACCATCTTCTTCGCATTATTTTAATTCACCTTAAAATCAGGAATCTCCATCGAGCTTATAACCAAATTACCTCATGGTAAATCATGCATTAAATGTTGGTAGCTGAAATAAAGAATTTCATTTGTCAGTGTGAAGTTCCAGCTTGTACTTGTAGTTACAATTATCCATCATCCAAATCTCCTTCGAAATATGAATGCAAACATTCACTCTTTCCATTTAAACTCCAACTGATTTTCCTTGATCCAATCCAGTTTACTTTGATCATTATGTGGATTCCTTTGGCATCTTTGATCTTTTCCTTCATATTGCAGATTTTTAGTTATCCACGAAATCTGTATGCATTGTGCAACTTTTTCAACTTCTCGTGGGTTCCTCCTTGTTTTCCACCTTCGTGACTTTTCTCCTTTTGTAGTTCTTCACATTTTTTCTTTTGTCTGTGGAAATCTTCTATACTTAGCGGTTTTTCTGCTTATCCATAGTTTTGCATATTTTCCCGTTATGTGCGTCTTTGTCCAATTCTTCATACCCATGGTTTTACCTTTTTGACTTCTTCACTTTGAGGCACTCACCTTCCTTCTGCGGCTTCTTTTGGAGCTTTCCTTTAGTCCGTGGTTCCTTCCTTGAGCTTCTTTACTCTGCGGCTCTCTATATTCTTGGGGATTACTTCAAGACTTAGGCAACTAACTCCTTACATCCGCAGTATGCTCAAATGTTGTCTAATTCCTTTAGGACTTATCCTTGATCATCTCAAATCCTTTATGGTTTGACACTACAAATCAAATTTCATCTTACTTGCATGTTCACCTTACCAATTTTCTTGTTTTGCCATCGTAATACTTGACATCAATCGATTTAGCTTGACATCAATGACAACACTTATTACTCATGACAAAGGTCCAACAATCTCCCCCTTTGTCATTAATGGTAACACAATTCGAATGTGACATTACCTCAGAAACCTACATACTTTTATGGAAAAATATTTTCATACGTAGTTTTTGGTTCCATCTTCTCTTTTACATGGATCCCCCTTTGACATTACTCTTCCTCATTGATCTCGATCCGAGTTACTCTCCTTCTTCTATTGTGGCAGTTTGGTTTCTGATCTTGATTACTCTCCCCCTTTGAAAACAATGACAAAGGGACAACTATGCCTTATTCAAGTAAGCAATATCTTTCATGTTCTTACCTCATTGAACACCCCCTGAGTGTATGCTTTCATTCCACTTGATTTTTTCTGACCGCGACAATGCTCCCCCTGAGTAGATGATACCAATTGTTGTAGTGAGCTGGTAGACTACCTCCCCCTTGCATTTGGAACTTTTGAGGAACTGATACATCATGAGAATGCTCCTTATCTCTTCCCTACACTTTCTAGTTGTTGATGGGACCAGGAATGACCCCCAATTCATTCCTTAAGTGCTCAAATGTTGCTTTAGGTAACGGCTTAGTCATGATATCTACAATTTCTTCCTTGGTGAGGAAGTAGTTGAAATAACGATCCCAAAGCCCTAAACATTGTGAGAATCCAAGGATTAGGGATCAAGATATGTCCTTGACATGTTTGAGTCATTAATTGATTAATTGATGGAGTGCATTGAACTAGTGTATGATAATAAGTTGAAAGTTTTAACTTACTATAAATAGTAAGGTAAAAGGTGAATAGTGATTTGATATATATTTCATTTGATAGCGATATGATCTTTGAGATAAACATTATGTTGTGTGTTTGGGAAGCCTTGAGACTTTATTTCAAAGAGTGGGAAACATTTAAACTTAAAAATCTATTGAAAAATATAAGATGTTGTTGTTATTATTATTTATATACTATAATTTTATGGTAATATACTTTCTTTCAAATTCCTCTTAATAATAATGTGATGTGAAAAGGATATAAATATAAATAGATAAAAAGACAATCTCAATAAAAAAAATTGTATATAAATGTCAATGATTGCTTCATTATATTGTTTTTTAAACTTCTAAAGTGAATGTTGGAGTTGGATCAACAATTTTTATTTCAGAAAAATTCCAATTGAATGATGGTTGAGCATTAGAATTGTTTTTCCTTGTTGTACTAAACCCTTATTTTTGGTTTTATTATTTTAGAAAGAACATAACATATTTGTATGAAAACAATAAAATTTATGAAAAATGAATTATTTTACCATAAATTCTAAGGTTATTATTTTAAATAATTACGTCGAAGGTGTTATCCCTATGGAAAAAGTCTTTGTAGACATTCATGGGACTTTGTCAAATTTGACGGTTTAAATGACAATTTTCCTATTTTTAACAATTTTGCTTTTGTTATTTTTAACAAAAAAAAAAATTGTTTTTCTAACAAGTTTGTTTTTTACTATTTTAAATTTTATTTTATAGCTTTTGCATGCATTAACCTTTAAATACTGGTCACTAACACTATAATTTCATTCTTCAGGCTCTCCAAGTTCCAATCAATCCCCGTTAAATTGAATTTATAGGTATGCATTTAAATTCATAGTCAATTGGCTGAATTCATTTGATCTCATGTGCCTTAAAAGTGATTCTTTCTTAAAAAAGATGATTAAGATTTAGATTAATGTAGATTCTTTCATAGGTTGTGACACTTTTTCCTAGGACTATATTTTCTGTGTATATGCAACCTCCTATGAAATCCCTATTTTTTTAAAGATATTCATCCCATAGTTCATGTGGAAAGACTAAAAGTCTGATCCATACTGGGGCTATAGTAGTCGGGAGTCATCGGGCACCGTGGGTGAAGAACAAGTCTCGGTTGTTTCCATTATTGTCGATGAAACCAACCGTGTCCATTTGGGGTCGAGCTCGAATTTGGTCAAAGGCATCTCATCAAGGAATTCGATGGACATAATTATTTTCGACATACCGTCGCGAAGGCTCGATAACATTTCTTCTCTGAGGGATCATCATCAGCAGCAACTCTCTTCTCTGGGTAGGTCGTTGTCTCTCAAGTCGCCCACAACTCGGCTCCATTCGTTAAGAAGGATTTTAAAAGGTGGTTTCCACAGAGTCCTGGATGGTAGTGTTCACATTGAGCAAGGCGAGTCTAGCCAAGGTCCAAGTATAAAGGGAATTTAAGGTTCTTGTAACCTAATTTAAGGTTTTGTCGCCAATGTTGATGAATCCATTTCTGAGCCACGCTAGACGGGTGTAAATGAGATCTCAGGATGAAGGCCCGATGGTAATTCCATGAATCCTGTTAGTCACGACCTTAAAATATACCATCGATATGCCAAACTCTTCAAATAAGAATCACAGAAAGTCTGAGAATTGATAAAAGCTAGTAGTCATGGTATGGTATACCCTTTTGTTAGGTATAGAGAGTTCATGGAAATTGAGTTCTCTTATGAGTATACACGAGTAAATTGAAGTAGTGTGAATAAAATTTGAAGCCGGATGTAAATTTGATATAATGCGACCATAAATTGAAAACATGAAGTACAATTCTCAATACACATCTAGTTGGGAGGACTCACCCTACAATAGCGTACCAAGAAGTGTCCCAGGTCACTGGGTCATTAACTCATGTAGTATCTAAAACTAACAATCACATGTGTACAATGCAATGTGAACGCCGAACGGTATATGTTATTTGATTTAGAGGGATAGTTATTTCTTTTGTAGTTGACGACTGCAATAATAGGGCTGACTATTTTGGCACTACCTTACACCTTCCGTGGAATGAGATGGCCGCTCGGAATGTTTTCCCTCTCCACCGCAATGGCAATCACATTTTACTCTTATTTCCTCATGTCCACAGTGTTGGATAATTGCAAGAAGCATGACCTTTGCCATTCGCTTCAGAGAACTCGCTAGCGACATCCTCGATAGGTGATCATTTCATCTTCGCATCCACATCATAAAAAATATATATCTTTTCATCTCCGCATTCACATCTAAACAAAAACAAATCTTTTTAAATGTGTTGTAATTATCTACACAAAGTTGTCCAGCTTAGATGTTTTATCTCGGTGGTGTCGATCCGCACTTGATCGCATGTATGGGAGTGAGCACGGATGCATTCTTCTCAATGCCTATTGTGCATAATTATAACTTTGTACCATTCAAATCATCCAAATGCATTTATGAAAGTCTCTGCAAACAAAATGGAGCAAGGTGATATAACTTACATGTCTAGACATGATTTCATATCGTATAGATTATCAGAAAAAATTAGAAAGGAATATCTTATTAGAATTTCTTTATTGACACATCTATTTGTTACATTTAGGTTCTCCAAGGTTGTCGAATGTTCCAGCTAAGAAGAAAACAAAACAAAATGCAAGTTCAATCTTTGCAAAATATTGAATTAGATCTCCTCCTCAGTTTTGATGTTGGATGAAACTCGAAAAGGCTTTGCAATGAAGTGATGGCCAATAGAATGAAGAGGTTGATACCCCAGCTGGTTTAGGAGGCACAAGGAAGTGTTGCGGCAGGAATGTAGATTCTTTATGCAATTCCCATAGCATATGAGGCCATATAACAAAGACCTAGAACATTTGGTAGGCCCGGGAAGATGAAAAGTTCACCAAAGTTCAAATTTTCAAAAAGATTCCTAAAGGTTCCAGACACCTAAAATTGATTATCCAATCTACCTCTTTTTCTCTCTCGCAACTCCGGGCACGTTTATGTCACCACTATCCCCTTGCATATTATTCGATTTGTGATTTAAACACCTATCCTAAGTTTAATTCACCCCATCTTATCTTACTGTGAGTAATTAAATATTAATTATTTAATTACACCTCTTCACATGTATCCTAACCACTTATCTACCCCACATTTATCCTATCTATGTATCACCCCTATTTCTCCTCTTCCCAAGCTGGGATATTTCCCGTATTTGAGGTGGAGGGATAACTCTTCTTTCCGTAAATTTTTCATTTTTGGCCGCCTCGAGTCTGCCCGTGATCGGCGCCAACCGATATATTTTTCGAGTTACATTATAAATGGTTCTACGGTTGTTGAAAGGAAAACGAGGACAAAAAATTCTATCGTGAAAGAAACACAAAAAAAGAGAGAGAACAGAGATTTTGGCGCATCTAAATATTTATCATCAAATGAGAACGGAATCCAAATCAATCCTCACATCAACATCACGTTTTGATCTTGGATTAAACTCACCGACTTCGAAAAGGCGACGATCTGGCCTTCACTTTCCGATTTCCAAACCTTTTCGTGTGGCGATCTTATTGAATAGCCGTTCTTCATACCCACGTAAGTCGACACGCGATTCTAAATAGGCCGATCATCCCGCAGAAGTGTTGTGGTAGGAATGTAGATTCTTTATGCAAGATTCTCAAGTCCTTACGTATATCTTTTATCATGTATGCATTATCGCTTCTGATCCGCTTCTCAGGCAGTCCACCTAAATACCTTTTAACGTGGTCTTTTTCTGAGCAAAGACCTAGAACATTTGCGTAGGCTCGAGAAGATGAAAAGTTCATCTTGTCCATCGTTTAAATTTTCAAAGTTTGGTGCATTAACTTGGACTAAAGATTCCTAAAGGTTCAAATCTGTATAACATACAAAATTATACACAAGCACAAAAATATAATATGTATTGATATGGCATAGATATTCAAAGCTCTCTGCATGAGGTGATTTTGCAAGTGCATGATACAAATAACATTTAGAACCCTCGATTATTAAACATAAACAAGAATTAAATGATCCAGAGTTTACCATGCATTTGGAATTTGGAGTTCAAATCCATAGTTTTCAATTACGCATGTCATATGTGAATTTTAACCCACAAAGAATGTAACAGAGCTCTATACATACAACACACTGATCCAAAGATAGTAAAATATAGAAATCCTGGCACTTTCCTTTTACAATATACAAAAGATGTCATAAGAGTTTGATACATATATATCATCAGAATTCACAATAGTAGTAGTTATTCAACAAAAACTAAAATCACATATTCCAGTGTTTATTATACTCCTAACCTTTATTATAATTCAAAGGCTATATGCTCCGAAGCTACAAATCTGGATCATCATCCACATCAATATGACCATCAAATCCATTTAGCTCCTCCTCCTCGGACCCGCCCTCTTCCTCTCCATCCAAATACTTTTGCTTCCATAATTCATCATTTGAAGCCAAATACTGAAACTTCATGCACACACAAACCATCTTAGCAATATCCACAACAGCAACCCTTGCAAAATCAACATCTTCAGCTCTGTAGGAAACGTGCAAAGAAAATTACACAATTACAAAATGAAGTGGTTCGTCTATATATCTACAATTACAAAATTACACTTTTCAACATACATGTTCAATTTTTCCTTTTTATTGTTACACGTTTCTTTATGTTAACCAATGACAACACATTTTTAATGTCTTCATCTGCACACAAATACCTAGAATTTTAAAACGCCGAGAAAGAGCAATGCAATTTATAGTTGTTTCCATCCAAAGCTTTGTACATTATATCACTTTTTTCTACACATACAAAATCAATCACCCATAGTTTAAACAAACACAACTACAAAAGTAAAAACTATCCCTCTAACACAAATAACATATACCATTATTTGTTTGCAAAATGCCTCAAAGAAATGTGGTCTCATGGAATGCTATGATTGTAAGATATGCACAAAATAGCTCTAACAATGATGCTCTCAAACTTGTTGAGGTAATAAAGTAATTTGGAATGTACCATAACCATTTCAGATTTGTTTATATATGATTGCATATTCTATCTCATTTTAGTTTCATGGAGAGATAATATGTTAAAGCACTTAGTCATTCTTTCAATCTACTTCGACAACAACACTTCACATTCACTACATTCTTGAGAGTGAGTATTAGCAAACTTACATGTGTCACTTGCATTTGTATTCAATTATTACACACCTAACTATTATCTAACATCCCTTCTAATGTATTTTGCAACATTTGTTTTGGCTTTAATAGAAAATCAATATTGTCAATCGCACCCCTTATCAACATCAACTAGAAAAGTAATAACTGTCTTTCTAAATCTAATAAAATATACCATTCGCACATTGCATTGTACACATGCGATTGCTAATAATAATCTGAAATGATATTGAAATTATTTAAAAATATATATACTTCACTACAAAAAAAATATTGAGTTGTGAAACGGGTATGCCCGTCTAAATTTACACTTTATTAAAACCGGGCTCATGCAAATTCAGTTGTTTAATCACCTTTATAAGTTGTCTATAAATACAGTTTTTATATATATATATATATATATTCTCTACTTATTGATCGAAGCCAAGAAAGCTTCGATCAATGAGTAGAAACGTGGTATCAATTTTATTCCCGAAAATCTTTTCTTTCAAATTGTTAGACATGGTGTGGAAGTTTCTGTGTGTGGACATGGCTCTGGTATTGAGAAGGATATGCACAAGTATTGCAAGGTGGATTCTCGGAAAGAGTTTTTCGTTCCCAAGAATCTCATATGAGAAATCACTTGGTGGGCTTCCGGAAGAGGTAAGAAAAAGAGTAACCCATTTGCAATGTCAATCTACCAGAGGAATTTGCAACGTTTATTTGGTTGGAACATGTCATCTCTCTCGCCGTTCTTTCAGAGATGTGAAAGCTATTGTAAGTTTTCTGAAACCAGAGGTGGTTTTCTTAGAGATGGTTAAAACGGGGGCGGAAAAATTCCTGGCCTGTCAAATGTCTGAATTTAAGGAAGATACGAACACCTTATTTGATGTAATCGTGCGTCACTTGACAAACAATAATGTATACGGACTTTTCTTAGAGTTGTTTTATAGAAAAGCTAGGCGGGAACTTCAAATAATTCCAGGCTTAGAGTTCTGCATTGCATACGACGAAGCCATGAAATATGGTGGTAAGGTTATATTTGGCGACCGCCCTCGTGATGTAACCTTTCGAAGGGCATCCGCAATGATGAGCTTCTCTGAGAAAATTGTGTCTATTTTTGGAGCACTGATAAATTATTTCCTACCTTCCCGCATTTACAAAGAACTAATGTTGAATTCTTCTTGAATAAGAAAGACATATATGAAGAATTCTCAGGTAGGGATCGCGCAGTTGTTAATGAGAGGGATGAATATATGTGCAGTAAACTGTTGGAAGCTGCAAGAGAAAGCAAGTCAGTTGTAGCAGTTGTGGGGGGTGCTCATGTGCCTGGAATTACCAAGATTTGGATGGATGAAAACTCTTCTCAACTGGTATAGACGGAACTCTGTTTTTAACTGTTTTTAATGTAAGGTGAGATTGCTATTGTTAGTTTAGGGATTATTGATATATAGCAATTGCAAATGAGTTGCAAGTTACGCCGGAGAGGGCTTGAATTTTATGTGTATAATATGGTTTGGATGTAAAATAAATTCTATGATCTATGATAGATGTTTGAGTGAAGAACATAAGTTACATTTTGTTAAAGAGTTCACATGTTTTTGTAAGGTTCCACATTCTGCATACATGTCTATCAAAACATTTGCAACTATATCTAACAAAATTCCTCTATATTTTGGCACAGGTTGGGAGCACTTTGGCAAATTTGAACTAATTGGGTTGGAGCCTTGTTTGTTGCATATGGTGAAACAAGGCGAGGAGTATGCTAGCAAATGTAAACAGGAGTAGAATCGGATGGATAAGAACACAAAGATGGAAGCCTCGTTTATAAGAAGCGTGGAGATGCTCTTCCGCTACAACATCTTGGGTATCATTGGCATTAATCTCATCTACCCACCAAACATAAAATTCCCTAGAGATATGTCATCTCATGGAATGAAGTGATTGAAGGATACTGACAAAATGGGATTGTTGTCTACACTTTGGGAACATTTAAATGCCAAAATATGAACTCTTGTAAATAAACACCTAGTGTTCAACCAAATGATACAACATGTTATCTTTTAAATGAATATCATAATTAGGGCTGGCCATTTTGTTACCTATATATTAAAATTGCTATCTTTACTTGTTTCAGTTTTGAATTAGTGATAAGATGTTTGCAGTTGGGGATCTAATGTTTAGAAGAATATATTTCAGTCTCCTTGCTTGATATTTCTTTGTTTATCTTTACAATATGCTCTTCCTGGAGATGCAAATCGAATCTTATTGTCAAGTGCCTCTCTAGTATCTGATCATTGTTGGTAGATATTTTGAAACTAAAAACAGTTTCTTATTACTTTAATTTCACACGAGCTTTCAAATTGTAATAAAATATTTTTGGAAACATCTTCATTAAAAATGTAAGGAAATACATTGGCATTTCATATCACACCTTGTGATCCATCATCATGATGAGATATCTGTTAGGATTGCGCCTTAGAGCTCCTGATATTGACAACTCTATTACAAACACATGATGCGAGTATGCTCTACTAATTAACAAACTCTTCCATTAGCTAGGCGTTGCTTCCAGATTTCAGACTCTCCCAAGTTTATGGATGGTGGGTCTTCATGAATGATTTAAATCCAACCCTCCATCCCAATTCAAATTATCTGAATGTGTAGGAATTGCAATTGCCTCCCTTAACAGCCGCTTTATCAGGTTGTCTTGCCTAGCATCCTTGAGAAAAATATGAAGTCTCAATTATCCTAGTGCTCAGTTAGAGCCGAATTTTCCACTTTGTTTTGACAGAGATTCGAGCAATTCTCATCAACCCTATCTTGGATAGTTCCTGCAGGCCTTGATGTATGCGTAACCACAAGAGCAAGGAATGTGGTAGACTTCATTTTTTATTCTTGAATCATTTTGGTCCTTCATTTTTTATGATAAGTAATTAAAAAAATGGCAACTATGTGTAACTATAGACACGAAGAATTGACGTAGAGCATCTAAATTATTCCAAAAATTAGCACATCAGAGATTGAAAGCAACAGCTTTTTCATCATAAACAAGGTGTTTGTAATCAAGAAAAAATCAAAATTGAAAAAAACATAGTGATAGCTAATTATGATTTCTATTATCTATTACAAGAATATTTACATATTGGTTGTCAAACCCATTTATTGTTATAGTAGAAATCATCTTCTTATCAGACCAGGTAGCCTATGGGGTGCCTGCTTCTAAACTATGGGACTTTGTAAATATGTACTGAAAGAGGAGACAAAGAAGCATATAAGATATAAAAGCTATTAAGCGCTTTCTAGTAGTCTAGCTTATTCAGCTGACTGTCAGAAAATGTTACTCTCAATTATCTAAAGGATAACTAGTCCTGTATCTGAACAACAATGTGGCTACTGCCCAGCTTGTCTGGCATACAAGATACCAGCTGCTATCCTCAATATTCCTCTGTAGCTCAAAAACAATGTTGTATCTGCCTTCAGTTCAGGTGCCTCTGTCTACTCTTCTTCATCCTCAATCCCTCCACTCTGACCAGGCACGTTGAATGCTTCCTCATAGATTTGAGTAAAGGGTTTGCTTCTCTATCTGCAATAACTATAGGATCCCTGCAAGCCCCATCACCTCATCTTCTAAACCCTCACCCAATCAATTGACATCAATGAACAATTTGGAGCAGAGTCAAAGATCTCCATTTGTGCTTCACCATCTATTGTGCCACATCTTTCCGCAGCTTCCAGATTTTATCCAATAGCAACATAATCCTGCTCACTCGCTTTCCCCTCTTTCCTAACTGTCCCATGTCTTACTGGATGGCCCAAGTATTAGTGACATTCACTAGGACTGTTTGGGCTCCAATGATGGACCCCTTTCCTCAAGTACATATTGTCATCATCCTCTAGCTTTTCATCGGATTGAACTGTCTCCACTTTCAACGGATAGAGCTTCAGAAGATCTTCCATCATCCCTTGAATTTCCTATCATAACATCTTCCTCTGTGGCATATGCAAAGAATGCTATGTGATGTATCTGGCTCCAATACCAGACTTTCAAACTTGTTTTCTTTCGGATCCTCTGCATCTTCAAACTTGTTTGCTTTCAAAGCCTCCACATTTTCATCAGACCAGACACAGTTTGTTTAGCCTCTGAAAAGTTTTTTTCAAAATTTCCTAGCCCACAATTATTGTTCTATTTTTGGCATTTGAGAAGGCAGAGGATCCTCTTCTCACATTTCAATTTTCCCTGCCTCGGCTTCATTTACAGTCGCCCCCTTTGAAAGGCCTTGTAACTTGTCTTTGATTTCTTCATTGGACTTTCCCTGCAAGCATCTACAGGAGCATTTTCATTAACATTAGGGCATTCCTCTTCTCTTTCAGAACTCACTGGAGCTTCTGTAGTTATGGCTTGCATAGATTTGTCAGCAATAATGTCATCTATAGTCTCTTGCATCGAGCCTGAGCAAGAGAGACATGACGAATTCCGTTAACTTGAGGCGCTCCTTCTCATCCCACCGGATTAACTCCACAAATGACAGTCAACATACGAATTTCTGCAGCCTCTGCCTTGGTTTTCATTATAACCCTCAATTTTTTGAGTGGGTTTTCCTAACGCAAAACCCTCTGAAAGCTGCCTATATTTTTACAGCAAGTCAGTTTAGCAGTTCATTCGTTTCCTCGGGGGCCGATTTCATTGCCTGGAATTAGCTGGACAAGATTTGGATGGATGAAAACTCTTCTCAACTGGTATAGACAACTCTGTTTTGGAAATATTGTGGAGCTTTAATTAAGTAGTCCAAGCAAGCTCATAGCTTTTGCCGCCTTTGAAGAACACACCTGTAAAGTTACAAAAATTGTTAGTTTTCCAGGGATTATTGATATATTAGATGTTATATGGACTAAACTAATCAATTAATAAGGAATTAGTTTTTTTATTTAAGGAATTCTTTAACAAGGATGGATATGAATTTGTAAAGGTTTGATAAACATGCTCGATGACTTTTATGGAGTCCTAAAATAATTAGTAATTATGTGGAAGGCAACATTGCAATTGTTATAATTCTCTTTCTTCAAGTTGGGTCATTTAGTCTCCGTCACTATTTTAGGTGGTTCAAGTTATAGCATTAAATCTTGCAATTTCTCTCAACATGTATTGAGTTGATTGGTGGTGCTCCTCGTGTATTAGAGTTTTTTTATTTGAAACTTTACGTAATTAAATATTTATCACTTAAAATTACTAAAAACAAAAAACAAAAAAACCCTTAACTTAATAAAATTTCACATATTTATATACAATTGATTATCAACTATTTAATTAATTATTAAACCTTCCCAATTCAAATTTAAATTAAACTCATCAAACATTAAATCATCACATATTTTAATATTATATATATACCAATATACACTCTTTTTTTGTCACCACCTTCACTTATAGACCAAAACACTCATTCCACTTTTGCATTAGTTTCTTTTCATTCAATTTATCATTTATTAAATTTAATTTCTTTTCTTTTTCTTTCTATTTTTAATTTATTTCTTTCAATTTTATTTTGATAAAATTATCTTATATTCATAACATGCCATATGAAAGTTTAGTATCATAACAATTTAACTAATCATTCTAATTGATTTATCTAAATGAATGAAGCTACCTTCAATGATGTATTTGATGATATTTAATTCAAAGAACATTTATATTTAATCTTATTTTCTTAAAAACTCAAATATTAATTATTACCTAATTAATTAGGAATATAAGATTTTTGAGAATATAAGATCAAAATTTTTACAACAATATTGTTTGAGGACAACATTACAAAATCATAAATTTCCCTTATCAATTACAAATATTCTCATGGAAGGGTATGAAGGGTATAGTCTCATGGAAGGGTTTTTGATCTTGGTAATAAAAAATTTCATAATTTTTTTTAAGTCAATTATAGGAAATAAAATAATTTTGTCATAAAAAATAAGAGCTCCAATTTTTTGTCTACTGAGAAAGGGGAGGTGGAAGTTTCCCCTATAGTTTAGAGTGATTTTTGTCTTTCTACCACTTGATACGCATTCATAATATTCTTCTTTATGATTTTGAAATGAAATATGATATTTATTAACTCAGTAACTTAGAATTTTTAGTGGTATTGTTGAGGAAATTAATTTAAAAATATGGGATATTAAATTTCCTAAAATACCCTAAATTTTCTCAACAACATGCGTTGAGATATTTAAGAGCCCCTCCATAAAAACATAACCTAAAAACTATTTTTGTAAAAACTTCCAAATCCCAATACTATATTTTAAATTATTTAATATAAAGTGCTTCGTATATCTTAGTAATTTAAAACTTCATAATTAATATTAAATTAAATGAAATTTATATAACATTAATGTATGATATGTAGATAAGCTATACATACACACACTATTATATAAATTTGTAATTTCTAAATTAAAAATAATAATGAAAGAACGTGGCATTCATCCCTCTTACTAACTAGTGCCTCTCCTCACTACGAGAGATTTTTTTATTAATATATTTACGTCAAAGGCGATTCTATATGGGATGCATCCTCATGTCTCTGATAGATTGGGTGAAATCAATGGTGCACATTGTTAGGTCATGCAAGCATTGAAATATTTATGGTGGGAAGTGCTCCACGTCAAGGCATGGCTATAGGAATTCCGTCAAGTCTTGATTCGATGGTCACACTATTTAGCGTACTCCCATCTGTTCCTATGATCCGATGGTGGAAACAAAACAACAAAGAACATGCAACAAAGATTCATGTCGAGAAATTTGAACCCACTTCGATATAGATATAAATCCAACACCCAAAAAGGGTAGACATGTGAAATAGAATACAAATAATTACATAAATTTGGGAGAGAACACTAAATAATCAGATATACGAAAAATAAATATGCGGTATGCAATCAGAAGCTATCACCCAAAGAAGACGTTATGATTTCACCTTCAAATCCAACGTTGGGCATTCTAGTGAAGAAAGGTGTTGGATCTCTTGTTTTCAAATGTAAATATCCACATGGTTTTTTACATGCAAATAGCCACATCATCGTGGTTTGTACGACTAGAACCCCCTCCAACGGCCACATGCTCTCCACTGTCTCATGCTTATCTTTCCAGCTGGCCATTTCCAAGCATTCCCACTATTTGTCCATTACTTTTTAGGACAGACTCATTAAAGTCAAACTGTATTATATGGTATGGCACCTGAGCCCATTACTAAACTTAATTTCTTTTTCCCACTGTAATCATTTATGGCTTCCCAAAATTTTTGTGGTCATATGTCATCATATACATAAAAAACAAGCTAGCAACAATTTCCAATTAGTGATATGAGAAACTCTTTCCACTAATTATGACCCTGCCATCGTGGTATATTTATATATGACAATCACATGTGCCTCTCAAATATTTTTTCGCTAAAGGCATTTTCCCAATGACAATATAATGGATCAAGCTTGGGTACATTTGAGAGCAACGAAATAAGGTTTTTTCATTTTCGCTTGCATTTTTTGGTTGATGTCGATGCACTTTATTGTACGTTGACATTTACATTTACATCATTTATCAATCTTTACGTTCTTTACGCTAAAGGCAGTCTCCAAAAAAATAAAAGGGGGGGCTACTAATTCATTATATTAGGACATATCATCACATCCATAAATAATTTGTGATTCGTCATCCACATCATGTCATTTTTGTATACTTTTAAATCTCTATTGTCTCTAAAATGCAAAATTGGAGGGTAAGTGCACCAAGTTGGGGGGCCAAAGGGGGTCTTAAATAGACGCATTTTTCTGAAAAATAAAAAAATTCAACTTGTACGAGTTTTTCAAAATAGTTACACTCAAAATTGGAAGATGTTGTAGAAATATGAATCGTAGCATTTTGAGTCTAGTTTCTAAGCTACTAAATTTTATTGAAAACAAATAAGTTTAAGTGGGTCAAATAACTAAAATACCAACAGGTGCTCCTATTTTTGTTAAAAAACATAATAGAGTGACTTTCGTGCCCCCACCATTTTTTTAGCACCATTTAGTATTTTTGAAAACCCTTTGGTAGAAAGATAGATAGGAGCATCTAGTTTGTGTTAGAAATTTTTTAGATTTTTTTAGCGAGTATTTTTTAATGATTTTTCTAGTACATAAATTTTATGTTTTGAAAAATAACAGAGCTTGACCGTGCCCCCCAACTACCTCAAAAATATCAAAATTTAGTTTTTTTAAATATGTATAGAATTACACCTAGTTTGTGCCTAAAAACTTTTATTCAATTTCGATGAGTCAAAAAAAGATACACGACAAAAGATAGACTTGTTTAAACTTCAAAAAATAGCTTTAAAAAGGCATAGTTAAGAAAATAAATAATATGGAAACCTTGTATTTGATAGAAAAATTGAAAATTAATATTTATAAAAAGAAGAAACTCTGCTTTACGTCATGGTATAATTTTTTTTAAACAAATAGATCATTTGATGTTGATTTATTATGGCGGAAGTTGGATTTTTGTGTTTTCTACAAAAACACATGGTTTGTTGTGTTTGTGTAGGTCCATGCCTCAAGATCGGGATCCAAACTAGATCCCAAGCCTTGTGGCATGTGCTAGAAAACATAAAAAACATAACACATACGTGTTATTATTTTCTTACATATCAGGCCCCCAACGTCCCTTTTATCTCTTTCACGGGAATTCTCAGTAAACATTATGAAATTTCATTTTAGGAAAATTTGAAAAGGTGAATTATTCGGAGTGGGTCGGTGTCCTAAAATATATAGTATATTTTTTTTGGGGGGTCGGCTTCGCCTTCATTTGAAAACATCTCCTATAAAAACCTAGCTGATTCACGGTAGTATACCTCAAGTAGCTTAACAAATTACCAATACTGTGAAATTTGAACTCGCATACCCTTAAGCACCAGAGATTCAGATTACTGTTAGCCTGTGATTGTTGACATGTGAAAATTGCAGTGTTGACGCGCGACAAGGGCATTGTTGACACGACGACAAGAGCAACGATGACGCATGACGACGCAGAGGAAGTGTCGACGACGCGCGACTTGGGCAAAGAAGTCGACACGCGCGAAAAGGGGCAAGTGTTGACGCGCGATAAGATATTCGATGATAAAGGACGCGCATGACAGAAATGGGTTGTTGACGCGCGACAAGTGCAGAGTTGACACGTGACAAAGACCTCAGACAGGGGACGCGCGACAAGACCTCAGACACTGGACAGAGTCGCTACTTGGTTCTTTTCTTGACGACGCAGACTCTTTTCAGAATAATGGAAGGTGCCAGCTCAAAGAATACGAATAACCTAAAAGTAAGTAAGAAATCTCAGAAATCACTCTTCAAGTATTTTGGAAACTCATGGATACGATATTGAAATACCAATCATATAGATGCCACCACAAAGAATCGAATACTCGACTCATGTGGAAGGTATTATTGAGGTGGACATGCATTCTCGCATGATCAAAGTCAAACAAATGAAACCTACGATAATATGCCGATCTTGAAGATATTGTTCCCGTTGGGGTGCAACTGTAAGTGCAAATAGATATCACAGATACAAACACTCAAAAAATGGAAGACAAAAATCAAAATCAAACTCCGGTCCAAGAAAGAGGAAACCAGTGATTGTGATATTGCTCAAAATTCTACTCAAAAAGTAAAGCATCAAAACGAACAAGAATATGTGGACCATCGGCAGACATACAAGTTTGATTGGGCAAATAAATTTCCGCTTATCAACCTCGTATAAATCATCTAATTCTCAAGAAATCCCATCTCGAATGTACATGTACAATATGTACGTGGAAATTGGGAAAGCAACAAAAATGCAATCAAGCTCGACACTATAGAAAAACATTGGAAAACAATATTTAATCAAATGGGGCGGATGGCCGAAAATCAAAACACATAGGTGGAAAATGAAAAGAATGCATGCATGTTAGATACGCAAAGCTGGAATATGAGGCAGAGCAGAAAAAAATGTATATCATCTGTTGAAAAGGGAGGAACGATCACATCGCATATTGGTAAGATGAAAGAAACAAATCTACATGCAAAATTCATACAATTCTCTACTCTTTTCAAATACTAAAAAAGGAAGAGCGATTTCGATTTCCTCGATTTCAAAGTTTTGTATCAATTTAACGGAATGCTGAATGTACCTCAGTCTCATTGGTCTGAAAGTAGTGGATGGGAAATGGCAAAATGCCTCTCGATGATAGAGAAGGAAGATTTGAAAGAGAATGTAAAAAAAGCAAACTTTATCTCTCTTTCAATTGATGAAGTGACAGCAGTTGACAACACCGCATGGGTATGTATCCACATCTATACTTTAGAAAATCATATAAGGACACCTCATCTGTTGGGTGTTATGAAAATGGTTGAAAATTGCAATGCCGAAAACCTATATAAAATAGTTGTTTCTCATTTGAAAGATGTTGCTGGAATGACTGATTATGAAATTGCTACGAAGTTGGTATGCATTGGAGCAGATGGTGCATCTGTCATGCAGGGTCACCGAACAGGGCTCTGTGTTAGATTACAAACAACAATGGCCCCATATATGCTACCAATTCACTGTATGGCTCACAGAATGAATTTAGCGTATAAAATGGTAAGCAACCACGAAAATGTTGCTAAATTAGAAGACCTTATAAGAGAACTTCATGCCTATATGTCAAGTAGCCCAAAGCGTTTTCTCGAGTTCCAAAATTTGCAATTGGAATTACAGATGGCAAAAACTTCAAGGATGTGGAGACTAGATGGATCTCTTTGTATGAACTCGCATGCAGAGTTCGTGAGAGGAGTATCCTTCATCGGTTGGTTTCATGCACAAATACCGCCATGAAGTTGATAGGCAAGGGACTTGTTGTTCCGCTTAACTATTTGAGACATTGCTTACATTGGTCGGTATTCTTCCAATGTTAAAGGAGATCAATACACTCGATGAAGCATGCACAGGGTAGATTAATCTATATTGTGGATTTTATACGATGAGAAAATGGTATGTCAAAGTCTTGATATATCAGTATTGTTCCCAAGATAGTTTTGATGCACCTGCTTTTTGAAAATTGGAAAGATTTATTAGATCTTAAAATCCTAACACCTTTTTGAGATTTAATATCCACGATCACCTCTCGCATCACTCAAGTAATGGGAGGGAAATACCAATGCACATTTTGCAAAAACGTCAAGATATTACAGATCGGAACGAGAAGATGTTCCTGTGACACGTAATTTGTTTGAGTCTCATGTTATAGTTGAAACAAGAATAAAGCTTAAAAAATTTCGAAACCTTGTCATCGTAAATTAGGAACGTTTCAGAAGATAAAATTCTGAAGCCATGGGTGTGATGAATCCTAATTTTTGAATATCAAGGTGGCCATGCAGATTTTTGTCGTAAAGCATTTCCATAAATCAATGGGTACAATAATGGAACAATTTACAAAGACGCTGAGCTCAAGGGTATGGAAATCAAAGGTATACCAATGCCGATTTATTAAAGTTTCAAATCAACAAATTTTGCAACAACAATGAGGAACCAATATAAGAATTTAGATCAACCTTCCGAAAGTGGTGCTATTACAAGGTCAGTGGCGAGGAATCTATCAAAGTTCTATCTTACAAGAAGATATCAAGAATATTTCAGATTATATGAGTTATGCCAAACAATGATTTTGGGGTCTCATGGAGGATGAAAGGGTTTTCAAAGGCATTGTCATTTTATAAAATCAAAACGAGAAACAGTTGATAAAAATCGAAAGTCAGATGAGGTGTTATGTTTCTCGATACTCCATCGAAACCTTTCCTTTCGACAGAGCAATCACACACCGAATTCCTCATGAAAGAAGAGGTGTGAATAATACAACTACAAGTACAAATATTCCCAACCTTGAGAGTGTAATTGGCTCTTCGTCACATTCTACAGAAGACAACATCGAGTTTGATGAAGCTTATTGATAATGGATTGTTTCAACTTTAAATAGGTATCTTCTTTATCTATCTTTTATCTTTATCATTAAAGATGTTACAGGTCTATATACTAAAAATGTCAGGCAATTCACCCATCTATCTACTAATCCATTTCTCGTGTTGGGTTTTTTTAAAACACAGATCTAGCTCATTACCAGTGGTAGTGATGATTTCAACTTTAAGGAGGTATCTTTTTCCCCTTAATCTTATTGTTTGTTACTATTCATTTTTTTCAGCTCTGGTTATCATTAAAGATGTTACAGGTCTATGTATTTACATTTAGTTAAATACAATCTTTTTATTTTTTGAAAACGTGGGTTGACATCCATCCGAGGAAGCTGTTACTTCTCGGGACTGACAATGTCAGGCAACTCACCCATCTATCTACTAATCCATTTTTTGTGTTGAATTTTTTTAAGACAAAGATCTAGCACATTACCGGTGATGATTTCAATTTTAAATAGGTATCTTCTTCAACATAATCTTATTGTTTGTTACTTTACATTTTTTCAGCTCATATATCATTAAAGATGTTACAGTCTAATTCTATATATTTACATTTATTTAAAGATATTGTTGGTCTATATATTTAAAGATGTTGTCAGCACTTCTCAGACCGACAATGTCGCAACTCACCCTCTATCTACAATGTCAAGTAAAACAAAGATCTAAAGACGTTACCCTTGATGATTTCACAAAGAATCTAATACGCAAGAGGTAAGCTAAACCCTATCATATTTGCAATTATGTTTAATTTCTTACCAGTGATGATTCTTTCTTGATTTCTTAAAATTATATTTAATTTATTTTTATATGTGCAAAATCCTTTGATATATTTTTTTAACTGTGGGATAAACAATACATTATACAATTTTAAATATAAGTCCACATAAAATTCCTCATCATCCATATATATCATATCATCACCATATCATTATCATATCCTGAGTCCTGACACTACAATTATTATTAACACAATTATTTATCTAATTTAAATTTATTAAAACAATTCCATTTTTTTAAAATAATTCATAATCATATCATTACAATTCTATTCATTCTAATGTCATCTATATCCATTCTAATCATTAATGTCATCTATATCCATTATAACACATTCCATTTATTTATCATCTATATCCATTCTAATGACATTATGATCATATCGTTACAAGTATAGAGAATAATTATCTTAAAACAAGTTCAAAAGTCTAGAGAAGAAGAATTACTGTGCTTGATGATAAATCTACGTCCACATTAAATTGATCATCGTCCATATATATCATATCATTATCGTCATTCATCGTCTTTCATCATCATCTATCATTAATTATCAATTATCATCATTCATCATCTACGTCCACATACAATTCATGACAATGCAAGTAAACAAGAAACATACATATAATTCATGATAATCACCATCTAATGCAATTAAAATTAAAGATTATATATAAATCCATATAATTAAATTCAAATACCATAGTACATACTCAATAGTAGAAGTTTTCAAATTCAATATTTAAAGTTTCCTCAATAATAAAAGTTTCTAGTTTTCAAAACCCTTTTTCTTTATCCAATTCTACTCCTCTCGCTCTCTTCCCCAACGGCTTCTTCCACTATGGTCAGTACTCTTTCCCCAACACCAAATAACCCCTGAACTTATAAGATCTTCCGCAACGCACTATCCATATTTTTTAAAATTCTTTCTTCTTGATTTGTCGCATCTCCATGCGATAGCAAATTTGGATCAGCTGCTGCTTTAGCTTTGAATAATATGTCAGGGTCGAAACCATGCTCTTTAATTATCCGCTTTAGTGTATTGTTTTGTTTGTTAACCAAAACAATATTTTGCTTCAAATTTTTTGTCATGATAAGTCGTTTTTTTTTTGTTTCCAAGTGAACTTGCAAAACCTTCGCCTGACTCTTCAAATTTTCATATTTCAACTGCACAAAAAGAGTAATGTCAATTCAAAATATTACTAAAAAATGAAAATTTCAAATTAACAAGAATGATTGTTTGAATGTAATAGTACTTACAACCGCTCTATCTCTTTCGGCATTTGCGATCACTACCAAATCCTTGTCCTCGACCATTTGTTAAAATATGCCTGGCCTCGACTAATATTTTCCAATTTGTTTAATGACTTATCTAAAATGTCATCTTTATAGTTGTTGTTATACGTGATAGTCCCCACTTCTTACTTGGGTAAGTAAGGAATCCATCTTCGCAGTTGATTCTGACTCGCAGCAGATAAACTATCCCGTTGCCAATAATTTTCATAACGACTAATAATCTCATTGATAAGAACTTTAGCCCTTCTCTCCCATTCTATAAGCTGATTGATATGAGGAAGAATAAACTCACTGACATGGGATTGACAATCATAACCAATTAAGTTCTCCAAAGGAAAAGGTGGCAACTCGCTCACTATCCGAATGATGAAGACGATCTTACGAGAAGTATGGGGGCTTTCAAAGAAGATCAATCGCTACTTGTTTCTGCCTTTGGGTGGGCTGATCCTGTTTGTGAAAAAATTAATCAAGATTTAGATAAATAAATTTAAATCGAAATGTAATTCAAAATTGTAAAGCATATTTAAATTGAAATTTGAAGTATACCTGCTGGCCTTGAATCATCTCGCGGTATTGAAAAACCAATGGGTCATTGCTATCAATGCCCAAATAATCTTCATCTAAATTTATATTGTTCAAAACAGATATGCCCATTGCACTGGGCAAGCCACCAAGTGAGAGAGTTGGAATTCGAAAGGAGGAGGCAATGTTTAGTGTCCCACTAGGGGCCGGAGCAAAAGGCATGCGTTTACCAATGTTCTTTTCACTGCTCCTCCTGTTGGCATTTTAAAAATTATTGGTTGAGTGGGTGTCGGTGCCGCTGGTTTGATCAGATCGACATGTGCTGAAAAGTACAAGAAAAAAATGAAAAATAGGAAAACAATTCATAAAGTCAAAAATTTCAAATTAAACGTACTATCGAAGAGTCAGACTTTGTTGTCGAGGGGTTGTTTTTCTCTGCTATACGGGTGGCCTCAGAGGAGTTGTACTCAAAGTGTCTGCTTCGTAAGATATGAATGCATGCGACTGTATGGAGTGAGTTAGGGAAGAAGGTTGAGTTTGTGAAACAGTGTATGTTCCAAAGTCCCTGCAATTCATCAATATTAAATGTTGTCAATTCATTTGGTTAAAATTTAAATTGAAAAATAAATATGCAACTTTGGAATTTGTAAATAATATATGAGAAGGTATTACTTCTCTGGCGTTTAACGAGTTCAAACTGTTGAGGGTTTGGAGAGGAGTGAGCTTCCATTTCAGATTGGGAGTCCCCCAAAGCCTCAGCATGTTGTTGGCCTCTTCCTCTCGATAACGCCTTTTTTCGGGGAAGGGCTTCAATAAATCTTCTCTACAAAACATTAAAATTTAAGTGTTAATAATTGTGCACTGTAATGTCGAAAATTGAAATACAATTACAAACTAAATAGTTTATACCTGTTGTTCTTCAAATGGAATTGACAACTTCATCAACTCCTCATCAGTGCAAGTAGGAATTTTTTTATCTTTTAAATTTAAAAGTGCCTCATAATAAAGGCCGAGGAGATAGTTTGTTGAATAAATGAAAGGTTTTTCTAAAGTTTTGAATTTGTTAGTCGCTTCTTATTTTTTTGGATAGATATGTGCACCAATCAATTTTTGTTTTGAGATAGTGGCAACAATGTATTTAATGGCCCAATTTGGTATATCATTTGGCACCCTTCGCAAAACAATTCTCGATTGAAAAATGAAATAAGTGCAAAAAGAAAGTGGTGTGCAATTGATTGTGTATCCACACCACGCTGATTTATCGACATGGGCTGCAAATGCGAAACAGTGAAAATTACTATAAATTTATAACAAAAATTGTATCAAAATAAAAAAATAAATAAAAAATATGAATTAAAACGAATTATACTTACAATCAACATGGAAACCAACGCTTGATTCGAGAAATTTCTTGTCTTCTTCCAGAGTGTTGCCTTGTCAGAATAATTGGTAAATTTTTGAACGAAGGCCCGTAAACCGATGGATGTCATTTGCTTTGATATCAATCGAACATTCGCCATCATTCGAGTCACATAAAAATGCCGCCCTCTCAATTGTAGGATGACAAAGGTAATTCAAAATATCCGGATCTGCTTTCAAATGGGGCATATTAACGAGCCCTCAAATTCACACGCATCCATCAAATCTTTATATTCTCAAGACATCTTTAAAATAAGATGGATGTGAGGGCATAAGGGATTCCTCGTAGTTGATCTTGGAAATCGATCAATTGGATTCTCTTGATTTTTTTCCCTGAACTTGCGCAATGGGAAGCATGTGAAGTCGACATTATAGTTGTACTTGCGTCTTTGACAACGATTGAGACCTGCAAAAATTCAAGAGCGGGAAGGTGAAAATGAGAAAATGACCGGTTGAAGGGTATTTATAGGCTAAATCAGGCGTCAATGGCTTCAATTGACGCGCGTCAATGGTCTTAGCTGACGCGCGATAATAGTGTTAATCGAGAGCCGCGGAGCCACTATCAGGAGCCGCGTGTCATCGATAGCACGCCAATAGGATCTGCGCCATGACGAGTTAGCGACATGCAAATCAGCCATAGAGAGTCGATCCAAAGCTGCGATGCTCATCAGATCCAGTGACGCGCCAATAGAGCCAGTGACGCGTCACGACGCCAATCGGATCCAGCGACGCGCATCAGAGCCAATGAGCATGACGCGCGCTGCCAATCGAGCGCTCACATTGACGCATCAATCGGAGCCATTGACGCGCATGCCAAGTGATATTGGAGCACGCGTCAGAGTGATTATTGCGCCGCACATCAATGATGGAGCCATGACGCCAATACTGAAATTCACGCTATAAACGGTTCCGAGGATATTCACCGCATTTTCCACCTACGCTTTATAGAGGTGTCTTAAAATGACTAATGGTAAAATATTCTTACCAGGTATGGATGTCATAGAGTTTGACAAGTGATAGGGGCACGCATTTCTTAAATGAGAAAATCTAGATATTATCGACGCCTATGTCATGTACCACAAGCCACACCCTCACCCTGATGGAGCCATGAAAAATATTGAGCCAGTGAAAAATTTTGTGATTTAGAAGAATACATAAAATTTATGTTGTACTTTTTCAACCTAAAAAGGTTCCGGGATATTCACTTAGTATTTTCCACCTACAATTTTATAGAACCCAAGAAATCTTAAGGTGCATTGGTTGTGACCATATGTTATCACTCACATACTTGAATTGGGTGCTTGCCGCTTAGAAGCGCTTGATGGAACATGGTTACTCGGTTACTTCAATGGGAGTAGGTTGAAGCCCTACTATAAATAAATCCTTCTTGGTGTTTGTAATAAGGTAGTATTTCCATTTAGTATATATTTCCCTTACTATATTTCATTTAATGTGTTTCCTTCTTCGTCATTATGCTTTGTCAATTTAGTTCAGTGTTTTGTGTAATAAGCACGTTTTCGCACCAGAAGCTTATCACAATCTCAACTATTTTTATGTGCAAAGGACTACACATACCCTTGGTGTGGGGTGGTTGTCATTCAAACATGGGTACACATAAGAAAATATTGTTACAGGTGATTTCTCTTGTTAAAAGTATAGATAGTATGGAAAGGTGCTACTAAAAAGAAAATTTCTCCTAAAGAAGACCATAGTTAGAAACGAATGAATGCATAGTATAACACGAGGTAAGTTACAGCTATAAAAACTACTAGAGGAAGGCACAATAGCAAGGAGGTAAATTCAACGCATGAAGCACACGTAATGAGGTCTCAGTAGCCAAAAAGTAAGAAGGTGCACTTGAAGGTTATCATTGTGGCATGTAGGTGTATCGCACAAAAATTGGGAAAATGGTCAATTAATGAGAGGATTAGTGGTAGGTAAAGGAGTAATAAATGTGATAAATTTTCCCAACTCTATATAAATATGTGATGTGGGTTCATTTCTACCTTTACGATCATGAGTATTCAAGCAAGCTAGTTATGACCAAACCGAGAAAAATGCGTTGAGGTGCAGAGAGTCAGTGAAACTAGGAAAGGAGAGTAGATTTGTGCACAGAATTGGCTTGTGTCCCCATTCGAGAAGGGTTTGAGAAAAGAAGAAGCATGCAGAGAGAAGAAATAAAGTGTCATGGTTGAGAAGGAGCTAGGGCACGCGGTTTGAGCTAGGGCATGGGAGCTTGCATGACAGAGGTAAAAAGGTGTAACTTCATCTTATCATGGCACCGAGGAAAGCACCTAGAGCAGAACAAAGGGCAAGAAGAAGGTAGAAACCGAGGTCGAGGATGCTCCCAAATTAATTTTTCGAGATGCGGTATCCAGAAGAAGTAATTATCAGATGGATTGGGATTCCCATATCCATAGGTGCAAGGTGAGTGACTACAAACATCGCACCACCGATAACAAGGAGGAATTAGATGCATTATTGAATAGAAATACCAACAAGTGAATGGTTGATGACATGTTAGTTTATGACGATGTTGGAGAGAATTTTTGAAGAAGGTAGGGGTGTACCTAGCTATACGAACTCTCGTACTTTGGAAAACTAAAGAATATATACTGGTGGCTTATGAGCAGAGTCCATGAGGACTTCTTCTACTTTGTTGGGCGGTGGGTGAGGATCACAAAGCCTTAATTGCTATGTTGATAGGATTAAAGGGCATAGGGACAGAGGTTAGTAGTGATCTAACTGATAAGGTAGTTATCATGGCCACTAGCAAGGAGTTGGGATATTCAAAGGGTTCATGTGGAATGGATATTTATAAGTTAAGGAAGTACCATGTGGTACAAGTGGTCGTGCACTTACTCACCAAGTTGAATGATCAAGAAAGGTGGTCACAAGTGAACACCATGTGGCTACACATTGCTAAGAAGATTTCACAAGGAGAAGTTTACAACTTGGCAGGATACATAGTAGATACAATCATTGAGGAAGTGCACGCATAGGTGAGAAGATAAGTTTTGGTGTTGTCCTATTATCACTTATGTTTGTATAAATTGGAGTACCCGATGGGCCAAACAAAAAAATCTGGGAATACCCTATGGAAAATATGTTCATCGCAGAGAGGTTTGAAAAGTATTTATGTGAAGGATCAATGAGTGTTTTTTTTTTTAAGTGTTCAAGCAAAGGGAGGGTTTATTATATGAGTGACATCATGTGGCCTTCGAGGAGGAATGGTTTATTCCAAAGGAGCTACCCGTAGTGGTGGGCAAGGTCATGCAATTTGTGGTATATCAACATTTTTTCATCACGCGGTTCACAATGAAGGATGGGACATGGATTCCTTGGTACACAACCTACCATACACCTTCACATCATGATTATCTTAGGTAGCAAAGTACATAGGATTACTGATGCGCATTGGTTAATCTACAATGCGGACAAGGTAGAAAATGACTACCATACCTTAAGGAAAACTTATGTTCATCCAAGTAAATATTCCTACATTGAGAGGCTTATTTCTAATGATATAAGTATGAATATAGTAAGTTTTTCCATTGGGGACAATGGGGCCACGCTTATTTATATCCAGCTTAATCCTAGGTTGGAAAATAAAACATACGTGGAGGACGAGTTCATATTCCCAGGCCCACCTAAAGGTGAGCATATAGTTGAAAATGTGGCAGCTCCAAAGCCTGCCTCAACCTTAGAGGAAGATGAGGAAGGAGAAATCAATGAGGATAGTGGAGGCTTGGACCACAGAGGCTAGAGGTAGCCCACTAATAAATCATAAAGTGAGCGTATGAGATACTCCCCCATAGTAGCAAGGAGAAGAGGAAGACTTTGACATAAACACAGTCCATGAGGAACACCAGTTCAAGAGGGTGTTCAGAAGAACCCAAGGCATAGGGACATCCCAACCTTTACAAGGTCACCTCAACTCTCCCCTAAAAAAGAAACACCTAAGAAAAAGAAGAGAATAAATTTTAAGCTTAAAGATAACGAGGAGGAGTCAAGGGACAACACGTCAGAACCATGGTTCAACTTAAAGATGCATTTGAGCCCCAAGATGAGGAGATGAGAGATGATGAGGAAGGGGTGAAAGAAGCAGAGGAAGTTGTGGGTGAGCCACCCAACGTGCCCATTACTACTCAAGAAGGAGAAGGGCCAACTCTAGACCCTAGCACCCGGGTTTCTAAGGGGACGAGGACAAAAAGAGAGAGGACAAGTGAAGAATATGTTGTCCCTAATATGGGTTATGCTAAATACATAAGAAAAATCGTTTGCGCACCCATTTTCATATCATTATGAGCCTGAAAGAGTTATATGGGTGGGAGCTGATGGATCTAGATATGGCTACTACATGCATAAGGAAGCAATTATCCTGGTCCATGCAGACTCATATGGATGAACCAGATTTTGATGTGTGTGAAGAGTCATGTGTCTCATGCAGAGTGAAGAAGGAACCACAGAGCAAGAACATGACAATAAAACCTATTATAATGTCTAATGAGTAGGTCAACAATGCCTTGGTCAAGGTATCTACTGAGGTGGCATGGAGGAACATTGATAAGGCCACCACCATTTGAGTGCTACTTAAAGATAACAAGGATAAGACTACAAAGATAACGCACTTACAAGAAGAGAAGGAATGAGAAGAGGCAAAGAATGAGGCCTTCATTAACATGGCTGAGGAGCTTGGTGATCACATTCTTAAAGCAAGGCCTCATCTAGAATCTCAAGTTCCTGAAAATTTTCCTTTTTATGCATTATTTACGCACTTTGGTCAATTTGGTATTAGATGATAGGCCAATTCAAATGCCTACACCAAACGATTCTGCACAAGAAGCGCAAGAACAAGGGCCAATATTGTTATAAAATTTTCAACTTACGAGGCTTTGCTCCAAACCTTGAAAGATGAGCTGAAGAAATCCAACCAAGCTCTCAATTTATGTGTGGTGTCAGACACCATAATAAGGATCGAACTATAGTAGAGGACAAATGAAGTTCTAAAGGCAATGAAAGATGAAACACTTAGGTACAGCGAAAGGTTAGCACTGGTAAAACAAAAGTGTGAGGCCCTCACAGTAGCCCAGATCCACACAAGGATAGAATTGATGAGATTGGGAAACTCATAACATAGAAGATGGATCTCATGGAAGGAATGTTGTTAGGTATGGCCAATGTTGTTTAGGTGCTACAAAATGAGAAAGAGAAGATCACTCAAGATGAATTGGATGTCATAGCCACCGATATTTTAGAGAAAACAAGGAATGTGCTAAGTGACTAAAAGACCTTGGAGGCTGAACTCAAAACTGAATATCTAAAGTTAATCCTTCCAGTCGAAGAAGAGGGTGTTGCAGAGTAAATTTCATTCTTTTGTATAATGTTTCATTCATTCTTTCATTACTTATTATTTATTGTTGGAGACATCAAAAATAATTCCCATTTTCGGGACAAAATGTAATTTAGTGTGGGGTAATGTTGAGCAGACATAATGTTTCTCTAAGGATAAGACATGTGAAGGATGCACGGGGGAACAAGGCGAATTTGAAGGCACGAGAAGATAGAAAAGAAAACGTGCGCTAGAACACTTTGGATCAAGCACTTAGTCATTTTTGGATAAGGAATGTTTTTGGAGATAACGTGTGGAGCACAAATAGAGATGGATACTTGCGCTACATGCAATGGTATTTTGGGAACAAGCAGAAGATAAGCACCATGCAAAATTTAAGCTAATAATAGGATTTCTACTTGGAGTTAACTATAGGAAATCTATTGTTAGAGAACTTGCATGTTGTGCATACTATTGTAAAGGCACATGGCTATTATCAACATGTGACCTATTTTAAGAAGTGCATGGATGGTAAATGGAAAGTCCCTAGCCCTATAAATATGTATTGATTTGTGGTGAATTATTGTAGAGTTGTGTTGCTAGTTTTGACATGCACATGACTCATGGAGATACTTGATATAGTGTAAGAAGCTTATGTGTTTTACAGTATTTAATGCAATGGAGTATATTGGTTGGATAATGACATTAGACATAACTGAATTTGGCTCTTGTATGGTTAATCTTATCATAGTTATTATTTAGTTCATCTTTCATATAATCTAAGATCTAGATCTGGTTTATGCATTGTGGGTTGTTTACTACTAGTTGTGAATCTGAATATGTTTAAATATCATCATGCTAACATCATATACAAGCAACTCTAAAGAGGGACTTGGTGCCTTTGCACACTTCGGAGCACTCGGTGTAGGTTGCGTGATGTGCCAGCATGCCTAGGTTATTCACAATAAATTCTAGGTTGCATCATTGGTTCTATTATTGGGACCTCTTTTTTAGTTGTTTTCAAGATGTTTCGTGATGAAGATGTATCGGTTGACCTTATCAAGTGTTGAGGAGTGGATAGTAGATCTGGAAGAAGAATACACTCAGAGATTCAACACTAGATCTGAGTTTGACGTGCGCATGTGGGTGGAGCAAAACTTGTATGACTATTTATATGAGAGTTTCTTTGATATATTTCTAATAGACACATAAGCAACCAGCCACTCGTAAAACTCTATTAGTGGGAGTTCATTATTTTAGTGGGTTTTTTCCTAGCTTGGGTTTCCCACATTAAATTTATCTCGGTGTGTGATTTCTCCTTTTTCTACTTGTGATTAATTGGTAATGAATATTTAATGATCCAAGTTATGAGGTAAAAATTTGAATAGAAACTGATTCACCCCCCCTCTCAGTGTCCTAGTTTCCAAAAATGATACATAGCCAACTATTTTGGGTCAAAGGGGAGGATGAGAGGTTTATCCTTTTAAAGGATATCTATAATTTGCATAGTTTTATTTAATGATACAAAATCAATTCTAGGTTGATATTCTTTTATTGTTGGAGGAGTTTATTTTTCAACTTTAATTCTATTTTAGATAGGTTATTCTCTTAGGGAGGTCTCACCAAGGTGAGATGAGAAACTTTCATGAGGTCAATAATTGTAACAAGATTCTTTCCCTTTTCAAGGACAACTAACTTTTAGATGACATTCATATGCAACTTCTTATGTATATTAGTCATTTTTTACTTCTTGAGGTTTGTTTGAATGATGAAAAATGTGGTCAAGTCTTATTTGGCTATAAATACTCTCTCTAAACTTAAGAATTGTATTTCGTAAAATGGTGTGGAGATTATGGCCTTCATTTAGTGGAGCCAAGGTCACCCTAAAATCATGTTGTAATTTGTGTTCCCTATCAATAACATAAAATTTTGTGAGGATCGGTTTAGGATCTAAATTGATTGGGAGGATAATTATTCCTATTTAAGTAGTTATAGTGCTATCGTAGCATTATAAGGTGTTTTGGGTTAATGTGAAGTTAGTCTCATCATACCCAATCTTATTTATGAAGGATAGGGGGACTATATTGATAAAAAAACCTTTGTAAACAATTTCCAATTTAATAAGGTTGTTTTAGATCCATACTTATAGGTAGAGAGCCACATCACCTTTCCTAGTGACTTTTACATATATAGGTGGCTATTGTAAGTCATAGAAATACCTAGTGTCCCTCACAATCACACCCGTTGGGAATATGTCATGTTGATATGAATAATTTGATCCTCAAGAGGTGTGACATAGGCTAAGTGTTTAATATTAAAGGCTTTCAATAGATTGAGCCAATGTGTGCAGGAGTTCTTTAGAAGATATAGGAAGGATATATGTGAAAATGTCCTATTACATTGAAAAACTAATATACTATTAGGACATCTATGTTATAACATTCATTACCCCTTTAAAAAATTTCCTTAAAGTTTTAGGTCTATAAATTATTTTTAAAGCTATTGGAGAGGATCCCAAGTTACAACTTCTAGTTGCATGCCTTTCCATTATTACATGATGTCAATGATGGTATTGTTGTGTAGTGTACATGTTTATCTAGGTATGATAGCCTTAGGTTCCAAGTTAATGGAGATCTCTTCATCCAATTTCAAAATATTATTATACCCATGAAATCAATACCCAATGGCCGTCTTCAAACATGATACATAAAATTAGGATGAATCTTAGAAGATGAAGCTAGGTATAATTTATATGACATGTGTCCAATTTTATTGTAAAACCTAGTATAGTCCATAGAATGAGTGTATTAATTGTTTTTCCTTCAAGATTTAAGGAAGTTTTTTTATATGTTTGGAGTTATGAAAATATCATGTCCCTAACTATAAATGTGTGTTATGAATGGTGTTGTTATAATTTTGTTTTCATTTGGTTATGATCTTGTAGCAATTTATCATTTTGATTCCACAATAGAGTTTCCTACATATATAGGGTCAAATCACTAGCTTTCATCTTAGAGCTACATGGAAGGTAGGATATAAGATACAATGGTATTTGGCCATATCAACCTCATAGGGTGTGATTTAATAAAAATTAAATTTATGTTAAACCCTACTATTGCAGAGTCACGTATGATATTTAAATGAATAAAGCATGGATCTGACACAAACACTAAGCTAGATAAAAATGAAACCCTATGTGCAAGAGGGAGGATAAAAGACTTAGTTGATATTCACTTAATCTTGAATTATTATGGACTATATAATTGGTAAACAAGAGAAGAATAATGTTGCAATCAAACACATAAAATCTGTGGAACTTTCGGATGATCCAGCCTAGGGCGCATGGGACAAGAATTGGGCGCTTAGGCATCAGAGACCGCCGGTAGGCACCTATGACTACGTAAGACCTCATAAACTGATTTTTCTTATTTCCCAAGGTGGTCACTAACCTTTTTTATTGGTCACGTGTATGTCATTGGATGATCAATGTATTCGCATATAACCTGTAAAACGATGAAGACCTGCAAAACCCCCAAACGACATTAATTCCCGAAAAGAAAAGATATAAAATTGGGAGTCGAACTGACCCCGACTGTCACCTAATAGAGTTAACTTATGACCAAGTGCTATACTACATCTCAAACTCCATGTATTTATCAGTGCATGTGTAAAAATTGTGCCCTAGGAAGCTCTTGTGTAAGCACACTTGATATCAAGCGATAATTAGATGTACCAATGTAAATAGATGTGTGGATGACGAAATGAACTTCCCCTCCTATGCATGTATGTATAAAATGCAATCCATTTTCCCTTTTGTTGGACCACGATTATCATTAGACCAAAACCCATAGGTATTAGTCTCTGCTACAATCTTCAGAGTTAGGATCTACGAGAGGCAATTAGTCCATGTCATGAAACTCACGAGAGAGCGTTGGACACACATGCCAACAATCTCCCCCTCAGCGTTACCCAAGTGAGTTTCGAACTCGAGACATGTCACTCTGATACCATTTGTTGGACCATGATTGCGGTTAGACCAAAACCCATAGGTATTAGTCTCCACTACAATCGTCAGAGTTAGGATCTATGAGAGGCGGTTAGTCCATGTCATGAAACTCACAGGGAGCACTGGAAACACATGCCAACACCTTGAATGAGTGTTAGATGAATGTCTTTGACACTCTTAGATTCCTTGGATGTAACCTTAGGTGGTGATAATAGATGCTTAGAACTTGGTCCCTTATTTTGGTCACATAGATTTATAATTATATGACTCCCTTGTTTGAATTTAGTAATTGAAAACTAAAAGGTTTACCCATAAGAAAAAAATATTCCCAAAAGATAAAAGAGGCCCAAAGGAGATGAGTAAGATACAAAGAGGTCAGGTGCACCTAGAAGGACGAGGGTGCACTGGCATCTGGGCGTTAGTATCCGAGTCATGAAACATAAAGAAATGAAGTATTAATGGGTTGTAAGGTGTGAAAGACTAGAAAGAAGACCAGATCTACAAAACAAAAAGGCCAAAGATAGTTTTCAGCTTACTAGTTTTCTCTCTTAGGAATCATGTGAATGCAAGTATGTGTTTATAGATCTAAAAGTGTACCCAAGTATGTGATTTTGTGTCTACATTTTCCCCCACTTTATGTTATTAAGTGTCTACATTTTCCCCCACTTTGTGCCTATACTGTGAAAATTGCTTTGTGAACTACTAAAAACTATGTTGATCTAAGAAATTAATGGTAATTGACTCGTGGTCATATGCACCCAGGAAAGGTCAGGAGCTCCCAGGCGTTGATGTCTATATTTGGGTGTTGGTGTTTATGTTGAACTAAGGACCCAAGTTAGATTATAGATCATTTTGTAACTATAATTTTTTTCTTTTTCCTATATTGTGTAAGCATGTATAAAATCTCTAAGCTTCTGTATAGGGTGACTAATTAACCCAATGTATGACCCCCTTGTTTGGGGTGCATGCAACGTCGCTAGGAGTATGTAGCCCGAAGGAGAGGGCTGAATGTTGATCTGAAACAATATCCCTATGGGGAGGGAATGTGCATGGTAGAAACTATGGAACATGCAAAAAAATGGCTAGATACATGTATTAGTATAAAATTATCAAGCATGCAATAGAAAAAATAGTGTAAACATGAAAAATTGCAAAACAAAGTAGCCCGCGAAAGTGAGTTTCAAACATGGGACATCACTCACAATGTTGCGAGATAATTAGGACTGAAGTGGACAAAATAAAATAAGCAATTATCAAAAAATAGATAGGGTGAAGCCCACAAATAATGGAATATAATGGAGGATAATGACAAACAAAGTGTAATAGACAACCATGGTGGCAAAATAGTCTTACATGCAAAGAAAAATGTTGCACATGAAACACCCATTAACATATTATAAGTGTTGGAAGCATAATAAACTAGAGGGGTGGTGAATAATTTCTTTAAACCTTTAAAATTATTTCAAATTATCATACATGCACCATTAACATTTATCCATCCATCAATGTGTGATTAACAACATGAAATAATCAACCACATAAGCACAACCAAGAGAGCATACACATGAACACAAGATATAAGTGGGAAACACCATGGGGAAGAAAACCCATTGAAACTCTACTTATATTACACAAATAAAATAATTTTAGTGAAGCACCAACTTCACAAGGAGCACCAACCCCTGATTTAGTGAGGCACCAACCCCACAAGGAGCACCAACCCTAGTTTAGTAGAGCACCAACCCTACAAGGAGCACCAACCCATAATTTAGTGAAAACCCACTCCAAAAGGAGGATACAACCCCCTAATATGACCAAGCACCAACTCATCCACCTGAATATATCTAATCTCTAATTTCACTACTGCCACAATTGATGGAGATCACAATTTCAGCTCACAAACCCTGGTCTTTAACATTGATCTTTTTTCCTCTTTCTCAACTTTTCTTGCCTCTAACATATTTCTCTCATGATTTAATATCTTCCTAAATCTGAAACACATCTTATCTTCCCTCAAATCATGCCTTTTACCTACAAATACCTCTCTCCTCTAGGTCACACTACTCCATGCAAGACTAGCTCTCAAAATGAGATAAAACATCACTTTTATATGCAAATATTATTTCTAACCCAAATGAGGTTGGTATCCCATGAAAAATTAGACCCATGCATCATTAAAAACATCCCATAACTTTTCCACAATATATACAAGTGACCCAAGTAGGTCGACCTAGCAAAAACCTTCATTTCATGATCCAAAAATCACTAAAACACATGCATTGGGATGCCAAAAATATCCTCATTCCAAAACCATGCTTATTAAAGATCCCATATTCATAAAACATGAGTAATAAATCATTTAAAAATTTACTATGGTCACAATTTTTGTTAACCAATCAAATTATTTCATTTAATGGGCCAAATTCCCTTTACAAATCTCAAAACAATTGTTTCTTTAAAGCACCCTTCAAATACGCCTTGAAACTTCATAATGACATAAAATCACTTATACTTCCAAAAACAATGTCATGTGACCCTAAAATTAAATTTAAGGACTTTTTAAACACTTCTAAGTAATTTATAATTTATGAAACATCCCTCACTTCAAACCACGACTACTTTTTTCTTCACCAAATCATCCCGCAATAAACTATGTTCCCAAAGGTTAGCTCATAAAATCGTTTCTACATATATTCAAGACCTAAAATGGGTTAATTTTATTCCAAATTCATCCTTATTCACATTTCATGTGATATGAAGCATCACCTAATCCATCACATGCTTCAAAAACATAAAACTTGCACACCAAAACAGATGTTGTCTTGAACTTCCAAAAATATTATTTCTCAAATAATGACCTGAAAACCATATAAAATGACCTCATCATGAGGAAATACATATATAACTAGAAATATATCTGAATATAATTTCCAACACAACTTGAATCACCTAAAAACTCAACTTGTAGCTCAAGTTATGACCAATTTATTGGACCTATTATTTGAGATCCCAAAACTACCCTTTGACCAGTCAACCTGTTTGGACCTCAAAACATCATGAAACTACATGAACATGTCCTGAAACCTCCATGTACATCAATAAAAACTACCATACATTATTCACCATCAATTTTTCATGCTACTCCCTTGGACCATCTTGTCCTAAAACCTTATTCTCTAGAAACTACTATTTTAGGTGGGGCCACATATCACCATGGCCTCAACCATACATTTATAGAATTTCAGAGGAGTTATATACAAAATAAAATCATAAATATTTATGAATCAATCAAAACTAGGTCACAAAACTTTACTTTCTGTCAACTGCTCCTAGCTAGGGTTTAACTAGGGTTTTAGACCACTTTACCTTTTTAACGATCATTCATAAAAACGTGACTATCAAACCACCTCATTATTTTTTTAAAAATATTTATAAATTTAAATATAATATATTCCAAGTATCTCAGGTCTGCATGAAAATCATACAATTCACAACTAGCATCAGAAGGTCCAAGTTTGTTATAAAAATACATTGTTTCTTACCCGGTTTCACCAAATCTTCTATATCTTCAAAAATATTCAGCATAATGACCTAAAACTTGGCATGAATCACCATGAAAACATTATATAACTTCTCATAGTCACCAAGTATCCTAGTTATTCCTAAAAATTTCCACTCACAATGAATTACCCGTGACAAATTGCATGTTTCTCACGTGTAGCTTCCCAAGGACCTCAAATATACACTGATTCACTGAATGCAGACCTAAAACTTATTAAACATGCCATGTATACCATCACCATGCTACTACAATTCTTTTAAAATATTTATTTTCTCCAAATCTCACATCTCCTTACCATTCTCGCATGCTCTGTGGCTCAAACAAGCCTAGAATGACCTAACTCAACCATGAACTGACCATGCTAACTCAATGTAGACCCATGTACACTCATGAAATGCCTATATGAACATGTATGATATCATGACATCCTCTAATCAGCTTGGGATACCTCATACTATGACTCATCATACTCAACCATACACCAAGACACTATTGAACTCACCAAAACTTGACACTACCAATCAACCTTCATGTTGGACTCATGAATCATCATATGGGGACTCACATGACTACATAAAACCATTTTCCATCAATGGGGTTGACATAAATGACAACACTAACCCACAATGGCCAACAAGAAAGATGAAGAATATGTCAAGATGTGTATGTATCGATAGAATAAGTAGTGTGCAAGTAAAAGTAGGAAGTAGTATAAAATGAAACAATAGCACCTTTAGTGTGTAATAAAGTAGATTCCCCGAGCCTCTGTGGGACTGGTAAGAGGTACAATGCCAAGTATCAATGTTGTGTGTAAAGATCTATGTAAATTTTGCATTCATAACTAGAGAACAAGTGAACGTGCATGTGTATATAGAAAATATAATGACATACAAAATATCTGTCTAGCATGTGAAACAAAGTGTACATGTAACTAGTATAAGAAAGCAAGAGTATGTGTAACCAAGATATGTAGTATGTTGTGAATGAGTGAGATGGAATGATATGCAATGTGAATGTGATAGAAGCAAAGATGCCCCTGCAATGGATGTTTATGAGTATGAGATGAGGTTCATTTATAAAAGTCCCCTCGACAATTAAGAATGAACCATTGAACAAGAGTGAGTCATCAAGAAATGGTTTGAGCTATGCACTAGATAGATAGATCAAGGAATCATAGAGCATAGATTGTAAAAGAGGATAGTATGATGTGTGAGAAGAAAATTCTAGAAATATGTATCATGAAGCGAGTGTAAAATGTGTAATGTGTGAGGTTCACGGATGTAGTATTCCCTCAATAGTCAAGTGTGAACCTTAACACAAGAGTGTGTCATATGGTGGTGATGATACAAGTTGTGTGTATCAATATGTGTAGGATGAATGAGAATGACTAGATATGAAGTAATCTGAGCATGATGGTAGAAATGAAAGACACCTTATAATGTTAAGAGGGGGGATAAAGCATAATGCCCCCCCATGTGTGTGATGTAGAGAAGAATCAAGTAACATCATCTAAAAGATCATCATTTTCATGGTCAAAGTTGAATGGATAAGTGTTAGAGACTTGATAACCAATAGTATAGGTTTGATCATGTAAAGATCCATTATAGCATAAATTGTAGATGCCCATTACGTATTATTCACTAGTGAAAGGTGGTAGTTGACATCCATGTGCATACCAATGAGTAGGATTTTGTGTATAGCTGAGAAATGAATCATTGAAAATAGAAACATTGCCAAAAGGCATGGGAAATATGATATCAATATGATCGAGATCTAAAGTGCTTCCAATGTAGTCAAGCCAAGACTACCCAAGAGTAAGTGGATAAGTACGAGAAGTGTGTGTGATAAAGACTAGTAAATGGAATACATGGAGGCCATAAGCAAATAGTGATGCAAGCATATCCATGGTAAAGGTGAGGAGAATGAGGTGGAGGGAGGATATCATCCAGTGTGAATCCTATCCAAGCCAAGCCATCATGTGTGTAAACAATATCGAGAGAAATTAGGATCAAATAGAATGTGTTTTCAATAATACGTACTCATGAAAAGAGTGCATGTGAAAGTAGGAAGCACATATGCGGGTTGTTCATGAGAAGATGAGGAAGATGAAATGATGTCAGATGTATGGATGAGCCCCAAAAAATTACCATAACATTAGTAGGAGGGGTGAGGATGAAGTGGATGGCATGGTGTCTAATACACAAACAATTCCTTCAAGTGGAGGCAAGTTGACAAGATAGTCTCGTGGGTTATATATCATAACTAGGATGCATAGTAATAGTATACGTTGGAGTAGGTAATGCAGTGGTTGGTCTAGGAGGAAATATTTGAATCGGTCATGATCAACAATGATTATATATTCAAAGCCATCATATAAGAATTTAATGGAATGGTGAACTATAGAAGACACTTGTCTACATGGCGTGAAGTCATGGCCTACCAAGTAAGCAATCATACTTGAACTATGATATTGATAATAAAGAATATTGTAAGAACATTTTTTGTCCCAATGGTGATAGGTAAAGCAATATTTCCTATGCATGGACGTATAGAAGAATCATACACATGGAGAGAAATGGAGGATGGGCTAACATTAGATAAGGAAAGACCAATATTATGAAGGAGTGATAAATTACAAAGATTGAGCTCAGATCTATTATCGATTATAGTCCGCTTAGTACCCATGTTATAAATGTGAGATGGTATATATAGGGGAGGATCATTATCATAAATAAAAATATTGGAAGCTATATCAGATGGAAAATTAAGTTGTTGAGAAAATGCATGTACAAATGTCTGATATACTATGTCCATATGAGTATTAGAAGGAATGTGAGTATTAGCCAAGAGAGAAATGATTTTAGCTCTACAATAAGGATTGGCTAGCAAGAAATCATGAATGGAGATATCCATGATGAGATGATCCTAGGAAAATGAAAGAAGTGATGAGATGAGGACCCAAGAGTGTTTGAATAAGATGGGTTCACCAAACAATTTTTTTAAAATAATTTAGATTAAACCCTAATATTACAGGTCACATTCAATATTTAAATGATAGAGCATAAATATGATACAAGCACTAAGCTAGATAAAAATGAAACCATAGGTGCAAGAGGGAGGATAAAATACTTAGCTGATATTTGCTTAATTACAAAGTATTATGGACTAGAAAATGGTAAATATGAGTAGTCTGTCACAATCAAACATAGAAAATCTTAAAACTTCCGGATGAGCCGGACTAGGGAACTAGGCTCTAGAGACCACTAGTAGGTGCATGTGATCACAAGACCTCATAAACTTAATTTTCTTGTGTCATAAGGTGGTCGATAACCTTCATTATTGGTCATATGTATGTTGATGGATGATCGTTGATTCACCTATAACCCGAGGAAAGGCCAATATTTTGAAGGAGTGATAAAGTACAAAGATTGAGCTCAAATTTGTTATCGATTATAATCTTCTTAATACCCATGTTATAAATGTGAGCTAGTATATATAGGGGAGGATCATTATCATAAATAAAAATTATGAAAACTACATCAGATGGAAAATTAAGTTGAGAAAATGCATCTACGAATGTCTGATATATTGTGTCCGGATGAGTAGTAGAAGGAATACGAGTATTAGCCAAGAGAGAAATTATTTTAGCTCTATAATCAGGATTGGCTAGCAATAAATCATGAATGGAGATATCCATGATGAGATAATCCTAGGAAAATAAAAGAAGTGATGAGATGAGGACACAAGAGTGTTTGAATGAGACAGGTTCACCAAATGATTTTTAAAAAATAGAATTTATGTTCAACCCTAATATTGCAAGGTCACGTACAATATTTACATGATAAAGCACAAATATGATACAAACACTAAACTAGATAAAAATGAAACCATAGGTGCAAGAGGGAGGATAAAACACTTAGTTGATATTTGCTTAATTACAAAGTATTATGGACTAGAAAAATGGTAAATAGGAGGAGTAGACTCACACAATCGAACACATAAAATATTAGAATTGTGAGATGAGTTGGGACTAGGCCGCCTAGGCTCTAGAGACCACTGTTAGGCACTTATGACTACGCAAAACCTCATAAACTTATTTTTCTTGTGTCATAAGGTGGTCACTAACCTTCATTGTTGGTCATTTGTATGTTGATTTATGATCGTTGTATTTGCTTATAACCGAGAGGAAAGCCAATATTCTGAAGGAGTGATAAAGTACAAATATTGGGCTCAGATATGTTATCGATTATAATCTACTTAATACCCATGCTATAAATGTGAGCTAGGTATATATAGGAGGAGGATCATTATCATAAATAAAAAGATTAGCATGCTATGTCGATGGAAAATTAAGTTGTTAAGAAAATGCATCTACGAATGTTTGATATACTATGTCCGGATGAGTAGTAGAAGGAATGTGAGTATTAGCCAAGAGAGAAATGATTTTAGATCTACAATCAAGATTGGCTAGCAATAAATCACAAATGGATATATCCATGATGAGATAATCCTAGAAAATGAAAGAACTAATGAGATGAGGACACAAGAGTGTTCAAATGATACGGGTTCACCAAATGATTTTTAAAAAATAGAATTTATGTTAAACCCTAATATTACAAGGTCACATACAATATTTAAATGATAAAGCACAAATATGATACAAGCACTAAGCTAGATAAAAATGAAACCATAGGTGCAAGAGGGAGGATAAAATACTTAGTTGATATTCACTTAATTACAAAGTATTATGGACTAGAAAAATGGTAAACATGAGAAGTAGATCATCATAATCGAACAAAAAAAATCTTGGAACTGCCGATAAGTCGACTAGGGCACTTAGGACAAGACTAGAATGCCTAGGCTCTGTGAGACCACCGGTAGGTGCTTGTGACTATATAAGACCTTAGAAACTTATTTTTCTTGTGTCATAACGTGGTCGCTAACCTTCGTTATTGGTTGTATGTATGTTGTTGGATGATCATTGTATTCACCTATAACCTACAAAAGGATGAAGACTTGCAAAACCCTCAAACTACATCAAATCCCAAAAAAAAAAAATGCAAAATGGGGAGTCGGACTAACCCCAACGGTCACTTGATAGAGTGAACTTACGATCAAGCGTTGCACTACATCTCATAATCCATGTAGTTCTTGTGCATGTGTGTAGAAATTGTGCCCTAGGAAGCTCTTGTGGAAGCACGTGTGATACCGAGTGATAGATAGATGTGCTAATGTAAATATATGTGTGGATGGAAAAGTGAACTTCCCCTCCTATGCATGCATGCATAGAATGCAATCCCTTATCCCTTGAATGAGTGCTAGATGAATGCCTTTTATGCTCTTATATGCCTTTAGATGCAACCTTAGGTGATGATAATAGATATGCTCGAGCTTGGTACTTTATTTTGGTCAAATATCTTTGTATTTATATGATTCCCTTATTTTAATTTCATAGTTGATAGCTAAAATGCCGACCCATAAGAAAACAAGATGCCCAAAAGATAAAAGAGGCCCAGAAGAGGTGAGTAAGATACAAAGAGGTCGGGGTGCCCAGAAGGATGAGGGCACCTGAGTGCTGGCATCCTAGCTAGGAACTAGTGTTTAGAGTCATGAAATATAAAGCAATAAAGTATCGAAGGTAGGCCGTAAGGTGTGAAATACTCAAGACAGAAAAAAAGCCAAAGATAGCTATCAATTACTAGTTTTCTTGCTTATGAATCATATGAATGCAAAGTATGTGTTTATGGACCTATAAATGTACCCAAGTGTGTGATTTTGTGTCTACAAGGTGTCATATTATTTCAAGTGTGGTAAAAAATGTTATAATACACTTTAACAAGAGGGACTCACTTAGCCTAGTTTTTCCCTTGATTCGAGGAAAAATAATGGAATCGGGTATCCAATAATTTTTCAACAATCTCTATTTCGATGTTCATCTAATGGTGGTATGCTAAGATCATTTTGAGTTATGTGTCTTATTGTTTTAATAATTCCTCATTAAAACAAGTTTGTGATATGATAAAATGGAAGAGGGCATACTATAGAGGTGGAAAATTTGATCAATATAACTTAGTTCCACCATTGAAGTTTTGGAAGGAAACTTTAATGATAAAAGGGCATATTTATAAAGGAATTCAACCATAAAAGGATGATTAATTTCTACCTAGAATTGGGAAACCCTTCACTCAAGTCCATGTAGAAATATCTCTATATTACAATTTGGGAATCGGTAGTGGTATTAGAGTACCAAGAATCAAGTTAAACTCTCCTTTTTGACATTGACATGTATTAATATCCCACAAATTGTTTTAAATGTTTTTTTATTTTGTGTTTCCAGCTTCCTATCCAGATGAGTGTACGAGTAATCAAGAAACACTAAACAATGTCGAGTATACAAGGGCTTAGTACCTTGGAGATGACGATGGATGATACGGCACAAAGTCGATATATGCATGATATAAAGAAGTTGGATCTGCAAAACTAAAATAGATAAGATTAGATCATAATATGCGGGGTTGCACCCTGACAGTGCGGTTCCAAGAGGATTTTAACTCCCTTGGAGGATGTCAACCCCCTGTGTTAGACAAGATAATAATAGATCATGAATAGTAGTAATGGAATATAAAATGAAAAGTAACTAAAATGACGAGAGGACTTAGCTTGTGCTCTGCTATGGAGATGAACTGGGCATCAAGATGGCAAGATAATGAACCATGGCAAATATTTCTCCCTCAAACTGGTAGAACTTAGTTAAGCTCTTTCTTCTCTTCTTTCTTCTTCCTTGTCCCTTTAAAAAATGTGAGATCTCTCTTGAAATATGGGGAAAACCCCATATTTATAGCTTAGATGTGAGATTAGATTGGGGTTATTCCATTTAAAAAAGGAAAACCCCATATTATAGCTTAGATGTGAGATCAAATTAGGGTTAACAAGAGGGTAGTAAAATAACTTGAGTTAGGGATATGATGTGATCATGTGGGGACCACAACTTGAATTATTAGATGGAGTGGGGAGTATGATTGACATGGTGGGTGAGATAAAATATTCCATTTAAAAAAAGGTGTCGAATGGGTGTATTAATACCCATGGATTGAATAATTTGTAAAGGATGGGGATATGCCAAATGTTGAATTATCAAATGGGTCTACATGGAGCCCATTTGATAATTAATCAAATAACGTGAGTAAATAGATAGGATTTTATTTAATTTAAGAAAAAGATAAGTGAGGATGGAAATTTGATGAACATGAGATGATGGAGGGCTGCTATAACCAAACATAGGTGTCTACATTTGCCCCTTTTGTTGAGTGGTTTGTGATAGTAAGCCACGAGACAAAAACAAAAAGGTTAGATGAAAGATGTGTCCGAGGATGGATGAAGACATGACCAAAGGAAAGATGCCCTAGGAAAAAAAAAGGATCATAATACCAATAAAAATGTATGGCGGTGACTCCAATATCACATCGGTAGAGGAAAATTGTGGTCTCAATGGAGACAGACAACAATGTTCTACAGACCAATGAGTGGGTGAAGACCACTGTAGTATGGATGTAAACCAAGATGACCAATGGGTCATAGGAAAACATCAAAATATGTGCAACTGAATGCGAAAGATGTGTACAATCCTTTATCTGTGAGGAATCATGCGAAAAATCATGCATCCGCAAAAGGGATGTGGATGAAGATAATGATGCCCCAGCATAGGGCACGAGAAGGACACAAGGTGAGTTATATGCGTTGACAAGTACAAGGATGAAAAGGTGCCCCAACATAAGACATAGATAGAATAATCATAAATGTGGACAAGATGAGAAGATAGATAGAAAGGTGAGATAAAATGCCCTAAAAGGGTAATAAATATGATGGCAATCATGTTTCATAGGAAATATGTATAAGTGTTAGCAAATTAGAAGGTGAAGAAGACAAAGAAGTCTTGTTTCTTCGACAAGTATGATAGAGATACTTTTGCAACAAAACAAAAGCAAAGAAAATATTCATGGAAGAGAACAAGATTAGATAGGTGATGGTCGTTATGGTATCTTCCAAGACAAAAATGTCAAAAGAAGATGGGAAGAGATTCTTAGAAATGGATATGATGATGTCCCTATGAGAGGACTGATGAAGATAAAAGATGTGATAGGGTTCTCAAAAAGAGAAGAGGTCAATGTGGCAAAGAGAAGAACAAGAACGGTAATGAAAGGGATAGATGGCGATACATAAACGGAGAAACATTGGCATTGACTATGAATGCCAGATGTAAGGGATGTTGAGAAAGAGAAAAGGGAATAGACAAGAGGATTGGTTGATTATGAGAAGAGCAAGAAATATTGAATATGAAGGTGACAGGGATATGGAATAGAGGGATGGAGACAGAGGAGGAGAAAATAAGGAATGAAAGGGGAGGAAGAAGATAACAAGGAAGGATTTTAGAGAAAGGGGGAAATGAAGAAGGCTAAACAAAGAGAAGACAAGAAAAGAACATAGCAAAGGATGAAATTATGAAAAAGAGAGATTTATTCAAGACGAAAGGTGTGATGAAGGATGGAGCAGAGGAAAACAAAGAGGTAATGGAAAATGAAAGAGATGATAGAGCAAAGAAAATTGAAGGAAACAAATCATAGTGAGGAAATCCAAGGAAAAGAATATGGAACTGACCACATGGAAATGCATGTGGATGATGAGATGATAAAGGAAATGGGATAATGCTGAAGAGTCAGGTTTTTGATGGGGAAGTAAGGAGGAAGTGCGAGGTAAAATGGGGAAAAGGATGATGTAGAGGAAGTAAAATAAGACGAAGATCAAAAAGGAGGAGAAGACAACGAGAAAATTATGTAGATCAAGAGAACCAAGAATGAAGATATTTGGTAAAGAGTGAGAAGCATAAGGAACGTAAAGAGAAACTTGAGGGAAGGAATGACATCGATTGGAAAAGAAACAGAGATGCATGAGATGAGGATATGTTGATGACAAGAAAATAGAGAGAAGGTGTATGATGAAGACAGTGAAGAAATTGGCAAGGAAGAATGGAAGATAGAGAGGTGGCGAGGAAAAAGAAAGGAAGGGATAGGAAAGGTAATTCCAGTGAATGGATGTTAGGATAAATCCACCAATAATGATCAGTAGGAAAGGAGAGGACAAAAGATAAGATGAGGCGAAAGTAAACAAATGGGAAGGGGAACGCCAATGAAGGGATGTTAGGAGAAGTCCTCCAATAATGATCAGAGGACATAGAGGAAGGAAGGACTTAAGATAGAATGGAGGAGGTCAAAGAAAAGGATTCAGGCTATGCAGAATGAGGATGAGTGATTTTTAGGAGAAGTCCACCGATAATTACTAGCGTGGAAACAGAATAGGATGATGAAAGAATGGGAAGATCAATGACAATGATGGGTAATCATGGGAGTAGATATGTGGGAGAACTCTAGAAGATGGAGTGGAAAGAGTAAAGAAAGGAGGGATAGCGATGTGTAGGAAGATGAAAGTGAGGAGAGGATGTAATGGATGAGAATGAAAGAGATAAAAATGAAGAATGAAAGAGATAAAAAATCAAGTAGATGAGAATGAAAGAGATAAAAATCAAGTAGAATTTGCAAACCGAAAAAGTATATTTGTAAACACATTCATGGAGATGATGGATAGATATAGAATTCATATAATGAAATTTTATGTGAATTTTTATAAAAGATGATTTGGATGAGATGAAAGGAACATAGTTATAGCAAGGGCATATAGGGAAACTATGTTTCAAACCTGGATTAGAGATAAACAAGAAAGGTTACCACTCAGGCATTACACTTGTAGCCAATAGTGTGTTAATACATAACCAACGATAGTTAGTTATACCAAAAGATCATGAGAAAAATATGGATGAAAGATGATCTTAATCCTAATATTGACATGAAAAAGGGATCAAAGATGTGACTTGTACACGGAATGGGGATCTCCAAAGGTGGTGTTCCTTAAATCTATGCCCCAAGACTCTAGGAAAGGGAAAGAACAATAGTAGAAAGATTTCTTAAAATGTTGATAAAGGAAGGCTAATCAATGCGGAAAACCTTTAAGATGTCATAATAATAGAGTAGCCATCCTTTGAGGGTATGGTCTAATTTATACATAATATGGATGGCAATAATAATAATAGTCGTCCTTCAAGGGATCGATCTATTTCCTTTGATTTTGCTTGGATTTTGATTTGTATATTTTTTTTTTATTTCTTGCATGAACAGATGTCCTTCGAGGGATCAGTTTGTTTTTGATAACTTTGATTTTTCCTTTTACATACTTGAGTTTGAGCTTCACATGGGGGAGAGTTGGGAATAGCTAAGTAAACCACTTAAGAGGGGATAAGGAATGTACAAGAGACACCTTGGACCCTTTGCATGGCTGCAATAGGAGAATGAGAAGGTAATGGATGTAATGGTTACGGGATCACATCAAAGTAGTGAAGGCGGAATACATAATTAAAATTATTACAATGACAAATGGAAGGGGCTAAAGATGGCATAACAATCTAAGGATGTAACTAAGTTCTCATTAGTAGATATGTTAACATAGAACCTGGTCGCAAAGTGTAATGCATTAAGAGATTTCATCTCGGTTTACCACCATGAGAGGGAAAATAGTAAAAATTTGCAATAAGATGAGATGATAGCCAAGTAGGAAACAAAACTAACATATGACCACAATGGTGGATTTAGATGAAAATAAATGATGCCCCAAGAGAGACATAAATGGAAGGACAATCATGGCCTCAAAGGAGGGCTTGATGAAATAAACGGTGTCCCAAAAGAGACACACATATAGCCACAATGGTGGAATTTGAAATAGATGGTGCCCTAGAAGAGACACAAATATAGCCACAAAGGTGGACTTGGAGAAAAAGGTCCCTCAATGGAGAGACAAACATGGCCTCAAAGGAGGGCTTTGATGAAAAAGATGATACCCCAAAAGGAGCATAAACATAAAAGAACAAATATGGCCTCAAAGGAGGACTTGGAATGAGATGAGAATTTGGATATAATTAATTTAGATTGAATGGATATGAATAAGGTAGAAAAAACAATCTCAAAGAGAAAAGTCTCCTAGTAACAAAGGGGTTGTATAGATGAGATGCGTTCAAGGGTAAGGGAAGGTTGTTCCCCTAATGAGTTAAATGTGAATGAGGTAAAGGATGTCAAAAGAGATTGGATGAGATTATTTTAGATTTGGATGGGGTAAACGATCGAGACCACAAGTGTGCTTACTAAGATAAGCGACATTGATGAACAATGGAGGGAATTCCTTAGGAGGAATGACATGGGCTGGATGGATATTAAGGGATGATGTGGATGGAGGGATCATGGGAGATCTGACATATGGGATATGGATTAGATTCAAGGTAGATGGAGAAGGAAATTTCCCTGAATGAGGAAATCATCTTTCTTAATAAGGTTGTGGACAATTGACCGAAAGGCCTTACAATGTTCGATATCATGACCTGGGGTACGATGATAAGCGCAAGTGCAATTAGGATTGAACCATGATGGCTTGGGACCATAGGCATTGAAGGCTTTAATAGGAGTAAGTTTAATGGTAGATGTTAGATTTAAATGTCAAAGGCTATTTGTGTAATACCCCATTGAAGTGTCATGTGGAAGATAATTCTTGTGGTTTTTGATAGGATATCTCAACTTGGAGTTAGGAGAAAAAAGTGGACATAGATTGGATGGGTGAATTTCATGTTTTGGAGGACAAATCAAATTTGTTTGAAGGATGGTATTGTTTAGATGTGGATTGATCATTGCAAGATGTTGTAGATGGAAAGACTGATCCTAAAATAGATGTTGTGACATTGAATTGTTGAGAAGAGGGAAAACATGAATGTTTCCGAGGAGGCGCAGGGGACTATCGGGGATGTTTGCCCTGAGCCTCGGACTTCAACCAAGAAGATTTAACTCTAGCGAGGATGAAAATAATTTTAACCGAGAGGATCGATAATGGTGGTGTGGTTATTAATAGAGAAAATTTCCTAAAATAAGACGAAGATGATAATGAAGATGATAATGAAGAGATAGGTGTTTGTATGATGCGATTAATGATATCGATGTGAGATGTGGATTGTTTCAGTTTTGGCATGGGAAGAGTAGATTTTTAGAGGGAGAAGGTAAAGATGATCCAAGGGGTATCTTTGATAGGGTTATAGATCATGGGGATTTGGTTGGTGTGACAGAAAAATTAGGCAAAGAGTATTGGGATAACACTGGTGATGTGGCCATGGGCGAAGATATAGGTAAAGATGCCAAGGTAGGGATAGGTGAATTTCTTAATATGTTAGATATAGGGATAGTAGGAATAGATGAAGATGTGGGCATTTTTGGAATATGTGGAGATGTGAGTAATGTGATAACCGATGGAGTAGACCTTATGGGTAAGGGTAATGTAGAAAATGTAGGAGAATTTTTGGATGTAGAAGTAGAAGGGACTGGTTGTTTCATAAATGTTTCGAGGGGTAAGAATGATATGTTAGCTAATGGGGTTGATGTCGAAGGTAGGGTTGTAAGGGTGCATGTTGTAGAACTGAGTTTAGTTGGGATGGTTGTGAGTAATGTAGGTGTAGTAATAGGTGTATTTAAGGCAGATGTGGGTGAAGAAATAGATGGGAGAGATGTAGGGATATGTGTGGATACAGTGAGGCCAAAATGGGTGTTAAAGATGGATCTAATGTGGTGGATTGGGGTGTTTTTGAAGCGGTCGAAGTGGATGGCATAGTTGAATTTGATGTGGATGTGATAAGGATAGGATAAGGTGCAGGTTTAGCACAAGTAGTGAAAGTTGATATAAGTGTGGCAGGCTCTAAATAAGGGATGGGAATAATGTCCACTTTGTGGGAACATGCGGAGTTGGCGATAAGATAAGATCTTGATTGACATTGTCAACCATACAAGCATTTTATAGTTGAGATGTAAAGGGGGTGAAAGGATTTTTTGGTGGTTGATTAGTTTGTGCAGTGGAGGTATCAATTTGGATATCCCCTTGATTTATAAGTTGTTGGGCATGATCTTTGAAGGAACGACATCTCTCAATGTCATGACCTTTGACTTGATGATATTTACAAAAGTAGGCCTCGTGATACCAAATAGGCTTGGGTTGCGAGTTGTCCACAGGTCGTATGGGAGGAAGTTGGATGGAGTTTACACTCATCAACTTATCACATGCAAATCTGTATGATTCTCCTAAAGGAGTGTAATTAGTTTTTGATTGAGGAGATCATTGTTGAGACCATGTTCTTGGTGTAGATGGGGATGAGGTTCAACCACCACGGTGTTGGTTGCAGCCTTGAACTCGTCATTATGTGTGAATGGTTTTGTTGGTGTGTGTTATTTTCCACATCATTAGGTGAGTCATCTCACTTAGGTGAGATCGTAGGTCCATGTGTCCTTTAGGGGTCATTATGAGATTCCCTTACGCGTCGTAGCACGTCAGTGCGTCAGTGTGTCATATGTGTCATTGGGAGTTACACTTCTATTCTGGGAATGTAACTCCCCCTCTCTACTCAAGTTGTCATGATTGCAGCACTGGGGTTACTCAACACCTCCTATATGTACACCCCATTTGATCTATGAGATAGAGGAGAGTTTTATGGCTTAACCAGTTCTTGCCCATGTTTCAAATCTTTGCATGCACATTTGGTTGATGCTCACTCCTCCCGAGATCTCTTCACATTGTTGTTCACATGTCTGTTGATGTGCACATTGTCCCTCATGATCCTCGCTTACGGGTTTTAAACCCTCTTTCATGGTATCGAGCGGATCTTGTGGATCCGCATGTGCACTCGCCGAAGTTTTTGGTTTTTCGGCTTCTAGCGTGATCTTGATTCTTGTGCATGTGTCGTAATGGTTATTCTGATCGTGCTCTTCTTGCATTGATTTTAGGCATTTATACCTCTATTCATGTTCGTGGGTTCCAGTTTCTTGCTCAGGTGTTCGAGGTTGTTGTTTGAGTTTCTGGTGTTTTTAAGGTTTTGTGTCCTTGACCGCTTGATTCCTTGGGGTTAGTATGCAGTTTTGGAGGAGGTTTTACTATTTAGGTTGCAGATCTGGTTTCAGTGTAGATTTCTGAAGTTCTTAGAAGGTGGTGCAGAGGGTGTTTTCTGGCCAACTCAGCCCCAGCTCGCCAAGCTGGGCACCGAGTTTCCTTCCTCCTCACTATCTCACTTCATTCTCACCCCTCATACCAGCTCGCCGTGGTGCGTTCATGCCGGTTTGGGCTCGTGGTTCCACATTGGCTCACTTTGGCCACGTAGTTTCTTCGCTTCTCACGTTGAAGGCCTCTTGCCTTACACTCGGGCTCTTGCTTGTGCATCTACATCCACTCCAGTTCCTCCCTATCCTATTTTTTTGGATGAACCTGTGCTCATATTGAAGTGGATCTTTACCTTGGCCATACGTGACCATCGAGCTCATCCATTTTTCCATTCTTGGCCCTTGCATCACGAGGTCATTTTTTTGTTGCTTCCAGTCAGTTTCCCTAGTTCACTCCTCCCATTGGAGAATCTTGCTCACGCGTGCCTTCTCTGCTCAACAGTTAGCTCTATCACATTGGTTTCACCTGTTCGCCCAACACGTGGTTTAGCTCCCCTCGATGGCACATAGTCTTTAACTCAACTCAAACATTCTACCAACTCGCGAACTTCTGCTGAATCTGGAATATAACTTTGTCAGATGTTTTGGAGCTCTTATGCATGCTGCCAACTCTAAGTAGTCATGTGTTGGCCCCTTGCACTCTGCTCAAGTTGTTTCTTGCTTGCAAATAATCTTGAAACGATGGTTACAGTCTACACGTGGCCCTAGTCACTTTGTTGGATAGTTTTAATTCTGTGTTTTCAACACGTGGTCACCTAAATCTGTGTAGACTGTGTTCAAGTCAGCTCCATGCCTTGCTCAATGGTTTGACATCCACATGACAGCCTACAAACTGACCTATACACCATCCAGCTCGGTCAACATTTCAACATGGGCCCTCTCTCCCTTTTAAACTTGTTTGGTGGTTTAAAAAATTCCTCTTTTTTTTTTTTAATGTTTTGAGGTCAAAAACATTCACATTCATGGCATGTAATTTTTTTTAGGGCCTTTTTCACTTGTATTTAATGTCCTTCCTTTGAATGTCGAAGACGGATGGAGAGGTCCGGGGTTGGCAGGAGGCTAATCCCCCCTCGCAAGCAAAACAAAACCTTGCTAAAATTTGATGTCGTTTCCAATGAGTAGTCACACGATACCCTTTGCACTCATTTCGAGCACCTTTTTAATGTGTTTGTAGCATTTATTGGCATTTTCCATCAGTTGTGAGAATTGTAATAATGCCATAACTTTTGACTTGTAGCTCATTTTTTAGCACTTCTTTGGTCAAAGTTGCATGATTTCTCACACATTACATGATGGCATTGTCAGTTTTGTAAATACACTACTTTATAAAGTTCCACATTCTGGGGGGGTTGATTGTACTCTTGGGCTTTCACACGCAGACGCATTATCAGCCGAGTCCGACATCTTGCTTTTGTGCATCTTGCATTTTACATCATGGAGAGTGCTCTTTCCATACTTGAGTGTCATAGGATCATTTTACATCCTCCACCACTTCTCATCGGGAGAGGGGACTATTCAGCTTGGCGTGCTTCCATGGAATGTTACTTCACCCACAAGGGTCTTTTACCCTTCTTGCTTGGGCCAATTCCTGCACCCACTGATCATCATCATCTAGAGGAATTTCTCGACACTTGTGACCACATCTTTGGTCACATGATGATGCATGTCTCTCATTCTCTTTGGTTTCACGTGGCAGACTCAGATCCACCCCACCGTGTCTGGAGCATTCTTCAATCCCTCTATGGAGACCCTTCACATACTGCAGACGTTGTTATTACTGCTGATTCAGTTGTCTCCTCATTCTTCGTGTGATGGTAGTTCCACTAACATAGACTCGTTTGGTTCTACTTCTGATGATGAGGATTGTGCACCTAGTTCTGATGTCGAGAGTACTACAGAGGACTCTTCTCCTCTTTCTCTCACTATTCCAGAGAGTGTTGACATCCCACATCTCATCAAATATCAAGCAATCTCATACTCAGTCTCACATCATCATTATACCAGCCTCCTTTCCACTTCCAGTGTGCGAGGCCCACTTCACTCCTCTACCTTCATTGGATGACTCATACCTATCTGACATCGCTCTTCTGTTTGTTGAGCCCCCTCATTGGGACAAGTATCTACCTGACCTTAGTCATATTTTCATAGAGTCTACTTGTGATGCACTACAGGTCCCTCATCCATCTACAAGTGTGTTTCAGAGGAGTTCATCATCTCTGTTGTTGGGAGTTCCCCTTATGGGAATCATGTCACTTCCACATTTCCAAAGACCTTCATTGATCCACCCTCAGCTTTGTGGATCCCTTTTTGTTGTGGAGGATGTTTTGTTCCCTTCACATCACTTGGACATCCTTTCTATGGGTGTTCCTCTTCACTCTGATAGTTCTACGCATGTGGCATTACCTTTGGTTCCTTGGCACTCACTCGCTAGACCTATGTCACACTTCCATGCACCAGACTCAGAGTTCTTCGTGTTGTTGCCTTTAGTTTCCTTTGTGGAGTGGGCGGACTTCCAACATGTCATTTCTATCCTTCCTAAGGGTAGGCACACAGTTCATTGCGGTGGCTCTTCTTCAGTCCAGAGGTAGAGGATCTCGTCATCGACATTATTTTGGGAGACTTCCTAGAGTTGCAGAGTTCAAATCCATCCATGGCATCTTCTGCATTCCTCTCATCTCCCTCTTCTTCTCTCTTCTTCTTCTTTCTAAGAGATTGCCTCTTTGTACATGGGTACCTTTTCAGGCTCGTCTATGGCCGGGACCCATATTTGGCATCTTTCTTAGATTAGAGAGTGTTTTTTCTCTTGTGGTGGATGTTTTTCCACTTTGGGTTTTCCTTCACTGCTTGGGACCTTTTTCTTGTGCATGGGTACCTCATCAGGCTTTGTGTCGGGACCCATTTCTCATTTCTGACTTGCCACCTCATCCTAAGTTACGATGAAGGGGGTGTTGGTGTGTGTTATTTTCCACATCATTAGGTGAGTCATCTCACTTAGGTGAGATCGTAGGTCCATGTGTCATTTAGGGGTCATTATGAGATTCCCTTACGCGTCAGTGCATCAGTGTGTCATGCATCAGTGTGTCATATGTGTCATTGGGAGTTACACTTCTATTCTAGGAATGTAACTCCCCCTCTCTACTCGAGTTGTCATGATTACAGCATTGGGGGTTACTCAAAGACCTCCTATATGTACACCCCATTTGATCTATGAGATAGAGGAGAGTTTTATGGCTTAACCAAGTTCTGCCCGTGTTTCAAATCTTTGCATGCACATTTGGTTGATGCTCACTCCTCCTAAGATCTCTTCACGCTTGTCATTCACACATCCGTTGATGTGCACGTCGTCCCTCATGATCCTCACTTGTGGGTTTTAAACCCTCTTTCAAGTTTGGTGGATTCAAATTTTGATTTAATAGAACTTAGTTTAAGATGACCTTGCTCAATGACACGGGTTTTGAGTTTGTGAGCCATTGTGAAAGCTTCATCAAAGGTTTGAAATGATTGGATCTGTAAAGTGGATGATATATGTTTGGCACACAAACACGAGAATAAGTCGATGAGTTTGGTTTGTGGGATAGTGAAGGATAGTTAGTTTATAACATCATGCCACCATGTGACAAAGTCGGCGATGGGCTCATTTTCATACTGTCGAATGGTATATAGATCAACGATAGTGGTCTTGCATGTGATATTGATAGAAAATTGTTCTAAGAACAACTGTGCAAGTTGGGTGAAAGATAATAAGGAATGTTGTGGATACTGTTGTACCAGTCCAACCCAAGACTAGACAAAGACATAGGGAAAGTGTGAAGAAGTAGATCATGATCATGCGCAATAAGACAACATGCATGTTTAAATGTAAGGAGATGTTGTTGGGGATCTTCTTTATTATTGAACTTATTAAATGTAGGAATTTTCCAATGAGGAGGGTAGGGTTTAATTGGAACCGATGGATGAATCGGTTCGTTACAAATTTGTTCATAGGATAAGGTGTTTTTGGATGCTACGGTAATAGTTTCTACATTGACCAAATGATTCATTAAGGCATGAATTGAATCACTCGAGATGTTGTAAGGTCAATATTGGATCGGTTGTGTGGTTTGAAAATTAGTTTGGTAAGGCGAATGATGTGTTTGTGGGTGTGTGGGTGTTTGGTGAAGCGTCCAATAAGGCAATTGATAAGTTTGTAGATAGGATGTTTACGAAATGGTTTGATAAGACCGTTGATTAATTTATGGATATGTAGGTGTTGGAGGGACTACTTGGCAAAGAATAACATGTGTCACAGGTTGGGATTGCTGCATAGGCTGGTGTTGAGCAATAGGGGCATGACGATGAGCGGGGATATGTGTGTTAAGAATTTGAGACAGTGGATAGGCCTATTAATGGAATTGTCAAAATGGGATGTGGGTGGAATGCGATCCACCAATTTTGGAGATTGGGAGGATTGAGAGATTATAGGATATTTCTGGAGTAAGAAGTCATATATGGGGTTAGGAGGAGATTTGAGTGTATCTAGAGGAGCAAGAGATGGTGGTGTGATTGATTTAGGAAGACTAGCTTGATGAGGGATATGAGGGTTGGTGTCAAGGTGGGGAGAATTTTGTATGACATGGTTCTCATGAGGTGAGACCATGGAGACTAGAGATTGAGTGACTGAAGGCGTGGTTTTGAGTTTAGAATCTGTTGAGTGAGATCATCAGAGGAAGTAACTTTATTGGATAGAGCATATTGTTGTTTTGTCTCGATTTGGGAGAGAGCGAAAATAGGTGTGAAATAGAGAAACATCTGTTTATGTATGTTGTTGAAAAACAAATCAAGCAGAATATTTTTAGCCTCATGATTAATTTAGAGGATGTGAATAGAAAAGAAAAGTAGGTAATGAAGTGTCTAAAGGAGTCTAAGGTTAGTTTCAGGTAGTTATGGATTGGGAGATGTATAAGATGGTTATATGTTGGGTGTTTAGGTCCCAATCAATTAACCAGGTGAGAGGAATGTTTTGATGTGTTAATTATGTTTGTGCAGTCTCAGGCAGTGTGTGATAAGTGAAATGCAGAGAGTTAAATTCTTTACTTAAGCTATGTGATCAGGTAGGATGCAGAAGGTTTGTTTTAGACCAAAATGAAATGTGACATTTGATGTATACAGACACTCAAGAAAGGGAAAGTTCGATGCAAAAAGAGAAAATAGAGAAAAATGAGAAATACCTAGAGAATCACTTATTGGTGTTATTTGATTACACTTGATGATGGCGTACTTGGAAGTGATATTCAAAGTGGCTGAACGCACTTGGGTATCCTAAAATTACAGCATGAACAATCTCGGACGGGGTCGGTGACTGGAGACTTGGGGCATGTTTTATGTTTAACAATTGATCTTTGATGGCGTAACTCTATGGTCGTCAGGTCGTAGGTGTCACCTATAAAAAGAAAATAAACATAATTAGCTAATATGGTCGAATTAATAAATAATTATATTTCAAAAAATTCCTAAATGTGTATTTGAGATGAATTACGTATGGGACCTAAGCAAATTGAGATGACCGAACTTAATTGATAAAGCGTTAATATTCACAAGCCAAATCTCAAGGCGATAAACTAAATTAATTGACGACTCGATAAAAACTAAATAAGGTGTTAATTAAATAATGACATATATTCTAAATAAATGGTTTGTATAACTCAAAACAAATTATATCATCCTAATATTATTTGTGAGTGCGATGTAAACTTTTGGTGCATATGGCTTAAGATAAAATATATAATCCTAATATTATTTGTGAGTGTTATTATTAAGTCAAACTATGGGCCCTAAAGCGACTGTATAATCATTATTAAGAAAGCTTGCATGAATTTGAAGTGAAGTTAGGAATAGTCGAATGAATTATTTAGAAGAATCTTGTAGGCTGCGTGGGTATTGGTTTTCCTATGTATTTTACACAATGATCATTCAATGAGCAAACTATCGAGCAAAACATAAAGAGTGCATTTTATTGTGTTGATGGATGATTGATCGATAGAAAATCATGCTTCCTATTACATGTCATGTTGATATTGGCTTTAGAGAACAAACTAACAAAATCTAATTAATACGAGAGATACTTTCTAAAATGAACATATTGAAATATTGATATTTATTCTTTAGAGATGACATTAACATATTATCTTTTCATTCATTTCTTATGTGCTGACACCGCGTATGAAGGAAAATTGGACTCCGCGTAAAAGTTTGAAATCTTTTAAATGTGTGGTTGATTTGATTTTTCTTTATACAAAGGTTGTGTGGAGCTAAGTGGTTCCAGATGCATGGCCGAGTGGTCTAGGATGGGGGAATACACAGTCTTGTTTGGTTATGGTTGATTGGATCCACGTGAAGTGAAGTGGAAGAAGCGATTAAGGAGTGCGGCGTGAGGAAGGCTCGGACGAGGAGGAAAATTAGGTGGAGTGCATGTCGTAGCGAGATCGATTGGGTAAAAGGGAGATAGGTAGAATGGAATCGGTGGGTAGATAGGTAGATGGAGAGTGGAGTATGTGGTGAGTGAAGGGAAAGAGCTGTGTGGGAGAAAGAGATTGGGAGATGAATGGGTTGGAAGGAAGAGTCAATGGGCTCGGTTAAGGAGCTGTGTGAAGTAGAGTTGGTGAGGACAGTATGGTGTGGGCTGTGGAGAATGGGGAGATATATGTGGAGTTGGGAATGAGTGGGAGAATGGGGAGGGGTGAGGCGGTTGAGTAGTTGCGAGTGGAGGGACGTTGGTGGATGGTTGGGAGAAGTGGATGGGAGCTCGGGTGAGGGAGAGGTGGAGTTTGTGATGGTGGGGAGAAGTGTATGGAAGCTCGGGTGAGGAGAGGTGGCGAGATGAGTGGGAAGGAGGAATGTGAGGTCGGGAGGAGATATCTAGATGGAGAGTTGAGTGAGAGGTGGGAATGGAGCTCGTTGGAGAGTTGAGTTGGATGAAGAAGCTAGATGGGAGCTCGGGCAGAGGGGAGTATGGAGATCGGGGTCGATGGAGGGAATGAGTGGGCTCGGTGAGGAGAAGGGTAGGTCGGTTAGGGGGAAGAAGGGAATGATAGGAAAGTGGTCGAATGGCCATGTTAGAGGAGAGAAGAGGTGGGGTGAGAGGTAGGGTATAGGTAAATAAAAAAATTTAATTAAATTTTAATGTATTTTATAAAAAAATTGTTTTTTTCTAATTAATTGTTAATTATGTATGTAATTTATATTAATATCATTATGATTAATAATAAAAATGCATTTGATAATGATTATAACAAGTTAATTAAAAACTTGAAGCACGTACCTCTGAGACAACTTAGACCATTGAATGGAAAGATGACACCACACGGAGGGCAATAATACTAAACCTTGTAAACAAGTGAGTAAAAATAATGAAAGATGCAAAATATATATCACATTACGACAATTAAGTAAGTACAGTTAATTTTGATTCATTCCCCATGCGAGTAGATTTCAACATAAAACAAGAAGAGCACGTAACTCCTAGCAATTTCGATGAGTGATCGTACTAACCTAAAATCGAAAAATACTAAGATATTGCAAACAAGAAAGTTAGAAAAGATGAGTAAAATAACAAAAAAATGACCAAATCTAGGATCTTGTCACACCGAGGCGTGCCAAATGTTGATCTGCGTTTCCAGCTTCCTGTCCAAATGAGTGTACAAGTAATCAAGAAACACTAAACAACGTCGAGTATACAAGGGCTTAGTACCTTGTAGATGACGATGGATGATACAAGCGCAAAGTTGATATATGCATGATATAAAGAAGTTGGATCTGCAAAACTGAAATAGATAAGATTAGATCATAATATGTTGGGGTTTCTCAAGGACAGTGTCGATTCCAAGAGGATTTTAACTCCCTTGGAGGATGTCAACCCCATGTCAGACAAGATAATAATAGATCATGAACAGTAGTAATGGAATATAAAATGACAAGTAACTAAAATGATGAGAGGACTTAGCTTGTGCTCTGCTATAGAGATGAATCGGGCATCAAGATGGTAAGATAATGAACCATGGCAAAGGTTTCTCCCTCAAACTAGAAGAACTTGGTTAAGCTCTTTCTTCTTTCTTTCTTCTTCGGTCCTTTGAAAAAAATCTATCTCCCTGAAATATGGGAAAAAAACCCATATTTATAGCTTAGATGTGAGGTTAGATTGGGGTTAACAAGTAACCGGGGTTGAGTAAAGTAACCTGAGTTAGGGATATGATGTGATCACATGGGGACCATGACTTGAATTATTAGATGGAGTGGGGAGCATGATTGACATGGTGGGTGAGATAAAAGATTCCATTTAAAAAAGGGTGTCGATGGGTGTATTAATACCCATGGATTGAATAATTTGTGAAGGATGGGGATATGCCAAAAGTTGAATTATCAAATGGGTCTACATGGAGCCCATTTGATAATTAATCAAATAATGTGAGAAAATAGATAGGATTTTATTTAATTTAAGAAAAAGAGAAGCGAGGATGGAAATTGGATGAACATGAGATGACAGAGGGGCGCTATAACCAAAAATAGGTGTCTACAGTTTTTTCTTGCCATCATAGATCAAGGTTTTTAAAACCCATGCATAGGTCTTCAAAATTACTCGTAAAATGTTATTCATGTAGTTCTTACAATATATTCTCTCAAAGCTCTTACTTTTCAGAGAGCACAAATCATTATTAATAACATAAAAACTGTCATTCTAAGAATATCCTTACTCAGTTATAGGATGGGTTTTGAGTTATTGAACATGTATATCTTGTCTCTGATTTAACAAAAAATGAATTATGTAGATATTAATTTCAAATTCATAACTAATAAATACAATGCTAACAACACAGATCTAACATAAGCAATAAGCTAAATGAAAATGAAACCCTAAGTGTAAGAGAGAGAATAGAAGACTTAGCTAATTTTGTAATTGATCTTGAAATTTCTTGGACTAGAAAACTAATAAATAGGAGAGAATTGTCACAAAAACACTCAAAAAATTATGCAATCATCAGATGAGCCTAGACTTGGGCAAGGGAACCTAGGTGATAGAGACCTCTAGTGAGTGCCTCGCTAGATGATGCAAAATTTTCCTATAACTTTCAAAAATCTCCCATAAATCTTATTTTCCTAGTGTCGCAAGGTGGTTACTAACCTTCGTTGTTGGTCTTATGTATTTCGCTAGATGATCACAAAATTTTCCTATAACTTTCAAAACAAATGATCTCCTACAAAACCAAAAAACACCTAGAAGCTAGTTTATGTATTTGGGAACTAGTGTCTTTGTTGAACTGAGGACCCAAGTAAGAATCTAACTCATTCTATGAATGTAACTTTGTTATGTTCATGTACTATTCAAGCCTATACTGAAGCTCTAAGTTGCTTTATGGTGTGACTGATTCACCCAATGTATGCCCCTTCATTTGGGGTGCATGCGATGTCACTAGGAGTATCTAGCACAAAAATGGAGAGGATTAGATGTTGATTTGAAATTGTATCCATACAAGAGTGGAGGGAATGCGCATGGTAGAAACCAAGGCACATGCAAATAAAGTGGCTAGGACATATGTTAGTGTAAACAAGACAAAAACTTATATAGAAGACAATGTGTAATATAGCAAGAAAGAAGACAACATAGACCATGAAAAGAAGGTTTCAAACATGGGACATTACTCACAATGTCACAGATAAATCAAGGCTGAAGTAGCCAAAAAATGCATACAAGAATTGAACAAAAAGACATAGTGCATATCCCAAAAACAATAGTATACAATAGCAAACAGTAACAAACAAAGTTTCTGACAATCATGGTGGTAAATAGTCCTGCAAAAAATAAAATGATGCATATGAAGCACCCATTATCATGTTAGAAAGATAAAATTATGTATATATCGATATAATAGTGTGTGCTAGTAAGAATAGGAAGTAGTATAAAATGAAACAATAACACATATAGTGTGTAAGAAAGTAGATGTCCCCAGGAGCCTCGGTGGGACTGGTAAGAAGTACAGTGCCAAGCATCCATGCTGCATGTAAAGAGATATAAAAATTCTACACTCACAACTAGAGAACAAGTGAACACATATGTGTATATGATAAAGATAATGACATACGAAATATTCTTCTAGCATGTGAAACAAAGTGTACATGTAAACATAAGTAATTAAGAGTATGTGCAACCAAGATATGGAATATGTTGTAAATGAATGAGATGGAATGGTATGCAATGTGAATGTGATAGGAGCAGCATGCCCCCGAGTGGATGTGTACAAATGTGTATGAGATGAGGTTCATTTATAAAAAAACCCTCGATAATCAAGAATGAACCATAGAATAAGAGTGCATCATCGGGAAATGGTTTGAGCATGTGTGCTAGATAAATAGATTAATGAAGGATAAAGTGTAAAGTGGAGAAGAGGTGAGTTTCATTTCAGATTGAGACCCTCAATATTCTATTATGAACCATGAAACTATAGTGCATCATAGGTTAGTATTACATGAGAGAACAAAGTGCTAGAAAGATGTATCATAAAGCACAAAGTGTGAAAGGTGCATTTGTGAGGTTTGTAGATGTAGTATTCACTCAACGATCAAGTGTAAACCTTAACACAAGAGTGCGTCATTATAGGTAGTGATGATACAAGAGGTGTGTCAATGTATGTAAGATGAATGAGAAAGACTATATGTTCAACATGAAGTATGATATTAGAAATGAATTAAACCCACGATGATGTTAGGAGGAGGGAAGTAAGCATGATGCCCCCCAAATGTGTGATGAGGTAGAGATCTAGTCAATGTTGATAAGGGGGTCAATGTAAGGAGTAGTTTCTTTCAAAAAAATGATCAGTTGTAACTTATGTAGGATTGATAATGTTGCAGAAGACTTGATAGGAGAAGAGGGTGGACTGAATTTGGGAGGCAGCTTGCTTAGTTTGACTTGGTAATGTTGTAGATGACTTGAGTGGAGGAGGAGTTAGACCAATTTTTAGAGGAAAGTGTTTAGGAGGCTCTTGAATTACATTATTAATGATGGTATGATTCTCATGAGACATAGATGAATCAAATTTAGGAACCCATTCAGATGTAGTAGTTGGAATGTAGCAACATTTTGTGTAGCAAATGAAATGAGACCATAATTCTTAAGGTGGCCAATTTATCATTTTAAAACATAACAATCATTATCATTATGTCCATTAATTTGATGGTAATTGCAATATGGATGTCCTTGATATTTTACAAGCCGATAAGGAGGATAATAATGAGTAGATGACAAGTTGATCAATTGATGCTTAAGAAGATCAGGAAGAATGTCATGTTGCTTAGCATTTAAGTCAAACTTGAGATGTGTTGGTAATGGTAAATCTTGAGGTGCGTTGCTATGAGAACATTTAGAAGGCATATAATTAGGATGAGGAGAATGAGTTGTATAAGGAGAACTAGCATGAGCATGAGAAGCATCATTGAGATGTTGAATTCCAAATTTAAGAGATGTAATCATGGATTCCATAGCTTGAAATTTATCTTGAAATAAAGAATGTAAATCTTGAATGGATTTGTAAATAGATTGATTGGAATTAGAACCAAGAGAGTCATTAGAGAGATGATCAAATATATCACTGACTTGAGCAAGTGGTGTATCAAGAGGGAGGTGAATAGAGTGTATGGATTTTTGGAGAGCACCTTTGCAAGATGGGTGTATTTGAAGTAATTGATATAAGGGGATTTGAGGAGCTTTATAATCCATTAAAGAAGGAAAAATGAGGATCTAAGAGTGTTTAAATGAGACTAGTTCACCGAATGATTTAACAAAAATGGAATTTATGTTAAACCCTAGATATTTCAAATTCACAACTGATAAATAAAATGCTAATGGCATAGATCTAACACAAGCAATAAGATAGATGAAAATGAAACCCTAAGTGCAAGAGAGGGAATAAAATACTTAGCTGATTTCACAATTTATCTCAAAGTGTATTGGTTTGGAAAACTAATAAAAGGAGGAGGGAAGTGTCTCAAACACACTCGAAAAATTACGAATTTTCCAAATGAGCCTAGACTAGGGCACCTAGGTGGTAGAGACCTCTAGTGGGCCCCTATGACTGCGTAAAATATCAAAATATGATTTTCCTGGTGTTGCAAGGTGGTCACTAACCTTCATTGTTGGTCACCTATATGTCATTGGATGATCACAAAATTCACATGTAACCTGTAAAACAAATGATCTCCTATAAAACCTAAAAACACATCAAATACTAAAAATAAAAATATGCAAATGGGGAGTCATAATGAACCCAATGGTCACCCAACAAAGTGAACTTATGACCGAGCATTGCACTATATATCTATGTAGTTCTTTTGTGTGTGTGTGTAGAAATCGTGCCCTATGAATCTCTTTTGCAATATGCACTTGATAACGAGAAGTAGATGTAGATGCAAAGAACATAGATAGATGTGTGTATGAAAAAATGAACTTCCCCTCATATGCGTGTATACAGAAAATGAATTCCCTTGTCCTTTGAGTGAGTGCTAGATGAATGCCTTTGATTCTCTTAGAATTCCTTTGGATGTAACCTTAGGTGATGATAGTAGATGCTTAGAGCTTGGTCCCTTATTATGGTCACATAGATTTATATTTATATGATTCCCTTGTTTGAATTTTGTAATTGACAACTAAAAGGCCGACTCATAAGAAAATAAGATTCCCAAAAGATAAAAGAGTCCCAAAAGAGGAAAGTAAGATATAAAAGGTCGTGGGCGCCCCGAAGGGGATGAGGTTTCCTATGTGTCGCCATCCTATCTAGGCGATGGTGTCCAAAGTCAAGAAAGATAAAGCAATGAAGATCATACTAGGATGTGGGGTATGTAAGACCAAAAAGGAAACAAGAAAGACAAAAAGAGGCCAAAGATAGATGACAATTACTAGTTTTCTCGCTTAGGAATCATATGAATAGTAGTATGTGATTAGGACCTAAAAATGTACCCAAGTGCGTGATTTAGTGTCTATAATTTACATTATTGTTAGAACTCTTATAACCAATAATTATTATTAAGAATAAAGAACTTAAGGTCTCATGTTCTTTCAATTTACATGATAAGGAATAACCCACCACATTTTTCCCTTCTTGTACAAAATTTCATAACCATATCCCATTAGTATGGTCTCCATAATTTATTGTCTTGCTAAATATACATGTTATTCCCAAAAATACTTCATGTTGTGATGATATGTTAGTATATGGAAATTTTGACCCAATAGACATGGTCTTTAATGAGCAACTACATAAGTAATAGACAAAATTTCCTTTTCAAATGTTGATTTGGCTAGATTATTTCATGTAAAATTCATGTTATTTAACAAAGCAAATGTCTTCTTTATTTCATATGCATGGTTCTAATTCATGTAAACAACATAAATTTTAATTACAAGAGAGTTTTTGAAATTTGACATCACAAGAAAGGGGTGGTACTCATGGCCTATTTAAGAAGATTAAAGGCATGCTTTATTGGTGTAGATAATGTAAAAAACATTTTTTATAGCATGATAATTAACGGAGCCAACATCATACCATAGTCCTTGAAATTTTTTTGAAATATCATAAAGAATTTCATAAAGAAATTTGGGTTTTAAGTTTGATCTAGTTTTGTATATTTTAAATTTTTTTGGGATCCATTCAACCCCTTCTTCTAAGAAAATATGACCAAGATATTCCACTTTTTAGTGTCAAAAGAGAACTTGGAGGACTTGGCATATAATTGATTGTCTATAAGGAGATACACGGTGTAGTCTAGCTGGAAAATATGTTATTTTCACATATTAGTCTAAACAAAGAATTTTGTTAAGGAAAAATAAGATGAATTTATAAAGAAAATACTAAAATAATCTAGTTCGTTAGGTTGTAGAAAGTTGAAGACACATTTGTAAGACAAAAAAATGTCACTAAAAACTTCTTGTGGTTTTCATGGGTTTGAAAGGATGTCTCGTGGATATCTTCTTCTCTTAATTGAATATAATGGTAGTTGGATCTCAAATATAGATTAGAAAAAAACCTTCCTGTGCATTCATCCAATAAATATTTTCTATCGACCATGCTTGAACCTTGTCCTTAACTATTATTTTGTTTAATTCCTAAAAATCCACACATAACTATCATGAAAAGATTTCTTATGAATAAGGAACACTATAGAGGATATGGAATCACACTTGGTCAAATGAATCCTACATCTAAAATTCATTAAGCATATTTTCAATTTCATTTTTACCATGTATGAGTAATGGTATGACTATATGTTTGGTGGTTAAATCCTAGGAAGTTTTTGTATGGCATGGTAATAGAAGAATTGTGGCGGTAATATCTAAGATGTTGCAAACATCTATGAGTACATGTTGAGAATGATTTATAATTTTGTTAGTGGTATAAATGTCCATTTTTGTGTGATGATCCATAAGCCAAGTGTATATTCCATATTAGGCTTCACCAACACATACACTATGAATCCTAGCTTACGAAATGGTTGTAAAATAGATTCAAATGTTGCAAGTACATATGAATGAAATATTTATCCTATAGAAATCCAAGAAGGGTAAAATTCTTATGGATAAGATAACTCCACTGCCATTTCACCATGTAACTCACCAAAATGTACATGTTACTAACATTAAAGATATTTGACACAGATTTTGACTTTCTCACTTTCTAAGCTTACACAATATTGTTTAACACCTTTCATACATTTATCTAAAATCAAAACTCAAAAATTTAACTCATTGCTAACAAAGTCGCAATTGAATTATGGACCTAGACTCCAAATTGCTAAAATTTACAATGGGAATCAAATTCCATAACTACTCTACAATTCTTGCTTAATAATTGACATCTTAAAGGCCCTTACTTGTTCCATTTACCTCAAGAAACTTACAATAAGTCCAAAACATTGATTATGTAAGTTGATACATTTGCAATCATTTAAATCACTATTTTTCTAAATGCACGTGACGTAACCACTAGTTTCATAGACCAATGGTTACACAACCACTATATTATTTGTAAAACTATTAAGATAATTTATAAAAAAATCATCAAAACTTGCACAACTACTATGACATGTATGTAACAACCAATGGCATGTAATCATCACCTACTTCCATGGGTGGTTCTATAACCTTAAAAATTCTTCTAATTTCTAAAGGCCATAACTTTTGGATATGAACTCAAAATCAAGTTCTATTTTTTAAAAGTGTGTATTTATTCATACATAATCCAAATATGTAATAAAAATATACAAATGATTAATTCCATACATTGTAAAATCATTGAAATCCATCTGATTTAATGTGTTTTTACAAGAGTTGCCTTCTACAAGTGCTACAAGTGAAAATTACATGAATTGGACATATTTCAAATCCAAATTTGGATCATACCTCCCTATTTTGAATATTTTAAGTCCCTAAAAGATTTAACAACTTATTAAGTGAGGAAATTTCTTCCCTCATCTTTTCCCTCTCTTTGAGGTGCATCTTGTGAACTCCAACATTCACCTATTTTTTCCTTCTTGTGTGGTCAATTTCCTTCTATCAAAAAAGTTGAAGAATACAATAAGATAGAATACACCCATGTAGTAACTTCTTCCCTATGTTAATAGGCATGCCATGAAATGGTCTACACCAATCTATTCCCCTAGCTTTTAAAAGAAAAATATAAATATTTCCAAGAATTCAACAACTTGTTACCTTAAGATAAATTTACAAAAGAGATATGAGGTTTCTCTTCATATGAATAAATAACACATCTCTTCCCATCCTTGACAAAATTATACTAATTTACCCTCCACATAAATATTACATCACACTCGTCATACATGTAAGATATTCCAAATATTATTCCATAAACATCAGTAGGTACTACATCGAAAAAACATTGTTAATGAAATGTTCATTAATACCAAAATTGACATTACATTACTTGGAAACCTTAAAATACACCCAGTAGTAACTTCTTCCCTATTTTAGTAGGCATGCCATGGAATGGTCCACACCAATCTATTCCCCTAGATTTTAAAATATAAATATAAATATTTCCACAAGAATTCAACTTGTTACCTTAAGATAAATTTACAAAAGAGATATGAGGTTTCCCTTCATATGAATAAATAACACATCTCTTCCCATCCTTGACCAAATGATACTAATTTACCCTCCACATAAATATTACATCACACTCATACATGTAAGAGATTCCAAATATTATTCCATAAACATCAGTAGGTACTACATCGAAAACAAAATTGTTAATGAAATGTTCATTAATACCAAAATTGACATTACATTACTTGGAAACCTTAATCTCTTCTCCTTGCTTCACCCAATTGATGTATAATTATTAGTACGATTGCATTCTTCCAACCCAACTATATCTACCATATCTATATCAATTAAATTTTCTTGAGAGCATGAATTGAAAAGAGCACCTATCTTTGTCTTTTTAATCTAGGCTTTGATATGGAAAATATTAGAAAGATCACCATTTTGTTGAGCATATTTTTTATTGGAATTCACAAACATTTATTCCCTTAAAGGGAGGTGAGACACTTTCTCTCTTCCCTATCTTGGGTGAATCCATCCTCTTTTTTTTTTCTTCTTAGGCCATAAATATATTTTTCCTTTTGTTCCTAAAAGGACGCATCTTCCAACATGTCTCCTCGGTATGACCATTCACATTACAATGCCCACAATTATTTACACTTTATTTGTTAAAAATAGAAGTAACATTCAACTCACCTTATTTATCATCATCTAAATATGGGGATAAACCCTCATCCTTTTCCATCTCAAGGTAGTGCGATTGAGAACAAACTTCATCAAGATCCTTAGGCTAAACTAGAAACACCTACCTTCCCAAGTGACTATGCAATCCCCCAACATACTTTATCAAGATGTTGTGATAAAATGTTTCTTGACCCAATTTTACCACCATCTTTTGAAACACTCTAGTATAATATTTCACAATGTATCCTTGTTGTTGGCTAAGATACTACCAAACAATATATCGTTCCTCTTCATATAAAATATGATTGATTACTTCTTAATAAAAACATTAAATTCCTCCCACTTACTAAGGAGTGATAGCTTCATAACAAATCATGAACATAACTCTCAAACCAAGTTAATGATTTTTTGATAACTTCGGCCTTGCAAATGATATTTTCTAACATTGATTAATTTGATGTAAATCAAAGTACACCTCGAGATGATCTAGCCAATGGTATGGAATTAATCCCACCTTTTTGCCATCTTGTTTTATCTTTTTTATATCATTCCCACACATTTTTATATACATGCCCAACTATTTGGCACTTCCCCATCATTTTAGCCTAAACTGGGGCTCCCAGGGCTGTGTCTTGGGGCCCTAGTCCCACCCTGGGTGATCTTTCCTTGTTTTACTTTCCCCTCTTTTTGGGCTCTTTCTAGCCATTTTTCATCCTTATTTTTTCCTAGTCAGCCATGTCAGGATTAATTACAAAATTAGAGCAAGATAACCCTATAAATATAAAGTTATGAGACCATAATGAGGGTCCTAACATCACTTACTACTATCACTCCATCTAGAGTTTGCATCCATTGCATCACTTACATCCACATAGTTCCATGCATCAAGGCTAGGAGATCTACATCAACACACACTTCATAGGGGGGGATTCTATTCTATTCCATGCACACATACTATTACATTTTATACATTTAGTTATTGTTTCTACTTCACTTCACAAAGTGTTAATGGAACAAGAGCACCTAGGGCACAACATGCACACACACACACACACAACTACATTTGGGTCCAAAATGTAGTGCAACGCTTAGTTTAGTAAGCCCACTATTGTTGTGGTAGATGAGGTCAATCTGACCCATTCATTTTGCATATTTTATTTTTTTAGGGTTTTGATACTTCTCTTATCTCTTACAAGTCTTCAACTTCATCTTGCTATATTCGACACATTCGGTGTAGTTCAACAAATCTAGTGCGACAGAAACAAAGGTTACAAAGCATCTTTTGACCTAGAAAGAACCAAGTTCCGAGATTTTTTAAAGACCAAGGCACCTATTCTGCCATACCACCAGGCACCCCAGGTGCCCTAAGCACCCTCCTGAGTCTCCAGTCTCTACTCAGATCTTCTAAATCCACTCTTTTTGAGACCTCTGTGCAACTATTCCAGCTTTTATTTTTCTGTCATTATCCTATTCCTACACACCTACTGACAATCATCCATAATCAGCTGAGTTCATTCCTTACCTTCCTCTTGCATATTAGGTTTTATTTCTACTAGTTCAATCATTTTAATCATTTTAGTCACTTCATATTACTTTAGTGCATTTATTTACAATGTTTTATGTCCTCCTAGATTAGATTAACTATTATTACATTTCCCCATTTTAGTTAATTTTAGTTAATCATTTTGGTGAACCCCACTTCTTATCATGGCTAAGCATAATCCTTTTGAAATCTCCACTCATTCTCCAATTTGATAGCTTTGGTCATGCCTTTGTTGATACTCATGTTGATCCTTTCTGGGTATAGACCTTTTCCTTCATTTATTCAGCTACCATCTTCTAATATGGACCCTAAAGCTATAGATGATGTTGTTGTTTCTTATCTATGTATTATTGACCCTACATCTTAGCACAAATCATCGAAGAGGCTCAAGCCCCTCTCCCTGATCCAATCATTACAGATTCTACTATAATTGAACCACACGATGATTCACTTCACATGTTTACTCTCCTATAGTTGATTCTCCTAATGCAATAATTGTCCCTACCTCTCCATCTTCTTGCTTTTGGACCACAATCTCTTGAAAGCTCTACATGACTCGGTCCCTACTATTTGTATGGTTGATGTGGTCCCCCATGATTCATCATTAACTCTTGATGTCACCAATGCCATGATACTTTATACAAGGTCTACTCCACAATATTCTCTTGCTTTACCTATTCCTTCACCACCTCCACTTGTCAATGAGAAATCAATTGAGGATGACATTCACATGATAGATGTAGTTCCTTCCCCACCACCTGTTACTACTACTATATCATTCCATATCAGGGCCTCTCCAGTCCACGGACATCACTCTCTCATGCCCTTCAGTATGCCCACCATTCACTTGTACTCTCTTCATGAATAATTCTTATTGGGAGCATATACCGCTTGATATCTCCTACAAGGCCACTATATGTTCACACGATGGTCTCCTTCGACTTGGTTTTGCATTTGAGGACCTCCATTCACCTTTATATGATCCACATTTATATCATGGATCTATTATTCTCACCACTTGTGTATGGGATTCATGTTTTCATCTCATTTTCCACCTTGCACATTACCCTACTCTCTCTCCACTTACTCTCGACAGTCTTGGTTAGATTATATTAGAGGCACACTCGATCCGGATCACATTGATATAGCATTTCCCATGCCCTTTGGTATTATGTGCATTTGTAATAGTTCCTTTCTTTGTTATTCACCCAACTTCACTATGTGGTATGCTCATGGATGTCCATTACCTCCCTTTACTGACAAACAATACACCATGACAATGTATGTATTATGCATTCATGGTTATTTGATGACCAACCTCACACCTTCACTTATCAGGTCTCCCACATTCAATATGACTTTAAAATGATAAAAATGATCTTTTAGACAATTTAGTTTATCCATTTCCTTTCTTCATTGATGACACTCTACCACCACACCAAATAGGTCCAATATTTACCCATTTAGCTTGAAAGCTCTAGACCTCATAATCACCCAACTAATGCATCTCCATCGACTCAATTCTTGCTTTACATACCTTATTCCAAGAGAATTTCACATGCTATGGAATCTACGATTTCCTCTCTTACCACTGAAATTCAACAACTTAAGGATGTTTTTCAATCACATGTTTGTGTTAGTTCTACATCTCATATGTGCTCTATGACCGATACTTTCCACTTAACTAAACTCAAGGCATACCATCACCTGAGCCTCTCATATTTGAACATAATACTCCATCCTACGACATTCTTATTCAACTTCTTAAGCATCAGTTGATCACTTTACCACCTACTCCTTCTTATCATCCTTCCCGACTAGCACAATATCGCGATCGTCCATATTTCCACTATCATCAAATATATGGACATCATGATAATGTTTTCCATGCACTTTGTCACAAATAATTAAATATCTTGAACATCTGGGTCTTCTTTTATTTGCTACACAACCTTCTAATACTAGCAATCACACACATCGGGCTCATATCTCTCATGTATATCCAACTAGTGTTTCTCAACCACCTCCTAAGCAACACTCTTCTACAAATAGTTCATCATCTCTTCACCCTTCTAACATCATCATCATGATGATCCTTTTCCAAATCATCAAACATATCACATATCAACCACCCCCACCCACCTCATCACCACCACATGCCACTACACCACATTCTTCATCTTACACTCATCCTTCAAATGCATATAGATTTCATTCATCAACTTTGCATTTATCTATATCATATACCACTTTTTAGATTATGGCTCTCTTTTTCCTCCTCATAGACATCATCAATGGAGGACCTTCCCTTCACTCTCATTGGTTAGTTCACCTACTTGGGGGCATAACACATTACACACTTCCCCCCTTCATGTTTTCACATAGTTACATAAGTCTTACATCACATTTTTTGTAGTTCTCATTTATTGTCCTTTCCTATAGGCATATCATATCACACGTCATAACATTGTCATTTACCCGATGATGCACTCTTGTGCTTCGGTTCACACTTGACTTGTTGAGGGATTACCATTACACTGAACCCCACACACCACACCTTAGGCATTACACATTGCATTTCATCATACATTGTGCATCATACATCATTCATTCTACACTTATTCTACATTATACTAGTCCTCATCTACATTACATCCATTATGGTATCTACGCACTTAGTCACATCATACACTATGCATTTCTACACATATTCTACATACTACACTAGGTTACATTACATATGAGTCTAGCTTTACATTTTATCATTACATATTCTATTTCTATCTACACCTATCATTATCATTTTTACATATCACATAGTATACATCCTACACACCCTACACATCCTACATTACATTGCATTTTACACACATTTATAAATCCTACTCATCACATGGTCATCTAGTTTCATCATACATGCTACATTTTTTCTACATGCTACACTCACCACCCTATGATGCACTTTATTTCCTCAGTCCATACTCGATTATTGAGGGTTTACTAATCAAATGGACCTTACACTCACCATGTGACATTTCCAACCTAGTGACATACGCTTTAGGCTAAATCATTACCTATTCATCATTTTATAGTGGTATACACCTTAGGTTACATCACCAATCCCTCTTTTCATCTTGTTGTGACATATGTTTTAGGCTAAATCATCACCTATCTCTATCATTATGTAGTGGTATATGCTTAGGGCTAAATCACCACTCATCCTTTCATCCCATAGTCATATACACTTAGTGTTAAATCATCACCCATCCTTTCATCTTATAGTGATATACGCTTAGGGATAAATCATCACTCATCCTTTCATCATATAGTGATATATGCTTAGTGTTAAATCATCACCATCCTTTCATCTTATAGTGATATACACTTAGGGCTAAATCATCACTCATAATTTCATCCCATAGTGATATACGCTTAGTGCTAAATCATCACTCATCCTTTCATCATTATAGTGATATACACTTAGGATAAATCATCACTCATTATTCAACAAGTCATGTGATATATGCTTTGGCTATAGGGTTCACAACATCTCTCTATATGTCACATCTCATCACCACTACATATACACACTCATTATAAGCACGCTAGACACAAAAAACACTACTCGACCATTTCCCGATGACACACTCTCATTTATGGTTCATTCTTAACTACTGAGGGGGAAAAAAAATGAACCTCATTGCATACACTTCCATCCACTCAGGGGGCATGTTGCTCCTATCATTCCATCTTGCATTCCATTCCATCCATCCACAACATACTGCATTGTCTTGGGGCATTTACTCTTGTTTGCTAGTGTTTTTCATGATCACTTTACTACACATGTTAGATTGATTTCTTATATGTCATTATCTATATCATATACACACATGTGCATGTTCATGCCTTTGTTTAGTGTGATCACATATACATGACTCTTACACGCAACATGGATGCTTGCCTTCTACCCTTCCTATACTAGTCACTTGGGGGCATCCACATTCATCTCATATAGGTGTTATTGTTTCATTTTTTACTTAGCATCTTACATTATTTGATCATACATGCTTTGACATATTGGTTATTTCTCTAACATGATAATGGGTGTTCCATGTGCAACACTTGTTTTGTAGGATTACATGTTTCCATGACTACTTGTTTGTTTGTTTCTACTACTTGTCTTCCATTGTTTGCCATTATATGTGGGCTTTTCCCTATGTTTGTGTGCACACTTGTTTTGTTGTTTGTGGCCATGATGGCCTTGTGTGTCTTGCGACATCATGAGTGATGTCCCATGTTTGTAACCCACTTTGTGTGGCTTACTTGTTTCTTGCATGTTTACACTATGTGTTTGGTAGTTCTTACATTGTTTGTGTATTTTACACTTGTCTTATTGCATGCATGTGTTTTTGGACTAACACTTGTTTTGGCTAGCCATCCTTATTTGTGCACACCTTGGTTTCTACCAAGCGCACCCCCTTCCCCATGTAGGGAAGAGTTACAGAGTTCAGAGTGTGGTAGGTCCTCTTTTGGGGCCACATTCTCCTATCAATGACATCACATGCACCCCCAAAGAGGGGGGCATCATTGAGGGTTTACATACTAACACAACGTATTTACACCGGTTCAATACAATGCACTTTCCACCCTTGGCATTGTGGGTTTACATACAACGAGTGGGTTCATACCAGTCTACGAACCCCATACACAATGACTTTTATAGGACATGGTGTCCTTAGCATTTCTGGGAAGTAGTTACAGCTTGAGGGTTACAATGGGTGTGCCTCTCTACACTACTTCAGCCAACGGTGTTGATCACCCAAAAACTAGGAAAGTACAGAGATCTCTTCACACACATTTTAGCAGAAGTGGTCAAAGGTTGGAGGACACAAAGCATTTCCTCCCTACACTTCTTCAACCAAGGTGGCATGAGATTGCACCCAAAAACTCTCAAAATATATAGATATCCTTCTACACCCTTTCTCTCGACATGGATTAGGTGCACATGTTCCATTTACACTTTCCTTTTCACGTATTTTACATTTGTATTTTACACATTTCTATACACATGTATTTTACATAGCATTTTTACACACATACATATTTGACTACTTGATCATTTTCTCCTTGCAGGTCCGACCGTATGAGAAACAAGTAGTCAAATTGGGGGAAACAACAATGATGAACAACAAACAACATTCCATGATGGCACATGCCTTACTAACCATGCAGGTACATTACACACCACAACAACTACACACATGTTTCACCCTAGGTTCACTCTCATCACTTTTTCTATGCACATTTTTCATCTATAGTTTCCACACTCCTCCATCTTTTTATCATTCCACACTTTTTTCTAGTCCTTCGACATGTTTTCTACTACACTCTACATGGATATCAAGTACACATCTCTATCTACTTTATGTTACTTGAGCTTTCCTCTCACCAACATAAAGTGGGGAAAATGTAGTCACAAAATCATGCACTTTAGGCATTATTTAGCCCAATCTCATACTACTATTTAGAAGGTTCTTAAGTGAAGAAAGTACTAATTAATCCCACCTTTTGGCCATCTTGTTTTATCTTTTGTTTCATCATTCCCACACATTTTTATATACATGCCCAACTATTTCGAAACTTTCCCATCATTTTAGCCTAAACCGAGGTGCCAACCTGTACTACCCGGGGTGCCCCGATCCTTGTTTTACTTCCTCCTTTCCCTCTTTTTTTTGGGCTCTTTCTAGCCATTTTTCATCCTTATCTTTTTCCTAGTCAACCATGTCAAGATTAATTACAAAATTAGAGAAAGAGAACCCTATAAATATAAATTATGAGACCATAATGAGGGTTCCTAACATCACTCACTACTATCACTCCATCTAGAGTTGCATCCATTGCATCACTTGCATCCACATAGTTCCATGCATCAAGGCTAGGATATCTGCATCAACACACACTTCATAGGGGGAGGGATTCTATTCTATTCCATGCACACATACTATTACATTTTCTACATTTAGTTATATTCATTGTTGAGAAGACAATGTATAACACTTAGCAGAAGGCATACAAAATATTTGTGTGGAAGAGAAGAGCGTGTTTAAAGGTGCAAGAGGATCGGAAAGGAATCACGCGTGGAGGACAGAGACAAATTCGAGACTTAGCCATTTTCACAATTATGATCTATTTTTGGAAGATGGTGTGCGGAGCACACAAATGGGAAAAGACTTGCGCGACATGCATCGGCTATTTTTGGAAGAGCATTATGGAGCATTTTGCATGGATGTGGGCTAAAGATAAATTGCTACTAACAAAGTTAACTAGGAGATATCTATTGTTAGTGCACTTGCATGTGTGGCTATAATTGTAAAGGCACATGGTTATTTTCAGCATGCGACCTATTTTGGGAGTAGATAAGTGGTGAAGGGAAAGTCCCCACCCTTATAAATATGTAATGAATTACATAGTATAGTAGTGGTATGTGAGAACTAAATTATTATGAGGTTATGCTGCCAAATCTGATGTGCGCATAAACTATGGTATTATCTATTATAATGAGCTTCTATATATTTATCATGATTAATGTAATGAAGTGTATTGGATGAATCAGAGTATTAATCCTAAGTATCATTGGCTCTTGCATGTGTTGATTTCATCATGGTTATCATTTAAGTATGTTATTCTTTAGATATGATGTATTAATTATGGATCTGAATGCATTAAGTCTTCATCATGCTAACATCCTACAACATCAACCCTAAAGAGGGGCCTGGTACCTGTGCATGTTTTGGTGAGTGCTCAGTCTAGGTTAAGTGATGTGTCAGCACACCTGGGCATTTAGTGTAAATTCTAGGCTGCATCATTGGTTCCGTTGTTGGGACCTCTTTTTTTAGTTGTTTTTAAGATAATTCATGATGAAGACATATCGGTTGACCTAGCAAGTGTTGAGGAGTGGATACATGACCTAGAAGAAGAATATGCATGGAGATTTAGAATTGGATCTAAGTTTGACACACACACGTGGGTGGAGTAGAATCTATATGACTATTTATACGAGATATTCTTCACTATCTTTCCGATAGAATTATACAAGTGGTTGGTTGCTTATGCATCTAAATGGAATTGGAGGTATCGCACACTTGTCTAGATGCAGGAATAATTTCAGACCTTTATGATGCTAATATAATTTGGAATCGTGTTATGGATACGTGGTTCCATGGTGTTTTGAACAACTATATCTTGGAGTACTTAATTTCCACTTATTTGTGCCCAGAGGTAGCTAAGTTCCAATTTTTACAATATCCTAAGGGAACTTACCTACAAGGCATTCCACTAGTGATCAAAATTATGATGGTAACCCTGAACTTGGAGAGCAAACCGATGGCTAACTAAACCCCACCACGCGCGGGGGCAGGAGCAGGTTTGGTGAAATATGGCATACCTAGTGGCAAAGAGGTAGAGAGAAGAAAGGTGGCTTAAGTACAATGAGGCACGTGAGAGGAAGATAAAGAAGCAACGGGATGTTGCAGAGCGGATGGTATTAAGGAGAGAGATGGATCATGAAGGATTTAGAGCTTACATGGAAGGCGTGGAGCTAAAGCATCAGGAACTCCCCCATTTGGGCAAGCATGATAGGAAACACTCCTCGACATCACATGGAAGCATGCTAGTAGAGACAACTTGGGCCGCAGGGTGCATATCTAAATCTACCTGGCAACCTTGCCCTTACGCTTGGTCTTCCAATATTTAGTACAACAAATAGTCAGCAAGCTAATTTAGGCAGTGGGAGAGCAGGAGTAAGTCATATAAAAATCACATCGATGGCAGTGCAAACATATTCATTATTGTTTAGGGGTACCTTTTCAAGTGTATCTTCTGCATAGAATTCAGGTGTGTAAAATTTTGGACTCTCTTCTGGGAGTAGTAACACTTCGTAGACCATAGGGGTGCAGTTCAATACTATTGTTGGGACATAGGGGAGTACATCTTCTGGTCTGACTCTGGCTACAAGTTTAGGATTAAGAGGTATAGGTGGCTCTAGTTCTAGTGGATCTGGTGGTTCTGGAGGCAGAGGAAACATAGGAACATCTAGGATTAGGTGGGCGGGGTCCGCACCAACCCCAAAATATTGATATGGAGATGTCTCTTCATCTTCCAAAGTATAGGGGCATAAAAGATGTTGTTAAACATGTGCACATGTGTGAAATACAGTGGTGTGCCAAAGGAATCACGGCTTTTAAGTGCAGGGCAAGTTAATTCGCTACTACGTTATAAGGGCTTGCAAACAATTGGTACCGAAAGTTTGACCCTAATCAGACTTGCATAGACTATGCAACTTTAAAAGATGTTTTCCTTAAAGAGTTTCACATCCATGAGTTCGATCAGAAGAGTATAAGTGCGCTCAAGAATATTAAGCAAGGAACTACTAAGAGTGTCAAAGAGTATGATGCTCATTTCATGTGAGCCAACATGTAATGGTTTGTTAGAGGTCTGATTACCCCTTTTAGAAGGGCACTATCACATAAGACATACATTAATCCACGTGAAGCACTTGAAGAAACTTTACGCATTGAGGTAGTTGGAAGTATAGACATTGGGGTGAGCCCATTCTTAGAAGCACATATCGCAGCTATGGTGAAGTAGTTAGAGAAGCTATTGGAAAATTTAGCACATGAGATGCGCACAAGGATTTGGTGCACAAATTGTGAAGTAGAAGGTCACACAAAGGATAGTTTTCCTACAAATCAATATGCTCATTGTTGTTGGACTATGAGATATGTCATTTAAACCATGATGTTAGCCACTACCCATTATTACAACACACAATAAGGAAGAACGTCTCTTATTCTTATCGTAAAATTTGTAATTCCTCAACTCATGACATGGAAGACTATTGATTAGTCAAATCCATGATGTTATAGATATTGGTGTATGAAAAACAACAATTTTAGATAACTCTAAAGGAAAGAAGGAGAATTAGGATCGGGATCACAATCAGGCACGCTATGATTGGAATAAAGGGCATTTTGAAGGTGGTTGTCGAGGATATCGGTGGAGGATATCGTGGTGGATTCAAAGGACGAGGTCATGGTGGTGGACGAGGTGAGTTCCCTCATGGAACATGTTATACATGTGGATCTCCTAACCACTACATGCTTGAATGTCATCTGAATATTACATGTTTTTCTATGGAAAGAATCATGGTTATGAGGAATGCCCAGACTTGTATGAGTATCTTAGTAAGCAACATAAATAAGAAAACAAAGGCACGGGGATGGTTAGGATACAACGCATTGTGGAAAATCAGTGGATGCCCAAGTTGGAACAAGAATACGAGGCATTGCAAGTAAGGATCACTGCCTGCACTAAAGTGGTACATGCCAAAGAAGCATTGCAGCAGAATCCTACCATCACTAAGGAGGAGGTTCTACATGCATGATACCCAGATCCTGCCTATTAGAAGGAGGTTTTCAGAAACCATGGAGGTACTCAGAAATATTTAGGGTGAAATACAATATTTAAAGGAGTAATCATAGAATATGGAGCAAAAGAAAGCATCAAAGACGGTCCAATCTGATATGGATGACTTGAAAGAAGTGTGCAAGATGTTGTACTAGGAGAATATCATTCCACTATTAGGGAATTGGTTAAAGGGAAACACTTTGTGTGTAAGTATTGAGACTAGATGGCAGATCCTACATGTAAATCTTCCCCCTCATAGCCTAGATTATGACAAGGAAATCACTCTAAATGTTGTTGTGGATGGGTGGCTTTTGAGTAATATATTGATTGATATAGGTGCGTGAAGTCAATTTTCTTACCTTAGATGCATGGGTACAAATGGGGAGACCTCCATTGCAGCCATCTTTGAATATATTGTTCATGGCTAACTGACTAAGGCCACTCCCATCGAGTTTTAAAATATGCCTCCATTACCATACAAAGAGCCAAGTTCATTGGAGATTTTGAGGTCTTAGTGCTGGTAGAGGTAGATAGCTTCCCAGATCTACTGGGGCATCCTTGGTGTTATGTAAATAATGTTGATCTTTGGTTCAAAAAGGGTTATATAAGCTTTAAAAACAAGGAGGAAAGGGTTATTATCCCATTAACAAATGGAAAATATGTGCCCTATGTTGAGCCCTTGAGTGAGGAAGACCTGAATAGGATTTATGTACGCATCATCTAGGACCCAAAGGTGCATGAGCCATATAAAGAAGGAATCCTTCAATAGGAGGATGCACAGTCTATTAGCAATACTACAAGTGTTGCTTGTGATAATTGGGCTCATATCACTTATGAGTTGGTAGGGTGGAAGTAAAGAGTATATTTGCTAAGGACCATAGCCCACGTTATATCAGGAGAATAGGTAACAACTCGGTACCTCGTTACACCGGAGAAGGAGACCCTATGATGTTCTTGCATGCCATAGAGGAACAATGGATAGACCAGTTGGAGAGACAAAATATGCTAGCATATACCCTACGTGGGACAATAGCACATTGGTGGGTGGTCCACAAGGATAATCTTATAGGGTGGAATGAAATTAGGATTGCTCTTACTACTAGGTTCTTCAGAGCAATGCACCTACTCAAATATGTACTTATCATGGTAATCAACCTCTTCAATAGTGTGAGAGATTCTGGACATAGGGGTAGGAAGCTTTACCAGCTTCACTCTGGGTGCACAATTTTATTCCACTTTACAAGCTTTTACACGTGCTTGGTATCTATATGTAGAAATCCATAGAGAGACTGGAAATTGGTAGGATTTAATTACAGAATGACCCAGACATTTGGCATCTTCTCTACTAAACCTCCGGTGGAAGTAGCATTAAAGGTTATAAAGTGTTTAACTATGGGGGATAGTTCTAAGGCGGAAGAACTCATTCATGATTTATTTGATGAAGGAGACTCAGGAATGCATTTTGTTGAGGAAACAGAGGCCGATGCCACATTACTTTAGCGCACTTGCCTTGAGAAAGAAAAAGGAAAAATGGTCTACTTAGTGGATGATGAAGAAGTAGAAAATTTGGATGTAGACCATTCAACAGGTAGGTGTGAGGTGTTGGACAGTGCAGATAAGACCACACGCACCTATCATGAACCTATGAAGAAAAAGAAAGTGAATATTGGATCAGATGTTGAGCCTAAGGAGGCCATAATTAGAGACTATTGGTTAGACTCTGAAGTGGCAAAAATCATTGAGTTACTATGAGATTATCAGGACTTATTCCCTCGGGGTACCATGAACTTAAAGGCATGCATAAATCATTAGGAGAGATGAAGATAAAGCTTAAAGAGGGTGTGCGCCCGGTCAGAAAGAGACCCTACAGGATGAACCCCAACTTGAAAAGGTAAAAAGATGAGATTGAAAAAATGTTGAAGTCTAGAATCATCAAGCCCCTAGATGAGTTAGAATGGGTTAGTCCAATGGTGATCAATATCAAGAAGGATGGCCGGATTAGGATCTGTGTGGACTACATGGAGTTGAATGTTGCATGTGTGACTGATCCCTTTCCTACGCCATTCACTAAGAGGAAATACTAGAAGGCGTTGCAGGGTGCGAAATCTATTCATTTACAGATGGGTTCTTTGGGTATCATCAGGTTAGGATTACTCAGGAGGATCAGGAAAATACTACTTTTACTACTGAATGGGGTAGATTTTCCTATATTATGATGCCTTTTGGACTAAAAAATGTGCTGTATTTTTTGCTCATAGTTGTGTAGGTGTTTAAATATTTTATTCACAACTTCTTACATGTTTATTTAGATGATTGGACGATGTATGGACTTGTTAAGGATCATTGTGACAATCTACGCTTAATGTTTGAAAGATGTAGACAGTTGAGTATCTCTTTGAACATCAAGAAGTACATATTTTCTACACCATTTGGAATATTGTTAGGACACATAATTTACAAGGAAGGTTTGTTGGTTGATCCAGCTAAGGTTGCAGTCATTATTGACCTAAAAGAGCCTACCACCAAATCTAAGTGCACAGATTCTTGGGTCACATGGGGTATTATAGAAAATTCATAAAGGGGTATGCCAAGGTTGCCACACCTTTGGAGGAGTTATTGAAAGGAAAAGGTATGTTCTACTGGGGAGAACTACAACAACACACATTCAAGACATTGAAGGAGAAACTTACTACCATGCCTATTTTGCACTTTCCTTCTGGGACCAACCATTTCAAGTACATGTGGATGCCTCTAGCATGACCATTTGCATGGTATTGGCTCATCTAAGAAGGTATTATAGATTGTCCTATTTGTTTTACTAGTAGAAATTTGACTCTGTGAGAGCAAAATTACACAACTATAGAGCGTGAAGCTTTGTCAAAGTAGAAGAAGAAATTACTCCCAAGAGTAATTTCTTAGAAATGCAGTATCCAGAGGGCGTGATTGTGGGACAAGAATGGGATTCCCACATCCATAAATGTAAGATCAACGATTACAACCATCGCACATACCAAATAATAAGAAGGAATTAGATGCATTGTTGAGCATGAAAACAAACAAATGCACAACAAAAGGTATGCCAATGTACGATGATGTTGGAGAGAAGTTACTAAAGTAGATTGGAGTCTACCAGTTATATGAGATGCCATACTTTGGAAATTATGAACCATTGTATCGATGGTTGATGAGAAGAGTCCATGAGGACTTCTTCTACTTCACCGGATGGAGGGTTAGAATCACAGCCACCTTAATTTCAACAATAATAGGATTAAGGGCCTTAGGAGCAGATTTGAGAGTGACTTAACAAATAAAGTAGTGATCCTGGAGACAAGGAAGGAGCTAGGATATACCAAGGGTCTGCGTGGCATGGATATTGATAAATTAAGAAGTACCTAGTGGTATAGGTAGCTACACATCTGATAACAAAGTTGAATGACCAAGAAAGGTGGTCACAGGTGAATACAATGTGGTTGCACGTTGCAAGGAAAATGTCTCAAGGGGTGATCTATAATATTGCAGGTTACATAGCAGAGATAATCATTGCAAAAGTGTGTATAGGTGACAAAATTAGTTTTGGTGCTATTTTATTGTCTTTGGTGTTTATGGAGATTGGAGTGCTGATGGGCCAAAGGAAAAGATTTGGGAGTACCCCACGGAAAATAAATCTTTGGTGGAAATATTTGAAATACTTATGCGAAGGGACCATGGGTGGGCCATTTAAATAGAGGGTGGAGATGTGGTATGATAGGCTCCATGCACGGCATTTGAAGAGGAGTGGCGCATACCCAAGGAGTTACCTTCAGTGGTGGGTAAGGTAGTACAGTTTGTAGTCTACCAACATTTTTGCATCACACGATTTGTAATGGATGGAGCTTGGAGCCCTTGGTGAAAACTACCATATGCCTTCACAACACACTACTTATAGGCATCAGTTCACTAGGTTCATAGATGCATGTTGCCTAAAATTCATCACAAATAAGGTAGATTGTGATTATCACACTCTAATAAAAACATATGTATATCTAAGATGGACTGCCTACATTAAGAGGCTTATCTCAGATGTAATAAACATGAAGCCGATAAGCTTGGCAATCGAAGATGTTAGAGCAATGCTTGTGTATCTTCAACTCAAGCCCAAGATGGAGAACAACAAATATGTGGAAAATGAGTTCACACTTCCGGGCCACCTAAGGGTAAGCATACAATAGAGAATGTGCCAACTCCACAGCCGCAGAGACTATAGTGGTGGATGAAGAGGAGGATGAACGAGAAGATAGTGGTGGCCTAGAGCATAGAGGAAAAGGCAGCCTATAGATAAGGTAGGAACTAAGCGCACGACTACACCACCTTAAGTGTAAGAAGGAGATGATGAGGACCTAGATGCAATACAAGGAGAGTGCCACTTCAAAAGGGTATTCAAAAGAACTAGAACCCAAGGTGCTACACCACGTCGGTGCATGGATCACAACGAATCTCTCCACGAAGGAGAGACAATAGTTAGAAAAGAAGGAGAAAGCTGAAACTAAATGAGGAGGTGGAAGAGTCTGAGGAGAGTGCACCCAAATCTCCGACATAGCTAGAGGACATGGAAGAGCCAAAGGATGAAGAAATGAAGGATGGAGAAGGAGTAAAGGAGGTAGATGGGACAAGTGTAAGAGACTACTCAGGGCATATCGAACAAGCTCCAAATCTTGGCACTCAAGTTCCTAAGGGGCCAAGATCGAAGAGGACAAGTGGGGAGTATATTGCACCGGTCATGGGCTACGCTAAGGACACAAGTAAAATTGTCCACGCCCATTTCCAAAGCATGGTGGGCCTTAAGGAATTGTATGGATGGGAGTTGATGGATGAGGACATGGCCACCATGCGCACAAGGAAACAACTATCTTGGTCAATGCAGACACATATGGATGAACCAGACTTTGACGTATGTGAAGAGTCATGTGTATCAAGAAGATTGAAGAAGACACCTTAGGCTAGACACATAATAGTAAATCCTACTATTATGTCGATGAACAAGTAAGTAATGCCTTGGTGAAGGTATCTATAGAGGTGGCAAGGAGGAATGTGGATAAAGCTGCAACTATTAGGGTGCTGAAAGAAGAGATCAAGGCCAAAGATGCAGAGATAGTGCGCCTACGATAAGAGAAGGACTTAGAGCAGAAGAAGAACAATGCTTTCATCAACATGGTAGAGGAAATTGGAGACCATGTCCTGAAAGCAAGACCACATTTGGAGTCCAAGGTACCCAAAAATTTCCTTCGACAATGCATTATGTACGTACCTTGGTGGATTTGGTGCTTGAGGATGGACCTATGCGCATGCCAACACCAAAGGATCCTGAGCAGGAAGCAAAGTGAGAAAAGGCTTCAGTGATGAGGAAGATTGCATCTTATGAGGCATTACTCCAAACCTTACAGGAGGAGCTGAGGAAAGCAAACCAGACATTGAATATTTACACAGCTCTGGAGGTGGTCATCAGGATAAGGACCATGGTAGAGGACAATGAAGTCCTAAAAGTGATGAAGGATGAGACATTGGGTTGCGTAGAGAGGTTGACATTGGTAAAACAAAAGTGTGAGGCCCTTACAGCAATGCAAAAAGAACCCCATAAGGAAAGGTTAGATGAGTTGGGGAAGATTATAGCATAGAAGATGGATCTACTAGAAGGAAGAATGTCTGCAATGTCCAACATTGTTCTGGTTTTATAGAATGAAAAGGGATAAATTGCCCAAGATGAGTTGGAGTCTATTGTGGTAGATATTCCAGAAAAAGCAGAGGCCACACTAAGTGAGTGGCAGACATTAGAGGTAGAGATAAAGGAAGAGTATCCAGAATTGATTCTTCCGGTTGAAGCAGAGGATACTTTGTTGAGTAAATCATTCTTTTGTATAGAAAATTCTTTACTATCTTCCATTTATATTCTTTCTTATTCTTTGAACATTCAAGAGGTAACCATTGTCGGGGTGACAATGTAGTTAGTGTGGGGTAATGTTGAGCAGACAATGTATAACACTTAGCAGAAGGCATACAAAATATTCACACGGAAGAGCAAAACACATTCAAAGGTGTAGGAGGATCGGGAAGGAATCACGTGTGGAGGACAAAGATAGATTCGGGACTTATCCATTTTCACAATTATGATCTATTTTTGGAAGATGGCATGCAGAGCACACAAACGGGAAAATACTTGTGCAACACACATCGACTATTTTTGGAAGAGTGGTTATGGAGCACTTTACATGGATGTGGGCTAAAGATAGAATTGCTACTAACAGTTAACTAGGAGAGATCTATTATTAGCGCACTTGCATGTGTGGCTGTAATTATAAAGGCACATGGCTATTTTCAGCATGCGACCTATTTTGGGAGTAGATAAGCGGTGAAGGGAAAGTCCCCACCCTTATAAATATGTAATGAACTACGTAGTATAGTAGTGGTATGTGAGAACTGAATTATTGTGAGGTTATGCTGCCAAATCTGATGCGCACATAAACTATGGTATTATCTATTGTAATGAGCTTCTGTATATTTATCATGTTTAATGTAATGGAGTGTATTGGTTGAATCAGAGTATTAATCCTGAGTATAATTGGCTCTTTCATGTGTTGATTTCATCATGGTTATCATTTAAGTTTGTTATTCTTTAGATATAGATCTGAAAATGTATTGTAGAATGATGTATTAATTATGGATCTAAATGCATTAAGTCTTCATCATGCTAACATCTTACAACAAAACCCTAAAGAGGGGCTTGATACCTGCGCATTTTCGGTGAGCGCTCATTCTAGGCTAAGTGATGTGCTGCGCTTTGGGTTTTCTTGGTAAATTCTAGGCTACATCATTCATTTGCATATTTTATTTTTTTAGGTTTTGATACTTGTCTTGTCTCTTGCAGGTCTTCAACTTCATCTTTCTATATTCTACACATTTGGCATAGTTCTACGAATCCAGTGCAACAGGAAGCGAAGGTTATAGAGCATCTTCTGACCCAGAAAGAACTAGTTCCAAGATTTTTCAAAGACCAAGGTGCATATTCTACCATACCAAGGCACCCCGGGGTGCCCTAATACCTTCTTGGGTGTTCTAGTCTACTCAGATCATCCAGATCCACTCTTTTTAGGACCTCTGTGCAGCCATTCTAACTTTTATATTTTCCTGTCAGTCTTGTGACACCCTATGACAGTCATCCATAATCAACTGAGTTCATTCCTTACCTTCTTCTTGCATATTAGGTTTTTATTTCTAATAATTCAATCATTTAAATCATTTTTTCACTTCACATTACTTTAGTGCATTTATTTACGACGTTTATGTCCTCTTAGATTAGATTAACTATTATTATATTTCCCCATTTTTAGTTAATTTTAGTTTACCACCATGTTTATCAAATGATGAAGATCCTTTTCAAGGAACATGTCATACTTGCCACTCATAAACACTTCATGAGCTTCTACCCCTTGGGAGGATAAAAATCTTGATGCTTGTTTTTTAATATCTCATGTTCTCTTCATCTCAGTTGTAATTGGGAAACATTACGAGAAATGGTTCTCCTTTTACAATGACACCATTATTCCCTTTGGCATGGAAAATATCTCCAACTCTAGCTTATGGTGGATTTGGGTTATTCAAACTAATGAACTTCCTATAGTTATCCACCTTGAATTTAAAGCCCATTCCTTTGCACACAAAAAAGCATTATATTAGTTAATGATATTTTGGATATAAGCGCATATAATTGGCTTGTAGAATATGATGCACCATATATTTGGGATCCTTTTCACTCTCAAGTGGGTGGTCTATGATTTGCTCTTTTAGCTAGCCCCATTAAAGTCCTTTATAAGACCATTGCCAATCCTACAACCTATGGAATTTAGATTGGTACTAGTCAAACTAGTTGGTTATAACTTCCACCACACAATTTTTTTGTATTAACTCATACATCATCCACTTCCATAGGAAAATTCTCTTAATGTTAGATGGTCAATGTTATTCCTTAGTTTTCATTGATAATACATAATTTTTAATATTTAATAGTCCCACGTTGAAGCCAAATGTCAATTATTGGGTTAATGTATTTTCCATATGATGATGCTTGTTGGTCACACATTATCCAAAATTTACCTTTCTCTAGGCACATGCTCTTTTTGTAGACACAAAATCACACACTTTGGGTAATTATCTAGTCTTGATCACATATTATAATTTGTATGGTTCCTAACTACAAAAAGTAATAATCAACCCATGTCTTTGGCCATCTTTTGTTGCTTTCTATTGTTGTTTTTGGTTTTACACCTTTATTGGTCCAATTTCTCTTTTCATACTTCAATTTTACCTTTTCTAGACTAGAGTGCCCCACCAAACACCAACATCAAGCACCCTCATCCCCTCTTGGTGCCCTTGTTCTCTTTACACTTTACTCTCACTTTTTGGGTCCTTTCTAGCCATTTGAGCATCTTATCTTTTTAGTAGTTGGCCTTTTCGGGGTTAGTTACGAAATTCAAGTGAAGGAATCATATAAATATAAAGTTATGTGATCATAATAAGGGACCAAACACTAAACATCTACTATCTCCACCTAAGGTTACATCCATCAAAGGAATCTATAGCTCTATTTGCATCCATCTAACTTCATCACAAGGGACACAAGGCTAGTTCATTTGTATCACACTTCATAGGAGGGGAGTCTATTGTTTCTATGCACACATTATTTATATTCTAGATCTAGTTACTTGCTCGCTACTCACAAAGTGTGACTGGAACAAGAACAACCTAGGAAAAATTCCACACACACACACACACACACCTAGAACTACATTGGGTCTAAGATGTAGTGCAACACTCAGTGATAAATCCATCAATTTAGCATTTGAGGATAGTCTGACCCCTTCATATGAATCTTTCTTTTTAGGGTTTTGATGTTTTGCTTTCGGTTTTTTGGTGACTCCTTTATTTCAAGTTTACAACGACATTAGCGATCTAAGTGAGACACTCACACGATAGGCAGCGAAGGCCTCACACCCTCTACAACCCCCTATAAAATTGGATTCCAGACTTCCCGCATAGACCAGGGCACCCAAATTACAGACCAGGGTGCCCCAATCCCTTTTTCAGGTGCCCCATTCCAACCCAATCACTCAAATCTACATTTTCTCAGGCTCATGTGTGATGGTCTCCCATTCATGTTTTGTTAGTCTTCATTATGACATAATCCTGCGGCATCTTCAATCAGTTATGGCTCTTCCAACCCTCTTTACACATCAGGGTTTTATATTTTTATTGTTTATTTTTCATGGGTGTATTTTAGTTATTTCATTTCTTATTTGTTTATTGCAAAATTACATTAGATTAGGCTAAAATATCACATTTTAGCATTAATCATATTAGTGAACCCCACGCTTGACACCACCTCTTACTTAGGGCTCTTCTTCTCTTATTATGGCTCAATATTCTGAAGAATTTACTAAATCCCATCTTAAAGCCCTCAATAATTATATCGTTGAGCATCCCCAAGATCTAGACTTGCTTTATATGTTGCTCGTGAGGAAGCTACAAACTTGAGAAATTTAATGCTTTTACCACCATTCCCACCATTATTGTTACCCAACCACTTGTTTCTACTCTTCCATCATGAAAATGCACAAGTTTGCACAATGAAACACCGAATATATTATTCACATCACAAATCATGCTAATACAATGGCTATTAAATAGCCATGAATGTAGTTGAACAACTTCCTATAAAATAGGAAGTATACAAAACAATAACATACCCGTACAACCTATTTACATGAGTTTGGTTAAACTCACATAACAAATAATAGTTATAACAAAACATATAACTAATAATATGAGTTGTTAACCAACTCATATTATATTACAAATAATAATCATGATTAATAATGTAAACAATATTAATCCTAACATTCACCCCCTTAGTGTGAACATTATTAATCACTAATCTTCACCCCCTTAATGTGAACACGGTGAAGAACCATATTCGAAGAAGTTGAACCACCTCTTGAAAGCACTTCTTAGACCAGGTACAAACTCCATATATTATCTCTTTACCCTTGTAAAGGCGTAGTGTCGAGTTGAATTATGCAGGAATGCTCCCTTCCTCTTTGGGTTCCTGTGGGACTTTCCCTTCCTCCCTAGGCACCCGAATTTTGAATCTCCAAGATCCACAAGCTTCACACTAGCTGGATAACCATCCCTTGAGTCTACCTCGAAATCTTCTCCTGCTCCCAAAAGTGAGTATTTTGAAAACATGACTCCTCCAAAAATCTCTAAAAAGGGTTTATTCAGCAAACCATCACACTACAAACAAGAACACTGAAAATGAAAAAGAAACCACACTGCACACATGTCACCAAACCATCTGTGTGGCCCTGTCATTGGCGACTGATGAGAGGTCATTGATTGACCTCCTTCCTCCATTTTCCTCCATCCTCCAGGTGTGAAGCTACTAACTCAATCGGATTTGATCATGCAACTCAATGGTTGTCAGGACATCGGGTAACACCGAAAATGCGTCCATAAGGCAATTTTTTTATTATTGTCACAACTTTTGACTTTTACACTTAACACACAATAACTCTTAACAATACAATATTTTGTTGACTTGTAACTTTGACAATAACTACAAATTTTGACAATAACAAAACTTAACATAAAACTCTACAAACTGACTCTAATACTAACTAAAATTTCATGTGGAATTTTAATATTTATGACATACATTTAAAATAGTCTTGTTTAAAGACTAAATAACCAATACTATATTGACAACATATACTAATTGGAAAACTCCTAAATGGTAACTTATCAAGACACAATATTAATACTTTAAAAAAAAGGAAAGAAAACACGGAGATAAACACAAACTATTGACTATATAATTTGATCCACTTTTAAATGAACATGAAACCTAGATGACAACATGGACACTTGAATCAAACTATATTTGACCCCCCAAAAAAAACTTCAAAAAACACAGACCTACAACAACATTTTCTCAGAGTCGGTTTGCGAGGAGTTAGTGAGTAGGCTCCAGCTGATGAATCCATCGATGTATGTATTGGGAGCTTGGAGGTGCTTAAGAAACCGTTGATTTAAGTAAGGCTATGGATGCAAGATTTTGATTCTTAGAAGGAGAAGATGAACTCGGTTAGAGGTATCCACAGTCTTTGGGAGAGAGATAACATGGCTGCGCTCAAAAGATCAATCCACACAATGCAAATTGTTTGGAATGGATCAGTCATCTATCAGAATCACCCACCAACTACTACCGCCATATCAAACTAGCCACACACACAAATGTGAAGCCTCGTCCGAAGACAAATTGTCCAATTCAATATTGGCGATCAAAAAATAATGTTATCCCAATGAATACATGGCAAATCTTTAATAACGAAGATAGATTAATTTCCAGCATGTGATGCAAAATATGGGACTAGTGTTGATGAAGTGTAGTGTATATAATATACACACCCAAGTCGAGGAACCAGATATCAGTACTCTTGCAGAGGTAGAAGAATGTGCATGGTTGGACTAATGCACAGAGACGTCAGTGTGGTGCAAAACGCTGTCCGTGTATGCTGGAGCTATAAAAATGAAGAAATATTAAGAGAAACAACGGATCTATAAGCATGCAAAGTGTATCAATGGAACGGTAGAAAATGAAGCCCAAACATTGATGGAAGACCGATAAACTGGTAGTCTGATATAAGGATTTTTGTAGAGATGAGTTTATTGAAGGCGATCCAAAAAAATCCAATTTAAAACAACATTGTTACAATGCTCCTCAAACGGCCACCAAGCGAGCTATCAAAACCCTTGACGTAATCTGATAAACAATTGAGATCTAATTGAATGCATTGAACTCCATCAGGAAAAGATGCGACCTAGTTATGCAACATATTTAAGAACAAACTAGAATATATAAATTCTCTCTAATTCACCCACTCACTATTTATAAAACTTCTCATATGGTGGGGCGATGGATTAGAATTTATGCCCCTTAAAAACTTTACATCATCATGACAATACACAGTAATACACTACCCAAGAAATGTACAAGCTACTTTGATACCAAATCATGAAAATGCACAAGTTTTCACAACAGAAACACCGAATATATTATTCACATCATAAATCATGCTAATACAATGGCTATTAAATAGCCATGAATGTAGTTGAACAACTTCCTATAAAATAGGAAGTATACAAAACAATAACATACCCGTACAACCTATTTACGTGAGTTTGGTTAAACTCACATAACAAATAATAGTTATAACAAAACATATAACTAATAATATGACTTGTTAACCAACTCATATTATATTACAAATAATAATCATGATTAATAATGTAAACAATATTAATCCTAACATTCCAACCATCTCCACTATTCCCATTTCTGTCCCTACACCTACTAATCACTATACCCCACCTCTTGTTTCTCATACATGGCAGGGCTCCTTCGTTGGCACTCAAGATCTAGCCTCCCTTTATCAAGACCTTCAAGCACAAATTCATCAATTACGGCAGGATACTTCTCGTGCATCTCCATCTTTGGATTCTACTCTACTACTGCATACTCCATTCACTATATCCACCTATTCACTTCCACCAAATTTTTTCACCCCTAAACTACCTATTTTCAATGGCCATGGTGACCCACAAGAGCATCTCCGAGCATTCCATGTGGCTTGTCTAGATTTTGCGGATGATCACATTCTCCTAGCTAAGCTCTTTCCTTATAGTCTTCATGATTATGCGATGTGTTGGTTTTATGACCTACCTATTCACTCAATAACATCTTTTACGCATCTTTTCAATGCTTTTCTCACTCACTTCTCTATCAACATCAGCTCCAAGATCTCTTATGCTCAACTTGCACAACTAAAACAAGGGTCTAATGAACACCTAGTGGACTATGTTTTGTGATACAAACATAACTTAGCTAAGATGTCAAATGTGCTTGCAAAATTTGAGCTTCAAGATTTATTCATACAGAGTCTACTGCCACCTCTCCAGAAAGTGTACTCTTTGAGACCTCTCCTTCATTCGATCAACTCTTCATACTCTTAAGCTCTACGAAACCAATCTCTTATCCATAACTTGCTTAAATATCAAGAGCACACATCATTTTCGACACATTTTCAAAGTAAGTCAACATTCAAACCATCCACAACTAAACCAACTGACACAAAGATTACTGTTAACGTGTATCAACTACCAAAGATCTTTAGTCACAACCACCTCAGTGCACATTCACCAAATTTCCTATTGCCCCACATCTCATATTACAACAAATTCTTGAGAGAAATATTATCATGCTTCCTCCACCACTTGAATTAGACCCATCGTGACCAAAAGGAAGAAATTACAATGAGAAATTTTGATGTGACTATCACCGATGTGTGGGACACTCTACAAATAAGTGTCTCAAAATCTGCACCATCATTCAAGATCTTATTGATAACAAGCTTGAGTTTTCAGAACCTACAAACTCTGCACCAGTCAAAAAAATCGTAAGCTCAAAATATTTAACAACTCGCTTCCACAACATGACAAGAAAACCATTATGCCTTAGCTAATCATACATATCGTAGTGCCTCCTCCTACATCGGGGTTCTTGGTGGCTAAGATTGACATTACTCCACAAATTATTTCTTTCTTTGATCGTGATTATCATGCCTCATTCTCTTCTAATCACTTACACATTAGTGCCTCTATCGGATCTATCTCTATCAATAATACTAAGGTTGACCCATCATGGCCCATCAATGCATGTTCTATTCCACTTCTTACTACTATTAGCTATCCTCTTTTGTAAATTTCATATCCCATAAACAACTCTTATGGTGTTTTCAAGCTTCACGTTGTAGTTGACCCTCTTACTATGTTGGTGCCCTTCCTTGCGGGCCAGACAATCGATGATTGTGACATACTTCTAGGCCTCAATTGGATTCATAGGTATAAGTATATAATCTCCATGAATCATTTGCATCTAAATTTCATTCATTATAATCAACCTCCTACTTCATGGTCACACCCTCCTCTTGCAATGACTAATGTATCATCTACTTCATCTAACACGCCATGACCCATAGAACCTAAAGCACAATATACTCCTAGCTCACCTACTCGTGCATGTTTTACACTGCCTCATCACTCCATTAGTCCAACGCACCAATATAGGTCCATTCCTTGAACACTTACTACATCTTGACGTAAATCACACCTCGTTTTATTCCACATAGGTTTTCATCACCTCTATGTTTTGCTTCACACATATATCCATCACCTACACATTTTGTTGCACCAATGCACCCATCATATACTCATCCATCACATGCATATAGACTTCACTCACTGCGCAACATCTATCTACTATACCACCACTATTAGAGCATGGTCACATGCTTTCGTCACCATAATCATTAGGTGGAGGACCTTCATCCTTTAATTTTATTGGATAGCTCACTCATCAACACACTTTTAATGGCATTACGCTTATTTCTCCTCCCTCACATTAAGATCTTATGCTCAACACATGTTAGCATCGACCATTACCCGATGTTGCACTCTTGTGCTTTGGTTCACACTTGACTATTGAGGGAATATTACACACATGAACCTCACACACTGCACACTATACACACCACACATTCTTACACACTTGACCATATCATACATTCTACACTAGACACTCTCACCCTACATATATTTAGTGTTGCTTAGTCACATTACATATTACACATCTTCATACATCATAAAATATTTCATTTATTCTACATCATTTGCACTTTGTGCTTTATACACCTATACATCATACACATTTGACACTATCTTTGCATTATTCTACATCACGTGCATCATACGAACTTTGCAAATATTCCATGCTTATACAATCTATATACCTTGCATTACACATGACATTCCATCACATACTACATGAAATTTTCTCCTCACCACAATTATTACATCATCTATCACACATTTTTCATCTTACTCACCATACACATTTACACTACATCTTTCTTACATCTTCTATGCACTGCACTCATTACTCGATGACACACTCGAATCTCACAGTCCATATTGGACTATTGAGGGTATACAAATCAAGTGAACCTCATCACACTCATATATTCACCTATTTAATCTTTCTATCATGTGATATTCCTACATTAGTGATATATGATATAAGATACATCATCATTTCTTCTACTATCCATTAGTGATATACACCATAGGCTATATCATCACTTGTTATAACATCCTTTAGTGATATACACTTTAGGCTACCATGGGGGATAGTTTTATGCTAGGTCTCATGGATCAGACACCACTTTTACGTGGTTATGTAGATTCTTTTGATGGAGATTTTATAGACAACGGGAGGAGCACGACAGGTTATATTTACATAAAGGTGGGACAATACTAAGTTGGATTTCATGACTACAAGATTAGGGGCTTTGTATAATTCACCACGAAGGCGAGTATGTTATCCCCATTGAGGAAAGCAAAGAGATGATTTGGTTACAAAAATTGCTTGAGGATTTGGGGCATAATCGGGAGGAATGTAAGTCGCATAGTGATAGTTAAGTCTATACACACAGCTAATAACTCTACTTTCCACTTCGGACGACAAGGGTATAATTAGTTGAGATATCACTTCATCAAGAAAACTTTGGAGGAAGATAAGTTGAAGTTGGGAAGATTCATGTCTAAAGTCAAATCTTTACTTAGACATGATGACCAAGGTGGTCACAAGGGATAAACTAAAGCTATGTTCATCTTGGTTGGCCTTTAATATGACAATGAAGGGTTGAGAAGCTTTACTCTTTATTAAATCTCACTCTACACTTAGATTGTTATGTTTGTGGAGCCTATTTTCCTCAAGAGTGTGGTACACCTTCTATGTGTTACACTCGGGTATTTTTACGCACGGTCCCTCTCGCCGGTGAGTGAGTCGTTGTCTTCTTTGCATGTTTCTTAACATAAATACTTGTTAAGCCCTCATGAATTTTCATGGGTGGTTTATTAACCCATGGGTAATGGTAAGTAATGTCTTATGGGCTGTTTTTGGGCCCATGGTTTTTCGGTACCTATTGTTTTGATACCTCACGGTTTTTGCCCATGGTTTTGTGACCCACATTTTTTGCCCATGGTTTTGATACATCCTACGGTTTTGTATCAAACATCACTTAAGCAATTGTCTATTTATATGGTCTTATGCATATGATACAAAAACAAGCAAATGTATTGCAGATGTGTTTTGAATTCGGGTGTGAATTTCAGAGAGTTTGTTGAGCATAGCTCCAAACGGATCTGGGTATTGTATTGAGAGAGTGGAGGCTTGTAATAAAATCTAAGAAAGTGATTCTTGGTGGACATAGCCCAAATTGGGTGAACCATATTAAATACTATCTTTCTACAACATTGTTTCTTATTTATTCTGCACTTTTATTTGAGATCTAATATTTTCATCGCATATTTTAATTTCTACTATTATGATTACTATAAGGGATTATTCCGCATATTTTATCTCTTATTTCCTAACAATATACACTTTAGGCTAAATCATTACTTCTTTCATTATCTTGTTGTGACATACGCTTTAGGCTAAATCATCACACATCCTCACACTTCATCTCGTATGTCATCACATCATTATTACATAATCACCACACTCTTGCTACATACAAGACATATTTTCAACCATTTCCTGATGAAACACTCTCATTTATGGCTCATTCTTGACTATTGAGTGGGCATAAACAAATGAACCTCATTATATACATACACATCCACTTAGGGGGCATGCAGATCCTATCATTCACTTTGCATTCCATTCCATCCATCCACAACATATTACATATCTTGGTTGCTTTTACTATTGCTTTCATTTACTTGAACATGTTCATCTTATTACACATGCTAGATAAATATCTTGTATGTCAGTATCTTTATCATACACACATGTGCATTCACTTTCTTTCTAGTTGTGATTGCATATTAAACATGGTTATTATTACATGAATCATTACATATAAAGACATCATAATAAGGATGCTTGGCACGCACTAAGATGCAGGTTACATACAAGACTACCATAACGGCTCCACAAAGGCATCCACTTTCATACACTACAAGTGTTATTGTTTCAATTTTTACTTAGCACTTTCCATTATCAGCTTATACATGCTTTTGACATACATTTTATCTTTCTAATGTGTTAACAGGTGCTTCATGTGTAGCATTTGTCTTGTAGGATTATTTTCCACCATGGTTGTCTGTTACTTTGCTTATACTTTTCTGTCATTTTTTTCCATTGTATACATGCTTTACCCTTTGTCTTGTGTGCACACTTGTCTGCTTGGCAACCACTGTGACCTTGATTGTCTTGCAACACTGTGAGTGAAGTCCCATGTTTGCAACCTATTTTTTGCAGTCTACATTGTCTTCTTGTACTTAATGTGTTTCTTAGCATAAACATTGTCTACTTAGCTTACATGTCATATTTTACATGAGTGTTTGTCTTTACTTGTACTAACACTTGTTTTCCTAGCCACTTTTTTGCATTTACCTTGGTTTCTACCAAGCGCATTCCCTTTCCCCCCCCTGAAGGGCACAATTTCGAATATGTCGGTCCTCTTTTTGGGCTACATATTCCTTTAGCGACGTCGCATGCACCCCCAAAGAGGGGGGCATCATTTGGGTGAATCAATCACCCCATACAATGGTCTACATCCAATATACAACACAACACAACACATACAATTCTGTTTTTTAGTTTTTGTCCATGACATAGTGGGTTACACATCGAGTGAGTTCAACACAATCTACATAAATCCATACACAATGACTTTTACAGGGTAGATTGTCTTTAGCATTTTGGGAAGCAATTACAACTTAGAGGATAAACCAAACCTTCCTCTCTACACTACTTTGGTTGTGGCATCAGATCGCCCAAAAAACCAAATAGTAGAGAGATCTCTTTAGTTTTGGGAAGTAGTTACATGTTAGAGGATAAATCAGACTTTCCTCCTTACACTTCTTCAGCTAGTGGCATATGGCATGAGATCACCCAAAAAAATCACACTTCATCGACATGATCCTTTCTACACCCTTTTCTCATCACAGATTAGGTGAACATGTTTCTATTTCATAATTTCATTACATACTTTTTACCAGCATACATACATGCATCTTTACACACATTTTTACACATATACATGTATATTTGACTACTTGATCATCTTCTCTTTTATAGGTCCATCTGTATGGGAAGCAAGTAGTCAACATCACACACAATGGGTACATCACACACATCGATACTAACATGCAGGTACATCACACACATTGACATTTACACATGTGCTTCCGCCCTAGGTTCATTCTCATCACCTTTTTACACTTTTTGCATATTTAGTCTCCACACTCCATCTTTTTATCACTCCACACTTTGTCTAGTCCCTCGACATGCTTTCTACATCAATCTACATGGATATCAGGTATGTATCTCTATCTACTTTATGTTACCGAGCATTTTTCTCACCAACATAAAGTGGGGGCAAATGTAGACACAAAATCACACACTTTGGGTAATTATCTAGTCTCGATCACATACTACTATTTGCATGGTTCCTAAGTATGAAAAGTAATAATTAACCCATGTCTTTGGCCATATTTTGTTGCTTTCTATTATTGCATTTGGTTTTGAACCTTTATTGGCCCATTGCCTTTTTTATACTTTAGTTTTACCTTTTCTAGACTTGAGCACCCAACCGAGACACTAGTGGAACAGGCCCTCGTCCCCTCCGGGTGCCCATATCCTATCCTCTTTACACTTTACTCTCACTTTTGGGTCCTTTCTAGCCATTTGAGCATCTTATATTTTTTTTCAGTAGTCGGCCTTTTGGGTTAATTAAGAAATTCAAGAGAAGGAATCATATACATATAAAATTATGTGATCATAATAAGGGACCAAACACTAAGCATCTATTATCTCCACCTAAGGTTACATCCATCAAAAGCAATCTTTAGCTCCATTTGCATCCATCTAGCTCCATCACAAAGGACACAAGGTTGGTTCATTTGCATTACACTTCATAGGAGGGGAGTCTATTATTTCCATGCACACATTATTTACATTCTACATCTAGTTACTTCTCTCACTACTCACAAAGTGCAACTGACACAAGAGTAACCTAGGGCACAATTCCACACACACACACCCTAGAACTACATTGGGTCTGAGATGTAGTGCAACACTTAGTGATAAGTCCATCAATTTGGTAGCTGAGGATAGTCTGAACCCTTCATATGCATCTTTCATTTTTAGGGTTTTGATGCTTTGCTTGGGGTTTTACAGTGTCTCCTTTATCGAGCAGGTTTACGACAACATTAACGATCTAAGTGCGACACCCTCACGACAGAAGTGAAGGCCTCAGTACCCTCACATCCAATGTGACCTTGCAAAATTGGCTTCCAGACTTCCCGCACGCATCAGGTGCCCCAATCCCTTTTTCGTATGCCCCATGCCAACCAAATCACTCGGATCTGCATTTTCTCGTGCTCCTATGCGATGGTCTCCCATTCTGTTTGCACATTAGGGTTTTATATTTTTATTACTTAGTTTGCTTGGGTGTATTTTAGTTATTTCATTGCTTATTTGTTACTGCAAACTTGCATTAGATTAGGCTAGAATATTACATTTTAGCATTAATCACCTTTTGCTTCATTTTTTATAGTGTTTTTCATCTTTTATGCCACCGTCCTTCCTCCTCTCACCGTAGTCCTCTTTTCATTATCCTCATTTCTTGATCTATTTTCCACACATTTTAATTAAAAACTACCCTCCTTGATCTTCTTTCCCTCCTCTCTTTAGTCATATGGAACACTAATCACTTGGTCATACTCTTCCAAATATGGAAAATCGATGCAAACAACTATACTTTGGAAATGATTGTGCTTTAGCTATTTAACAAGCTCATATCTGCTCATCTTTTTTCTTTTTAAGTTGGCGTGTAAATCAACATGCAAAACCAAGACATATTTGTCGCTATTTATTAGATTAATGATCGCCTCATACGACACAACAAGATATAAGGACCTCCCTTGGCTCACTAGTTGTTATGTCTTATGTTTTACTTTTACTCATACACATTTCTAGTTATAGGGGTTATTTACACTATAATTGTTAATGACTAGTTTTATATGACTTGTTTTTCTTGAGGGAAGCCTCTAAACTTTTTGATTCTTGTATTTTGATTTCTTAATTCTTTAATAGATACAATATTTTCAACCAAAAATACAGAAATATGTGATAAATATGAGATGACTTGAGAGTTTGAGACATGTCAACATTATTCAAATAAATAAATGTAAGATATCTATACAATTTTTGTTTTGTTGTTAAGCCAACACATAAATAAAGCAAAGTCACAACAACATAATAGATGGTGGATGTCCCACTTGGGGACCTTTCCTTGGGAAATGAGCCATGAAAAGTTATAAAAGCGTTTGGGGGTCATTTGGAGATATCTTTTACTCTTATTTATTTTGACATTGAAGGTTTGAGCTGCTACTCCTACTTTTGCATTTGAGGACGAAAACCCTCATTTGCACACTACATCATCACATACATGGTTCCATCCATTGTATATGTGCTATGATTGATGATTGATCGATATCACGTATAGAATGGATATGTGCGCCCTATAGAGATCTATAGGGTCGGGCCCCTACCCCATAAAGAGTTGTAGATAGGCCCCCTATAGAGATCTATATGGGGGCCCTATCTAGAACTCTATATGGGGGATGTTTCTATTCCCGATCTCGAGGAATTGTGCCCTTCCCCTCCCCTCTCTATATGGGATAGGGGATAGGGGAGAGGGTGGAGATGCATATCAAAGATAACATATCTAGTCTCCAACTACAATCTAGATACCGGATGGATGGCGGACTAGATAGAGAGTGTCTCTATCGCCCCTATCTAAATCGTCTTGTAGAGTATCGTCTAGTCCCGACTACCAATAGATAGATGGGGCACTCACCCACCCGCCCCCATCGATGTACTCAAACATTATTCACCTGTCAAGTAATACTAGTATATGTGGAAAATTAGGCTTGCTCTTCAATGTTTCAAAACCTTGGCCAAATTTCTGAATGAACTTATTTTTCTTAAAAATATTTTTTCATTTGGTATTGAGTTTCATATCTTTTAATAAATTTCTGTAATACCTATATGTCCTAAGAAAATACAAAGACCTGTGGATGATATTGGTGGCGAAAAATCACCGATGAAAGCTTTACCTTGTCAAGCACATTCCTTCCTTGCATACCACATGACCAAGTGAGTTGCCAAATTGAGTATGAAAGTTGCACTTTTCAAGCTAAACAATATTCGTATTAGAAGACATCATTATAGCATCTAGCAAAACACTCGCACATAATCTTGTGAAGGCCATAGATGGTCCAAACATCAAGATATATTTCCAAAAGATAACCACCTAGGTATGAACACGAACCCACACATCTATTCATCTTCCACATTTATCATAGATGGTTTACACGAGACCAACCAACAACCCAAGAATGAACAGGGACACTATCTATTCATCCTCCATATTGATGTAGGATGACCAACAATCCCTCGAAAGGTTTTACATAGGAAGACCAACAACTTGTTCTCAAGTATCATGATTGTTAGAACATTGTGATCTGGGTCTCCACAATATTTTTACAGTAGGGGAAGACAAGGATACTCTACACACATCACACTATACAAGAAAAAAAAATAGAAGTTGGGGACATAGGTCCTTATTGTCGCGTTTATAACCACTGCACCTAATCATTGCCACTCAATCACGCACACCATTATTGGTTCCCATTGCTACTGGCTACCAATCTTGGCATTATTCGATTTGGCATATTGATTTGTCACTAATGAATTTTGTGGCCTTTGAGGTAGTGATGAATTTGAGGATGTTGATCGCCCTCTTGCCTTCGTTTCCTCTGTCCTCCAATGACACATTGCTCACTTAGTTGAATGTGACTTGAAGCTCGGTTGCATGTTGTATTTATAAAGAAAAAGTCCCCCAATCCCCCCCACACACACACACAATTTTGACTAGGTAGCCGGTATGGGGTATGGTACGCAGATACGAGGATCCGGTATGACAATTTTTTGGGGGGGCTCGAGTACGGCACTTGGGTACGGCCATACAATATATATATTTAAAAATATAGCCAAATAAGCAAAAATTCAGCCTTATACATGAATAGAGTAAACAAATTATTAATTAAGTGAAATAGCCAAATAACATAGTAATAATTCAATGTATTTTGTCATGATATTCATTGATTGAACTTCGAACAAGTACATTGTTCAAACTCCAAATGGTACAATGTAAAATTATTAACATAAATAATAACAAATCACATAACTGGACTGGAATTGGCTATTACTAGCTCCCTTCAAATCTGGCAGTTCAGATTCCTTTGGGGTTTCTCTTATTATTCATGCATTAGTCTTGCTAGTGGAGATGTTGCCATTGTGTTTTTAATCCTACATTACCCAAACACATCTCAACTGTTGCAGTTTCAGCCATTGTTTTAGGTATTTCGTGAATTTTACCACAATTGAATCATTTACGTAATCCCATCTATTGATCCCCCAAAAATTAAGAAAAATTAAAAATTGTTGTTTTTACTGTGGGTACGACCGGGTTACGCCTAGCAGAGCACCCATGTACGTTTGGGTACTTCCTAGGAAGTACCCAAACGTACCAGTATTGGACGTACCTTGAGCGTACCGGCGCATACATACCCGTATTGCACACACTCGGTATGTACTATACCCATACCCACGCCCTGCAGGGTACGTATCGACTACCTAGAATTTTGACATACACAATGGGCGCGATTACCCCGAATTTGGGTTCAATACAAGAGTATTTTTGACATATTTTACTATTATGACATACAATGACTTAAAAAGATGACTATAACTTATACTAAAACATCATATAATAATAAATTACAAAACCCAAAATGCTATTATAAATAACATGTAGATTTGTCATAAATAATAATTACAAATCTAATCAATACCACTTAACTTCACAATAAAATTTCCACAAAACATTAATTATGACTAAATTGACACCTAATGCTTGACTTCTTGACATTACTATACTAAATAGTAGACTTAACAATAGACTATAACAAACACTCTAATGAATGAATGTATGGTTTTAATTATTTAATAACATCCACGAGACCAAGCAGTCTATGGTACCCAAAACCACAACTGGAGTGTACAAAGCCACCCCAAGAGACGCCTTAACATTTTTATGTAAAATTCATTGCCTTTTTGATGTTGCATCTCTTGTTGTGGATCTTGACCAAGAAATTTGCAGTTTTGACAAGTCTTTCTTCTTCAAACAAGGATGGTAGGTTGTCTACTTTCAAACTGTTCAGGTACTTGATACAAATGTCATTATATGCTATGCACTCCATGATATGGTGTCATTCTATTTGCACTACCCCTTTGTTGCAAAGCATACACGTTCTTTCTTCCCACTCTTTTTTAGGAGATGTCCATTTCTCGGGTTTCACACCTAAGATGGTGTGAACTAGTCCTTAATTGGGTCATCAACATTTTTGCTTTCCATTTGATTTGTGCCCCTAAGTAGGCCTTTTCCCCGTGGTCACAAGTTGGATTAAATTCTTTGATGTAGTATTTTTTCTTTCGCCCAAGCTTGTCCACATGCCTATCCTGAATTTTTCTTTCACATACTTTTTTATTTCCTCATTAGTGTTTGGACACTCTTGCATGTTAATGTTCCACTTGTTCATCCATTTAATGTTATGTTTCATCCACGTATTTTCCTCCTACCTAGATTTTATTCTACAACCATTCTAGGCCACCTATGAACTTCCATGCTTTGGCACCTTTTTCAAATAAGTTAATAGTTGAGTTATCGTGGGTGCTTCTTGAGGAAAGGTTCCCACTTTAGCTAATAGAATCTCATATGGAACCAACATTTTAATTTTGAAGTTGCTTGTGATTAAGTGTTTTTGGATTCTCTTTATTTATCTCTGCATAAGATCAAACACATTGCTGCCCTAACTTCACAATCGTAAAGTACCACCAATGTGACAAGCCAAACAAAGTTTTTTTGGTTTTCCAATACCATAATTATGCATTTTAATGAATATAAAGCTTTCCACCCTTCTTGAATTCTTTTTTTTTGCCTATACATTTCCCAATGGAGCTTGTTGTGGAAGTCCTACCCAAGATATTTTTATTCTTCCACTACTTCTAGTGGTTTGTCATAAAAAGAAAGATAAATTGCTTCTTTTATCGTTGTAGAGAAAAGATCCTGACTTTGGTTTTGTTGATGTTTACTTTCATTCCAACCTCTTAACAAAAGAGCTCAAGGGCTCTCAAGTGCTCTCTCAAACTGTGTGGTGTTTTAACAATTAGGATGAGGTCATTAGCATAGAGGAGCAATTTTATTACTATAATGTCCCCTTTTCTAAATTAGAAATACTTAATAATATTTTTAAGTTGAGCCCAAATAACTCTCTATTTATGGGCAACTTAATAATATTATTATTAAAATAAAATGTATTTTTAAATACTAAAGTAAAAGAAGACCCTTAGCCTATTTTCATTATTTTCAGTTGGCTAAAAGTGGGGAAGTAAGTTAATAATTTAATTTTAAGTGCTAAAGTAATTTTAATTATTGGCACTTTAATTAAATTATTAAAAAGAGGGAAAAGTGCATTTAATTAATTATTTTTAAATGCCCAAGTGGAGTGACCCAAAAGGAGATAGATAAGATAAGATAATTTATTAATGTCCAACAAATGACCACAAAAGTAGGTCAATGGGACTGCAAAGTACAAAGCCAAAGGACCCAACAAGAGTACCCAATGGGTCGCCCGAAACACAAAGAGAGAATGGAGAAGAGGAGAAGGAAGTAGCAAATGCCGAGAAACCAGAAAAGAAGGAGAAGAGGGTGACGGTGAGAGGGGGGGAATGAAAGAGGGAACAACACCCCCAACACCATCACCTAACAATCGAGGCCGGATGGAAGTAGCTCGCAATGCGCCAATGTCCAATATCTGAAACTGTAGAATGCTTGGAAAGCCGATGTCCGGGAGAGAGACGGTGCCTTTGCGTAAGCCTGGTGGATCTCTGTCTAAGTGAGGGGTCCCTAGTGAAAGAAATGGAGTTCCGAGTCCTGACCTATCTGAGTTGTGGGTCCATACTTGAATCAAGATGCCGCTTGGTGGCCCTCTCCAGGGAGAGCACCGAGAAGAATGAGGTGATCTGAGAACTAAAAAGGGGAAAAGTAAATGTTAAAAAAGAAATAAAGGGTCCCATATGGTGTGCTCCACAAGGAAAAAGAAAGAAAAGGCTATAAAGGTAAATGTTGGGGCTCATTGTAAGGATCATCTGGTGAATTTGATACTTTTTGGAAATTGGAGCATTGAGCTCTCATTTTCAGCCTTTGAGGACAAAAACCCTCATTGGATCCTATTGAGATGAAAACCTTCAGTATTCATGACACTTGGGGACAAAAACCCTTAGTAGTCATGACACTCGGGGACAAAACCCTCATTTGTTGCATTGGTGGCTTCATCTAGGAGTCACAAGTGAGCTTAAAATTCAGAATTTCAAAATGGCAAGGGTTTCCATTCTATCCTGGGCACAAATTCCAGCTAGGGCACGCTCTTTTGGGGCTGCCACATTCATTTCCAGCTTGGGCAACCCATTTGGAGATTTCAAGACAACATTTCAAGGGGTTTTGTGGTTGGAAAAATCTGATCTTAATTTTGTTTGATAGCTGCCATTTTTGTGGTCATTTTGAGCTATCATTTGCATTTTATCTCCAAGTATTTATGAAGATATGGATTTTTGAAGTTTCAGCTTGTTTTTGAGCAATAATTAATTCCAACAATCTGTATTTTGTTGTTGAAGCATTTATTTTGCATGATTTCATCAAGGGTTTCATGTTGTTGATGTATTTCTAAAGATTTGTGTGTGGAAATACTAAAATCTGAATTTTACCTAGGTCACTTAGGGTTTGGGGACCTAAAATAGGTTGCTTCCTAAATGTCTGTCATAAAATATCAGATTTATACAGGTGGTTGTCATAAATTCCAACAATGTTCCATTAGGGTTTTGGGAAAATCCAAATTCCTCAAATTTGAGCCTGAAAGGGACACTACAATAACATAGTTGGCTAAGTGAATGCCTTCTCCGTCCATTTTGTTTATCCACTCAAGTTTATCAATGTAGAGCCCGAATAAAGTGGGTGAAAGTGGGTATCCTTGTTTAACACCAATGTCGCTCCCAAAACTTTTAGACATTCCCTCCCCTGTTCTGATTTTGGCCCTAACTTGCTCATAGAGCATATGAACAACCACTCTATATTCATATGGAACTCCAAGTTCCTCCATTCTGCCTTGTGTTTATTTCTAGGAACCATGTCAAATGCTTTTGAAGTCAACAAAGCATAAAAAAACCTCTTCACCTTGATTGTCTCATTCAAGTGTTTAAGAGTTATGCAATGGTTGATAGCAGAGTGCTTCACCCTGAAACCTACCTGCCCCTTTGCCCTTTTTCTCTCTTTTTCAACCCAACTGCTACTTCTGTGCTCTATCATGCTCCAAAATAGTTTTCCAAGGAGAGGGTTTACCATGATAGTGCGGTAGTTTGATAGGTTATTTACATCCCCGCTTTTGTATAGGGGGATAACAACACTAGTTGTCCAATCCAATGGGAAGCCTTCCTAAATGATACTATTGAATATGTGTTTGATGTGCGGTGTGAGGATTTTCACACCCCATTTGAGATATTCTACTTGCATCCCATCTATATCTTGAGCCTTTCCTCCTACTAGTCTCTTTATGCCTTGAGTGATATCCCCATTGAAAAGAGCTCAATTGTTGTGTTGATAGTTGGGGGTGTCTTTATCTTGCTCCCGCTCATATAGCAATTTTGCATAAACTAGCCATTGGGTGTTTGAAATATTATTCTTTATTTGTTTTCTTTGTGTGGGTGTATTCTCTAACTTTGCTGGTTTCAATAACACTCTCTTCATCATGAGAGTTTCTCTGCACTCCAGCTCTATTGCGTAGTTTTATGATGCAAAACTCTCCATATTCGCATGTTGCGTAATATGGTTGCTAGGTAATTCTTCCTCGCATTGCCATTTTTGTTGAATGTGAACACTTGAACGCACGATGTCTGACTTTATCACAATGGAAACATGTTCCATTGAATTATCTACCTTTTCCATGTCTTCTTTCCTCTGAAAGAAGATCCATCTCCACCTCTTTGTGTATGTCCTTGATCATGTGAGGGGCTCGCTTCAAATTTGTATGCATGATTTTTCATATCACTGTGCAACCCACCATTTCTCTTGGGAATTTCTACTTCCCTCATGCACTACCATGTTATCTACGTGACAATTTCTCCTTTTCCTTTTGTGCAAACCATAGTTCCATGGAGTCTCGGAACGTGGGAACCAAGGGTTGAGGTTTGGGAGCGATGGTGCAAATATATGTAGCACTTGAAAAATTAGTGTTAATGCACAAAAGTAACACCCTTGATTTGATCATGGAAGATCAATACTTTTGGCTAACATGGGATTGTCTCCAAGTGTGGGACCTTGCATCTTGAGACAAACCTCTAGAGAAGGTTGGTTCCTCTACCTATCTAACCTAATGCTTATACTACCTCTAAGCTAACACTAGCACATCCAAGGGTCCAGGAGAGAGAGAGAGAGAGAGAGAGAGAGAGAGAGAGCGCAAAACCTAAGTTAAAAGGGGGCGGCGATAACACCATAAGAGAGAGTTGATCACTTTCCATGAGGGGGAGAAAATGTAGGAGGAAGGGCGATGAGACAGGACGTGCCACAACCCAAAACCACGCAAACTAACCCCTCCCACACATTTACAATACACAAAAATGAAACCCTGCAAGTAGAAAATGCACACAACATACCAGAGAAAGAATGGGAGGAAAGAATGCAACGAAACATGAGTATCGGGTAGAAGAGAGCCATGAACACAATATTTTATTGCTCAAAGGATGCACAAACCATTACATTAATGGCAGAAGGCACTAAACGTGTTGCAGAGTCCAAATTTGAGGTCTGGAACTCATGGGAAGTTGACCACCATTTTGGCATGGTGCCGTTACAACAAAAGAGGGATTTGTTTTTCAAGGCATGAGTTCCATACTTATAGAAAATGGGAAGGAGAAAGAAGAGGGAAAGGGAGAGAGATGCTCCAAATCTTCACGTGAACTGCCCACCAAACATCATAAATGCTACAAATGCTCATGGGCACCTAACAAAGCCATTCCTCTACGCCATTTGATCTGTAGGACGGAGTATGGGCACCATGAAGCAATAAATTTGGTTGGCAGAGGTGGTTGCGTGCTTATAGAAGCAAACTTGCACTTTTCCCCTGTGAATCATGTGTTTGCATTTTCACCTTCAAAACTCATCAAATCCTGCATTTCTTTATGTCTCAAGCCCTTGAAGAGATGGTTCCAACGCCACCGATTTCATGCAATTTGGAGTTCCGCAACGAAAGTTATCGTTAAAAAACCAATTCCACCTTGTTCCACAACTTTTACAACGTTTCACCACTTTTACAATGTTCTGCGGCTTTGAATTTGAACATCTCCGTGGATTGAGAAACTTGCGAGACAATAACTCTCGTGCTCCCGTGAAACTCTTACCTTCCTTATCCACGAGTCTCTTTGCATTTTGAATGTCCTGCGACTATTCCTTGTTGCGTGGCTTTGAAAGCTTCCGCACTTAGCAGAGCTTTCATGCTCTCACTATGCCGTGGTGGTCTATTTCTTTGCCATGTGACATTTTGACTTATGACCATGTTCCCTCGTTTCGTGACTTTTGAGAACCTGCGGAACATCACAATTGGGAAACTCATGCAAAACACTAGGATATTATTTTGCAGCTTCCAAACCAAACTCTTTACCTTTTGCCTCGCGGTGTCTTGCGAAACTTTTCCCTTTGCATCGTGGCTTCTCCTTGGCGGACTTCGTGCTTTGTTGTGCGGCATTGTGACCAACTCCGTGGAACACCAAATTTCTCCAAGTCTCGAGTAACACTCACTTTCCATGCCGCGAAGGTCTAACTCCATCGAAATTCCACCTAACTCTTTTTCTCTAACTCCTTGTTCCATGGGTTAGGAGAACCCACAAAACACTAAGTTCCTTGATTCCATGGAAGCGAAGATTGAATTTCAATGAGTTCCACGACTTTTACTCAACAAAAAGTGTAAGTCCAAAATTGGATTTATAAGTTGTCAAAATATCGTGGGGGGGTTATTTTGGACAACAATTCGCTATACAAAAATGTAAAAGGAAAAAAATGAAACTTTGAAATATTAAACACATTGTATTGAACAATGAAAATGCCAAATATCAATATATTAATATTTATATCATAATTTATATTCAAAATGATGATTACATTCAAAATTCAAATACAATTGGCCAATGACCCAATGCCTCTGATTAGTAATCATCCCCAAAGTCCATTCCTAACTCCTCATCACTCAAACTATTGGACTCCTCGAGATAAAACTCCTCCAAACCAATATCAACCAACACTATCTATGTTGCATCATCATCAATCTGTGGCTTTGAATTTGAACATCTCCGTGGATTGAGAAACCTGCGAGACAATAACTCTCGTGCACCCGAAAACTCTTACCTTCCTTATCCACGGAGTCTCTTTGCATTTTGAATGTCCTGCGACTATTCCTTGTTGCATGGCTTTGAAAGCTTCCGCACTTAGCAGTTTCATGCTCTCACTATGCCGTGGTGGTCTATTTCTTTGCCATGTGACATTTTGACTTGTGACCATGTTCCCTCATTTCACGACTTTTGAGAACCTGCGAAACATCACAATTGGGAAACTCGCAAAACACTAGGATATTATTTTGCAGCTTCCAACCAAACTCTTTACCTTTTGCCTCACAGTGTCTTGCGAAACTTTTCCCTTTGCATCGCGACTTCTCCTTGGCGGACTTCGTGCTTTGTTGTGCGGCATTGTGACCAACTCCGTGGAACACCAAATTTCTCCAAGTCCGAGTAACACTCACTTTCCATGCCGCGAAGGTCTAACTCCATCGAAATTCCACCTAACTCTTTTGCTCTAACTCCCTTGTTCCACGGGTTAGGAGAACCCACTAAACATTAAGTTCCTTGATTCCATGAAAGCGGAAGACTGAATTTTAGTGTTCCACGACTTTTACTGAACAAAAAGTGTAAGTCCAAAATTGGATTTATAAGTTGTCAAAATATCGTGGGGGGGTTATTTTGGACAACAATTCGCTATACAAAAATGTAAAAGGAAAAAAATGAAACTTTGAAATATTGAACACATTGTATTAAACTATGAAAATGCCAAATATCAATATATTAATATTTATATCATAATTTATATTCAAAATGATGATTACATTCAAAATTCAAATACAATTGGCCAATGACCCAATGCCTCTGATTAGTAATCATTCCCAAAGTCCATTCCTAACTCCTCATCACTCAAACTATTGGACTCCTCCAAAACCAATATCAACCAACCCTATCTCGTGTTTGCATCATCATCAATCTGCGTTGTCTCCTCGACTCTACATCCCATCCGGGCCTTTAGACTCTCCTTGTACGTAGGGGTGTTGCAATTGATGAGATGCAATGCGCTATGTACAACTACAAGCTTCTTCGCCCTCCTAGAGGTAAGCATGCTCCTCTTAATAGAGTGGATGAAGCTATAAGTAGACCAATTCCTCTTAGCAATGAAGAACTAAAAACTTGAGATAACAAACGAATGGCTAGTGTGGTTGTCAAAGAAGTAGGCCCATGCATAGTCCACCACAAAATTGGGTCCTCTTGTGCCATAGTCTCCCTATCCATCTTGGCCTCTTCTAGATATCCCCTAAGAGTGGCAAATTTTGACCACTTAGTACGAATGATGCCGACATCTATAGAATTGTACATCTTCTGAATAGCCTTCATGAACCCCGCCTTCACCTCAACATCTTGTATGGGGGTAACTCTACCAGACTTTTGTATGTACCACTTCGGGTTCATTGCATAGGCAATGATGTGCAAGGGAGCATTGAGCTTCTCCCATATGTGGTGAATGATTGATTGAATATGTTTATTGTAGAATTGTGTTGCGGGGATTTCTCTTGTACAATGGCCTACATTTGGCCAAAGATACCAATGCACTCATACACCTCTCCAAGGGTAGGTGCATTAATCTGCCCATATCTAATGACTTTGAACAATTGAGTAATGATGGAGATAATGTATTTTGCATCAAAACAAAAAATCTCACTCTTCATCACCTCCTTTACCCTCTTCCCTGCTTTGACAACCATTTGTGCTAGGGATTGCACACTCTTGTCATGACCATTACATGTAACACCTCTTGCAACTCGAGCATACTTTCTAAGAGAATGAAGTACAATGCATATATAGTCTCTATAGGTTTGAAAAATTCTTTCTTAGAGAATGTCTTGAAGAGTGCATGTGAAGTGTGGTGGTTGTAGATAAACATTTGCACATCCTTAACATCATTAATGATCTCTTTGATCCAACTGATTTTTCCCATGTCCTTGGGTGCATTATTCATGGCATGCACACAACAAGGAGCCTACCAAATATGTTTGTAGACTGTCTCAATCAACTTCCTTGCAGATCTACGCAAATGGGATGCATATGTCACTACTTGCACCTCTTTATCCGGCCTACCCTCTTCAATAGCATCTCTAAGATTTGGAATGTAAAATCAGCATCCTTGTGGTGCCCCAAAAATCAATAGCCTTAAGAAAGTAAGGGCCATTTGTACATGTGAACATGATGTCGATGAGTTGATGATGCTTAATGTTTTCCACCCATCCATTACTATGCTGCATCCACTAGTGACCCAGGTAGCTTTGATTTTCTCCACTAAAATATTAATCTGGGAATATTTCTTATCCAAGATTGTTGTCCATAATTTTTTTCCCTAGTGGCACATATCTCGGTGCTGTTCGTATTATCTTTGCCATGACTTCCTTATAATGAGAGCAAGCCACATGGAATGGAACGCCATTGGAAAAGAAGAATTTGCTAATGGCATCATCTACCTCATCCTTATATTGCACATGGAATAACTCTGCCACCGTGTTTGCAGTATCACTACTACTCGGCATTCTATGTTTCCCCTTAAGCTCAGTTGTTTTGAACTAGATGTCCAAGCAGGAAGTCGTGTCTCTTGGGAATTTCTAGTACTAGTAGGACACCTCAATGGCATAATAATAGCTATAGGTGTTTCTTCTTCACCACAACCCCACAATTTATTTATTTCAACCCTTTGTTTGAGTGACAATTTGCCACATACCTCCACACCTTTGCCTTGGATGTGAAGTAGGTGCACATTAACTCTTGTAATGCTGCCTTGAAATTCAAGTTGACAAAAATTACACTTCCATAGCCTAGTGCCCCTGTTGTCCCAGGTTTTGCTTGAAGTTGTAGTTTGGTTGCAAATTGTCTTAAAGGGGACTTATTGTCGAAGGGACCTGACAAAATCTTCCAATAACTTGGAAGGACAACTAAAATGTGCAACTACACTCTCCCCCCTCTCCCATCTCTCACCCACCCCCACTACATCTATACTCCTAGTTTCAGATTCAACTCCCATAAGCTATTGCTGACTCTCTTTGTCACTCATGCTGTGACAACTCATAGTGGCACTACAAGAAATAAAATTTATGGATACATGTCATTAATAATAATACATTATGCAAGGGCTCAAGAGTCCAAGACAAGGATTTTCTATTTGTTTTTCTTACTACAGGTCGCATGAAGCACAAAATCGGGGGTACACAAAATTAGGAATCCTTGTTCTTGAATCTTCAACCTTCGTCAAACAATGATTTTAAATTTTTAATCAGATATTTAGGGTTCTCTAACTGCTATTTAACAACCCTAAAATAGTAAAAACAACATTTTATAAATTTATAACCACATACAATTCTATGAACAATTTATTTTTAATGATTTATAAATTTAAAATAAAATAAAATAAAAATGCAAATCCAAAAATTGAAAATAGCAAAATGCCAAAAGATGAAGGGCCATGGGCCATGGCTTACCTTGAAGGCTTGAGGGCTTCCAACTTGATGAATGTGTTGAAACTTGAACGGTTGATCAATGAAGACTTGGCACTTGCTCTTCCTCTTGCTTGTTGCTCTCCCTCTTAGCCTCTCACTCTTGCAACCTTGCTTGCCCTCACTCTTGCACTTGCTCTCACTATTTCTCTCACTCTTGCATTTGCAGCCTTGTTCAATACTTGCAAACTTTTATAGTGATTTGAAGTGAGCGTGTGAGGTTCAATATAGTTTTTTTGAGTGCTTAAAGTGTTGGCTGGGACCATAAACTATTAGGATTAGGGTTGGGGGCATTGACAAAAAAAAAAGACTGTTTTAAATTAAACAATCACTTTTTGGTGGGAGTATTCAAGACGGGAAGGATCATATTTATTAGGATACTTCACCAACTTTCACTTTTGTAAAAAATTCCAACTTATCTTTTGCATGATCCCACGTTTGGAGTGATTGGGCTACTCTTGCAATTATGTGAAAGTATTCCCATCCAAATAGCCCAATAAACTTTATGCATGTAGATATTGCATAATTTAAAGGCCCTTTGGCCAAAATGAGATTATAAATATAGAACGAATTCATTATATTATTATTAGATGACCTAGTGTCAGTAATAAGTAATTCATTTTATTTATTAATTGTATGTGGGCTTGGAGAAAAACTTGTCTTGATGGGGATGCGGGTTAGGCAATCAAATTACTTGACAAAATAGGTTTAGGAAGGTCAGGTTCTTCAGGCTTGACAAGGACCTACGGTACTTTGGGCACCACAGAGACGCATGCCACCCTAGAACTGGTTTTCAACATGACAAGAAATGGGAAAATGGTAGGGATCAAAGGTAAGAGTGTTTATAGTTGAAACTCATATACTAAACAGGGTTGACACAATGGAATAGAAATTGTGGAAATTTTTGGTGAAGATTCGGAAAAATGATTTTTAGGTACAACAAATAGCATATGCTCAGCTCAACATTAAAAGAGAGAAATAACACAATAGCAATATCACCATAAATTTGCAGAAATCAAAGACTTGTTTGTATTAAAATTGGAATAACAATGATGCCTCCTTCAGCTTTTCTAGCAAAGTCTGTACATCCTTCAACATAGAAAAATATTACAAGTACATATCTGCATGAGGCCTCCCACAGAAGGTGAAATGATCAGTTTCCAAATGACTCTTGATTTTCCATAACAAGAAAAAAATCAACTAATGACTATTTTTTCACAGTTTAACTTCATAATTTGTCACTACACCTTTCCCAACAAAGTAAATTTTCCACACTTGATAAACTAACTCAACATAAGACAAATTAACAAGCACTTGGAGATCCAAACATGGTGCAATAGCATCCAAATCAGTTTTAATCTTGGGAACATCTACCCCACATCTTCAAACTGCATCTTAATCCTCTCGGCCTTCGTAATGTATCTGAAGGCGTAATCCTCTGATAAAATTCTATCAAAACCCTGCATTTATGTGACAATGTGCCTAGGTGTGGCTAAGATGGATACAACAATTGCTTGAAATTCATCTTCGGAAAACCACTGACCCTCAGAAGTTTTGAACTCTGTAATATAAAATGCAGCAAAGAGCTCACCAACCTTGGAAACAAAAACAGAGACTAACTTTCTCATCTTATGAAACTGAGAGTTAGTTTGAACGAGCTCCAACCCGGTACACTTACTATAGTCATTGAGGATGTTGACTTTGAATTCTGAAAGCACTACAACACAAGCTTGCAGAATCTTGTGTGCACCATGGATTTCCATTACAAACTTGACTTTCCATTCCACTTCTTTCAATTTACCGGGCTTCTCGGATTTCCTTTCTTGGGTTCGAATTTGTGTTTGCACAGTAGTTATAATGTCCCTTTGAGCACATAAATTAATGAAATTTGGATTTCCTAGGAAACTCTTATGACAAAATAACAACAATTTGATCTTTATGCAAACCCTCAAAATAGAAAATAGGCAAATCTGAAATATACCACTGAAATACCCCTTTCAGGACAAATTTAATAAAAACTAATTTTTCTAACAAATCCTAGGGCAGAACTGATAAAATTGATTTTTTTATTAATGCCCTTCAAGAGTAAAATATCACAAAGCTGGAAATGAAAGGAAAAAGAAAAACTTCAAAACACTTGGGAAAACTCAGATTTCCTTATGTTGAGCCTATTGTAATTTTTATAACTGAAAAATAGATTTTGAAATTTATTTTTATTTATTTTCACCCCATAAAACAGGAAAAATACCTGCATAAGATTACAACAATTTTTCCGACGAATGATGCCTCCGATGGCAAGGAAAGACCAAATGATACACGTGCAAACCGGAATGGATGAAATCTTCCCACGGATGATGCCCTAACGCAGGTCTGCAATCCCCTAAAGGTGACGTCATCCCTAGAAATGGTTGCAAATCATGCCCTAGTTGTCCCTGACTGAAATCTTGGCAGATGTCTCTCCACTGACTGAATTTCTTTGCTTGAAACACAGATCTGAAGCGGGAAAAGTAGAAAACATGCTCTAGCTGAATTGCAAACTGTCACAAACTAAAAATAAACATGCCCTAGCTGAACTGAAAGCTGTCACAAACTGAAAATCACTGTCTGAAGCACAAATGCGATTGTTGAAGCCCAAATGTAGTCCTTGATTGGAACCACCTCAAAAGATTAGAGGGTTTTCATCCTCAAATCTGAATACACCGAAGGGTTTTCGTCCTGGATGCAAAAGTAGGAGCAGCAGCTCAAACCTTCAATGTCAAAATAGAGGAGAGTAAAAAGATCCCTCCAAATGACCCCTCAACGCTCTTTTATAACTTTACTTTTGCTTTTCCCAAGGAAATGCCTCCAAAAGCAAGTTCTCCTTTTCTATTTCCACATTGACATTACTTTATCAAAAGTAATTTTTTATAATAATAAAACTTTATTAAAAAGTTAGTTTTTATAATAATAAAACATAAGTGTCTTTTATAAAGTTACTTTTTCGACACTTAAGTTGTATTATTAATTTATTTTACTTTATTTGAAAAGGGGGCATGACAGGAGCAATTCTTTCGACTAATTATTTTAGATCTACAAAGATAGAAAGGAGATTCTTAAGGTTATCTTCTACTTGTTCTACTACATAGCCGACAGAGACTTTGATAGTGACTAGGTCGGTTGAACTCTCCTCCATGGTTTCAATTTTGTGTTGCAATTGCTGCACCTGCTGAACATGTTTCTTTCTTTGTTCCCAACTAGCTCTTGAGCGTACTTGCTTAGAGACTCAACAACAAATTCATGATCCTCTCTTTGCTCACCTTACACCTCTGCCATGTCATGTTCAATGACCACAATCACTGTCTCGCATCCCTCATTTTCCTCTATTTTTTTATATAGGTAAACGCTTTTGACCGGAGCTATGAACAGGTGTACATTCAGCTCAAAATATAGCATTTGAGCTCAACAATTAGCGAACCAGAACCACCACACTTGAACACATTTCTAGCGCAGACACTTTCGAACCAGAATCCACCTCTGTTAAATCCGCCTGCTACAGCTGCTCCACCTCGGACATTACCACCCCGAACAGGGATCGTGCCTAAGTGGGATTTGAACCTAGGTGGAGCCGAGATACAACCATGCGTCTTAACCACTCTTTTTCCTGTGTTGATGAACTTTTTAAACTTCTTATCCTTGGACTATTTTAAGTTGCATTTTACCATTCTCAGGCTCTTGTTTCTCAATCTCAACTAACTCTCTCAATTGTCAAGTACTTTCTATTCCCGCACTAGAGGACTAGACAATATTTGAGTGACTGCCATTCACGAGGATGGTTACACAACATGGACTTCAATTTGGTTAAAAACAATATGTGGCAACTGAACAAAAGAAAAGATTCCACCTTGCAGTGGCAAGCTTGGAGTACTCAATACATTTTTGACAGAGCCACCAAAAAATCCTATAGTGGGATTATCAATATCCCATACATCTCCCTTACCAATAGGGCCCATCTACAAATCAGTGAATGTAACAAATGACAATACCTGTTTCAGCTCCTCGAGGAGCATCTTGAGAGCTATTCCCTTCTCCTATCTTCCCTTGAATTTTTGATTGGCTTGCAACAATGTGAGACGGAATAGGATAAGATGGAGCAACTACCTGCACCTTGGGAAACTGGTGTAGTGGAGCAGAATTGTTTTTTGTGTGAGCTGCCACTTTTTGCTACAGGTCTCAAAACCTAGTGGTTATGCTGATTCGGTGCAAGATTGAGGTTCCGTCTCTCTCCACTTACCCAAAGCCATGAGTCTTTCGATTACCTACTCGATATTCTTTGCATCTCTATAAGGTAGGTAATCCGGGATGTCCTTGTGCTTATATTCCCAATCGGCTTTGGGCTTTAGAGCATTCTAATAAGCTTTCAAACTCCTCTTAGGGTCTGTTAGAATATGTGGAGAGAAAGAATGAAGAAAGAATAGAATACACAACGGATGAAGAGAAACCTGAATGCACACATTATTCATTGTGTTCATCATTTTATTATGTGAAAGATGGTTACAAAGTGGTTGAAGTGGTTACAACCTGTAATGTCCCTTTCTAGGGCTGAACTGAAAAAGCAATGCAATAACACAAACCCGAAGCATCAAATTATTCTGATTTTTAGATCAACCAACTATAAAATAAAACAACAATGAACGACGATCGATTTTTAGAACAACAACGAGGAAAAAACATTAATTCATCAAAATATCACCATTCACATCATCCGAAGTATGTAGAGGCACTTTAGGAATATTTTAGAACAATTATCAACCAAGAAATCAACCTCTAAACACAGCTGGAAATTAAATAAATGACAACAGTATGCCCTTACAAAATGGCTGGAAATGAATGATTCCAAGCCCTACAAATGAAATACAAAGTAGATTCCGACTGCCAAAAATATGGAGAATGCAATGATGGCTGAGTTGAGTGACGTTGTGCCCTAGAAACCACCAATCACTTCTCCAAGGTGGGTCGCTCCCCTAGGAGAGGGGCTGAATTTCACTTTAGGACCAAACCCTCGCTGAAAATATGCACTATCCACCTCTTTGAAGCACTTGGAACAATTAATTGAAGAGTTTTTGTTCTTCAATTGACAAGGAAGGGTTTCATCTTCCTTGTGAAGCCACACCAAAGGATTTTCGCCCCTTAGTGGAAGGAATTTGAGAAAACAACCCAAAACCAAGTAAAGTATAATTTTATGCCAAAAGATGATGCACAAATGAGTCCAAGTGACCCCCTTTAATACCCTTTTGGTGGTGCCAAAACCCAAGGAGGGAGTTTCCCCCATGACCGACCTCTATAATGATGTTGCTTTTATTTTTAACTTGGCTTTTCATCTCCTAGACCCAACCGACTTGCCTCATAAGGGAAAACACGAAAGGAAAATGTAAATGCTCACAAAAAAGACTAAAAAACTCAACAAATACTTCCCTTGTTCACCTTCTTCTCACCCACGGGAAGTGGAATGGGCAAGAAGTCTTCAAAACGAACTAGTTTGAGAAAAGGGACATTACACAACCGTTTATTAGTTAACACTTACCTAATATTAACACAACATTAATAAATAAGCCTTATGTTTCAATACCCCCTTGTAAGGCTTACTCTACGAACATATCTTGTGAAAGATTAAAATAACAAAACCAAACAAGACCACACATTCTTCAGAAGCTTTCCCTTTTGAAAACAATGCTTTGACTAGGTAGAACTCCATCAAACTACCTCCTCGACCCTCGTAAAGGTGTAATTCCCAAGTTGAATTCCCGAGTTCTCGGATTCCACCTCCCGAACTCTCAAATTACAAAATCTCCCGAATTGTTGGACAACCATCCATACCAAGATACTACCACAATGCTCCATCAAGTTGTCTCATGACCCTCATAAGGGTAAATTCCCGAGATTCACAAACTCCGAACCATCTGGACAACCATCCATGCCGAGTTTCACCTACACTGGATTCCTTCATGTCTTCAAAGTGTTGGGATTCTTTTAAAATACACATTCTCTATCAGTGAGTTCATCAATTTCAGCATCCGGTGGATTTTCAACAATGGCTATAATCATTCTTCCTTCCATGTCATGTATTATGTTATTACAATCTATATTCTGAATTTTTGACTTCAGCAACCACAAAAATAATAATAATTTTCTATTCTCGAACTGTCCTTGCAATAATAATAATTTTCTATTCAGGTTCAATGCTTCAAATGTCTACGATGCCCTTGAAATCAGTCAAATTAATGGAGTTTGACCTCGCAACAGCTTTTTGTTCCTTTCATGCCTTAACAGGTATTATCTTCAAATCTCTGGTAATTTCCGAGACTCGCGATTGGTATTTTAACTAAAAACATTGTTTGTGACTAGTTTTCACCATCACGACCCTTAATGGTAGAAATGCGATTTACGACTAGTAAATGCCGCAGTATTCGCAACTGTTTTGGTTGTTGTTCCTTCCCTTGTGACCAAACAGGGTTTCACGAACCTCATATCTATATTTTATGCCCTCGATTTACTAAATCAACTCCTGAAATTCGATTTTTTAGTGATGACCATGTTTGCTTCTGCCTAACACTTTCGATGCCCTTGTTCACATTTTTAGTGATGACTATGTTTGCAACAGGATGTGCTTGAACTCTCTGTTCACTTTAAAAATGGTGGACTTTCTTTCGATGTGACTATAAACCTCGAGCTACGCCCTAATGGGATTGACTTGAACTTCTTTCCTTCTCTTTCTCCTTGTCTCACTCTGATACCAATGTTAGAATATGCGGAGAGAAAGAATGAAGAAAGAATAGAATGTACAAAGAACAAATGAATGGAATTAGAATGCACACATTATTCATTTTGTGTCCGTCCTTTTTTTATGTGAAAGATGGTTACAAAGTGGTTACAACCGTTTACTAGCTAACTAATATTAACATAACGCTAATAAATAAGCCTTATATTATGCCCTATACTTTAATAAGATCCCCATTATGTTTTACAACCTTTTGGAAATCATAACAATGTATCTTGGGAAATTAATAAAATTGGTGCTGACCAACAACAGAAGTCAAGGAACAAACCAAAGTCTTAAGTTTCAAACGGAATGCTATCCTAGGAAACCTGATAACAAGTCTTCATCAAAGCCAATCTATTTGGTACATAATAAGGGAAGTTGGTGAGGTGCTTCTAGTGTCCCCTCCACTATGATTAAAGTGTCTTATTGGTAGAAGAACCAACTGCCCAAAACTGATAATGATTCACTTCTTCAGAGAGCCTAGGCCACTCTTTTCCATGTGATTCCCTATAGACCCCACGGATAAACTTATCATAGATAGCAATATAATGCTCAAAGTGTTTATGACAAGATAACTACTTGCACACCACATGAATAGGATCTAGCATCCCAAGGTTCCATATTGGAGATAACATTGAATCAAAATTTAAAGTATAACACAAACATTCAATGATAAATGAAGCCATATAGTATAGGGGTAATTTTGCTGGCTAATATTTGCCATTTGTAGCTTTTTGTTTTTTTTTTTGAAAATGACTATTTGGGTGGACATATGAATTGGCCCCTTAGCCCACATTTTATTCCATATCCTATATGCCTACTTCTAATCGCCCGGTACTTTAGAATATGTTCTAGCGCCACTGTATGCTACTTCATGAACTGCTTTGTGAAGAAAGTCTGCTTAAATCTAGAAAGGAGGCGTTCGGGAAGAGAAAGAAGAGAAGGAGAAAGAAACAGGAACCGGAGGTCGTCCATCATCGCTCGTGTATTTCCTTCATTCTCTTTATTTGTTGTTAAATTAGATCACTGGTTGTATTTTGTGGTTTTTTGGAAATCAGATTGAAGAGAAAAAACTAGGAATTGAATGTGAGCCGATGTGCAATATCTCGAGCTTTCTTTAGGGTTTTGGCCATAGATCCGCACCGAACTGATTTCAAACCACAGAGCATGAATTGAACTTAAAGCTTTTCTTTCTATGATTAGAGAACATGCTTCTAAGGGAGGATTGGGTGAGTAGCTAAACAGGATTATTGAAATTCTATTTGCACATGGAGATTGTGAAGAGCTATGATGAACTTGAGTTGGATTAAAATTATAATTTTTTTACCTATTCTACTTGGGTGCTTCAGGAACTTTTACAGATCTAGAATTCATCTCATGTATGAAACCCTTACTTATCTTAGGTTGGGAGATTTTTTATGGTCAGTTCTTGCGAACTTATTTGCGCCCAAGGCTTTTGGGTGCAGCCCATAGGTTTGTTTCACTTTTTTTCTTATAGAAAATCATGATTTTTGAAGTTTTAAAACTTGTAAAGAGGGTAATCTTGAGGGGACTGTCATTTTACATTTTCTGGGTCACTGAAAACTTGAATTTGTTTTATACCTATCTTCCAATTCTGGATTTGTCTGTGTGCATGCTTACCTGTTTAGCCGTGGGGTTGTTGCAGTGTTGAACGGCAGGGCAATCTAACAACACATTTCTGTCAAAATAAAGAAGAAAATGAACGTTCCTTTTAGATTATGGTAGACATGGCTCTCTTTAGTGTCCACAATCAATCTTTATGGAATTGCCAGTTTATAAGAAGCCAGAACTTTCCATCTTTCTTCCCAAGCATGGAATTTCTGGATTTGTCCATTTACTTGTTTTTCTTTAGGTCATGTAGGTTTTTTTAATTCTTGGAAGTAGGGAAATCTAGTAGAACATGTTGTTCATACTCTGCTGCATGCTTCTCAAAAATTCTCTCTTAGCTCAGAGAAGTCGACATGATAAGCATCTTTGTACTGATTCCAAACATGTGGAAGATCAACCTCGGGTTAGGCCGTAGGGTAGATTATTCTCTCTTGCTAAGATTTAGCTGACTTAAACGAATATTGGTACATGATGCCGTCAAGATCATCACCTCTCCAAATGTTGGGCTGGATTTTGTAGAATTACAGTATTAGAACTCTAAGTTTGCGTGATATCAGATTACTAATATGTGAGAGTTGTTCTCACTTATCTAGCATTTGCATCAGGGAAGTAACGGAAGTTGTATATTACCACATTGTTTTCTTATTTTTTAGCTTGGAGATGCATTGGAAACTCCCTTGGTATGTTTTATATGTTGTATTTACTAGTCCAATCGAGCACTCTTTGAGTATCTGTGGGCATGAGTATTTGGGCACTATGGGCGCTTGTATTGTTTCTTTTTCTAATCCACCTGGCATGTTCTTATGCCAAACAAACTTAAAAACCTCTGCTTGAGAGGCTGCAATACATCAAAAAGATTTAAGAGCCTTACCAAACACCTTGGTTCTAAATCAATTTTGATGCCGATTTATAGCTACGACTCTACGAATAAACTGATCCATGTTCTGTATCAATGTTCGTGCTCAGTGCTATCTTTGAAGAAATGGGTTTTCATACTCTTACAGAGAGGTAACAAGTTCTTGTCTACCATGATATTTGTGGATCTGTAGTCCTTTTGGGGCTTCTTCTATTAAGGTAAGCGGTGGCGAATTGCAGACTTTGTTTTTTCATCCCCTTGTCTTTGCTCAAATTTGTATCGGGCCATAGATATGTTTACTTTTGCTATCTTGCCCGAATGCCTTTTGTGTTGTTAAGGGCAAGCTTGTGGTGGTTTCATGGTTGAGCACCTCTGCACCTTGCTAGAGTTATGGGTCAAGCTATTTCGCTTGTGCATTATCACTTTGTGTTCTAAGTTGCTTTTATGGCATCCTGAGCCTTCACCACAATCCATCTTTGCTGTCCATTTTCTGAAATAAGTCTATCTAATCATGTTCCAATCCTCATCTGGGATGTCCACGTCAACAGTGCCTTCCCTAGGAACCTGCTATTCAGGAGCTGGATTTATTCTCGGAAAGTTCGTTGTGCCAACAAGATACTCGAGAGCCTTACCAAACACCTTGGTTCTAAATCAATTTTGATGCCGATTTATAGCTACGACTCTACGAATAAACTGATCCATGTTCTGTATCAATGTTCGTGCTCAGTGCTATCTTTGAAGAAATGGGTTTTCATACTCTTACAGAGAGGTAACAAGTTCTTGTCTACCATGATATTTGTGGATCTGTAGTCCTTTTGGGGCTTCTTCTATTAAGGTAAGCGGTGGCGAATTGCAGACTTTGTTTTTTCATCCCCTTGTCTTTGCTCAAATTTGTATCGGGCCATAGATATGTTTACTTTTGCTATCTTGCCCAGAATTGCCTTTTTGTGTTGTTAAGGGCAAGCTTGTGGTGGTTTCATGGTTGAGCACCTCTGCAACCTTGCTAGAGTTATGGGTCAAGCTATTTCAGTTGTGCATTATCAGTTTGTGTTCTAAGTTGCTTTTATGGCATCCCAGAGCCTTCACCACAATCCATGCTGCTGTCCATTTTCTGGAAATAAGTCTATCTAATCATGTTCCAATCCTCATCTGGGATGTCCACGTCAACAGTGCCTTCCCTAGGAACCTGCTATTCAGGAGCTGGATTTATTCTCGGAAAGTTCGTTGTGCCAACAAGATACTCGAGAGCCTTACCAAACACCTTGGTTCTAAATCAATTTTGATGCCGATTTATAGCTACGACTTTACTGAATAAACCGATCCATGTTCTCGTATCAATGTTCGTGCTCAGTCTATCTTTGAAGAAATGGGTTTTCATACTCTTACAGAGGGTAACAAGTTCTTGTCTACCATGATATTTGTGGATCTGTAGTCCTTTTGGGGCTTCTTCTATTAAGGTAAGCGGTGGCGAATTGCGCAGACTTTGTTTTTTCATCCCCTTGTCTTTGCTCAAATTTGTATCGGGCCATAGATATGTTTACTTTTGCTATCTTGCCCAATTGCCTTTTGTGTTGTTAAGGGCAAGCTTGTGGTGGTTTCATGGTTGAGCACCTCTGCAACCTTCTAGAGTTATGGGTCAAGCTATTTCAGTTGTGCATTATCGGTTTGTGTTCTAAGTTGCTTTTATGGCATCCTGCAGCCTTCACCACAATCCATGCTGCTGTCCATTTTCTGAAATAAGTCTATCTAATCATGTTCCAATCCTCATCCTGGGATGTCCACGTCAACAAGTGCCTTCCTAGAACCTCGCTATTCAGAGCCGGATTTATTCTCGGAAAGTTCGTTGTGCCAACAAGATACTCGAGAGCCTTACCAAACACCTTGGTTCTAAATCAATTTTGATGCCGATTTATAGCTACGACTCTACGAATAAACCGATCCATGTTCTCGTATCAATGTTCGTGTGCTCAAGTCTATCTTTGAAGAAATGGGTTTTCATACTCTTACAGAGAGGTAACAAGTTCTTGTCTACCATGATATTTGTGGATCTCGTAGTCCTTTTGGGGCTTCTTCTATTAAGGTAAGCGGTGGCGAATTTGCAGACTTTGTTTTTTCATCCCCTTGTCTTTGCTTCAAATTTGTATCGGGCCATAGATATGTTTACTTTTGCTATCTTGCCCGAAATTGCCTTTTTGTGTTGTTAAGGGCAAGCTTGTGGTGGTTTCATGGTTGAGCACCTCTGCAACCTTGCTAGAGTTATGGGTCAAGCTATTTCGGTTGTGCATTATCGCTTGTGTTCTAAGTTGCTTTTATGGCATCCCGCAGAGCCTTCACCACAATCCATGCTTTGTCCATTTTCTCGGAAATAAGTCTATCTAATCATGTTCCAATCCTCATCCGGGATGTCCACGTCAACAAAGTGCCTTCCTAGAACCTCGCTATTCAGAGCTGGATTTATTCTCGGAAAGTTCGTTGTGCAGCAACAAGATACTCGAGAGCCTTACCAAACACCTTGGTTCTAAATCAATTTTGATGCCGATTTATAAATACGACTTTCTGAATAAACTGATCCATGTTCGTATCAATGTTCGTGCTCGCTTTATCTTTCAAGAAATGGGTTTTCATACTCTTACAGAGGTAACAAGTTCTTGTCTACCATGATATTTGTGGATCTCGTAGTCCTTTTGGGGCTTCTTCTATTAAGGTAAGCGGTGGTGAATTGCAGACTTTGTTTTTTCATCCCTTGTTTTGCTCAAATTTGATCGGGCCATGATATGTTTACTTTTGCTATCTTGCCCAGAATTGCCTTTTTGTGTTGTTAAGGGCAAGCTTGTGGTGGTTTCATGGTTGAGCACCTCTGCGCAACCTCGCTAGAGTTATGGGTCAAGCTATTTCGCCAGTTGTGCATTATCGCTTTGTGTTCTAAGTTGCTTTTATGGCATCCCGAGCCTTCACCACAATCCATGCCGCTGTCCATTTTCTTGAAATAAGTCTATCTAATCATGTTCCAATCCTCATCTGGGATGTCCACGCCAACAAAGGCCTTCCTCAGAACCTCGCTATTCAGAGCTGGATTTATTCTCGGAAAGTTCGTTGTGCCAACAAGATACTCGAGAGCCTTACCAAACACCTCGTTCTAAATCAATTTTGATGCCGATTTATAGCTACGACTTTACGAATAAACTGATCCATGTTCTCGTATCAATGTTCGTGCTTTCGCCATCTTTGAAGAAATGGGTTTTCATACTCTTACAGAGAGGTAACAAGTTCTTGTCTACCATGATATTTGTGGATCTCGTAGTCCTTTTGGGGCTTCTTCTATTAAGGTAAGCGGTGGCGAATTGCAGACTTTGTTTTTTCATCCCTTGTCTTTGCTCAAATTTGTATCGGGCCATAGATATGTTTACTTTTGCTATCTTGCCCGTAATTGCCTTTTTGTGTTGTTATAGGGGCAAGCTTGTGGTGGTTTCATGGTTGAGCACCTCTGCAACCTTGCTAGAGTTATGGGTCAAGCTATTTCGGCCAGTGCATTATCGGTTTGTGTTCTAAGTTGCTTTTATGGCATCCCAGGAGCCTTCACCACAATCCATGCCGCTGTCCATTTTCTCGAAATAAGTCTATCTAATCATGTTCCAATCCTCATCCTGGATGTCCACGTCCAACAAAGTGCCTTCCCAGGAACTCCGCTTTATTCAGAGCTGGATTTATTCTCGGAAAGTTCGTTGTGCCAACAAGATACTCGAGAGCCTTACCAAACACCTTGGTTCTAAATCAATTTTGATGCCGATTTATAGCTACGACTTTCTTTAATAAACTGATCCATGTTCTCAGTATCAATGTTCGTGTTCAGTCTATCTTTGAAGAAATGGGTTTTCATACTTTATAGAGAGGTAACAAGTTCTTGTCTACCATGATATTTGTGGATCTCGTAGTCCTTTTGGGGCTTCTTCTATTAAGGTAAGCGGTGGCGAATTGCAGACTTTGTTTTTCATCCCCTTGTCTTTGCTCAAATTTGTATCGGGCCATAGATATGTTTACTTTTTGCTATCTTGCCCAATTGCCTTTTGTGTTGTTAAGGGCAAGCTTGTGGTGGTTTCATGGTTGAGCACCTCTCTGCAACCTTCATCTAGAGTTATGGGTCAAGCTATTTCAGTTGTGCATTATCGCTTTGTGTTCTAAGTTGCTTTTATGGCATCCCAGAGCCTTCACCACAATCCATGTCTGCTGTCCATTTTTCCGAAATAAGTCTATCTAATCATGTTCCAATCCTCATCCGGGATGTCCACGTCAGCAGTGCCTTCCTAGAACCTCGCTATTCAGAGCTGGATTTATTCTCGGAAAGTTCGTTGTGCCAACAAGATACTCGAGAGCCTTACCAAACACCTCGGTTCTAAATCAATTTTGATGCGATTTATAGCTACGACTTACTCTAATAAACCGATCCATGTTCACGTATCAATGTTCGTGCTCAGTGCTATCTTTCAAGAAATGGGTTTTCATACTTTGCTTACAGAGAGGTAACAAGTTCCTGTCTACCATGATATTTGTGGATCTCGTAGTCCTTTTGGGGCTTCTTCTATTAAGGTAAGCGGTGGCAATTACGCAGACTTTGTTTTTCATCCCCTTGTCTTTGCTCAAATTTGTATCGGGCCATAGATATGTTTACTTTTGCTATCTTGCCCAATTGCCTTTTTGTGTTGTTAAGGGCAAGCTTGTGGTGGTTTCATGGTTGAGCACCTCTGCAACCTTGCTAGAGTTATGGGTCAAGCTATTTCAGTTGTGCATTATCAGTTTGTGTTCTAAGTTGCTTTTATGGCATCCCAGAGCCTTCACCACAATCCATGCTGCTGTCCATTTTCTGGAAATAAGTCTATCTAATCATGTTCCAATCCTCATCTGAGATGTCCATGTCAATAGTGCCTTCCCTAGGAACCTGCTATTCAGGAGCTGGATTTATTCTCGGAAAGTTCGTTGTGCCAACAAGATACTCGAGAGCCTTACCAAACATCTTGGTTCTAAATCAATTTTGATGCCGATTTATAGCTACGACTTACTGAATAAACTCGATCCATGTTACAGTATCAATGTTCGTGCTCAAGCTATCTTTGAAGAAATGGGTTTTCATACTCTTACGAGAGGTAACAAGTTCTTGTCTACCATGATATTTGTGGATCTGTAGTCCTTTTGGGGCTTCTTCTATTAAGGTAAGCGGTGGCGAATTACGCAGACTTTGTTTTTTCATCCCCTTGTCTTTGCTCAAATTTGTAGACGGGCCATAGATATGTTTACTTTTGCTATCTTGCCCGAATTGCCTTTTGTGTTGTTAAGGGCAAGTCTTGTGGTGGTTTCATGGTTGAGCACCTCTCGCAACCTTCTTTGCTAGAGTTATGGGTCAAGCTATTTCGGCCAGTGCATTATCGGTTTGTTTCTAAGTTGCTTTTATGGCATCCCGCAGCCTTCACCACAATCCATGCTGCTGTCCATTTTCTGAAATAAGTCTATCTAATCATGTTCCAATCCTCATCCGGGATGTCCACGTCAACAGTGCATTCCCTAGAACCTCGCTATTCAGAGCTGGATTTATTCTCGTAAAGTTCGTTGTGCAACAAGATACTCGAGAGCCTTACCAAACACCTTGGTTCTAAATCAATTTTGATGTCGATTTATAGCTACCACTCTACTGAATAAACTGATCCATGTTCAGACAATGTTCGTGCTCGCTTTATCTTTGAAGAAATGGGTTTTCATACTCTTACAGAGAGGTAACAAGTTCCCTGTCTACCATGATATTTGTGGATCTCGTAGTCCTTTTGGGGCTTCTTCTATTAAGGTAAGCGGTGGCTAATCGCAGACTTTGTTTTTTCATCCCCTTGTCTTTGCTCAAATTTGTATCGGGCCATAGATATGTTTACTTTTGCTATCTTGCCCAATTGCCTTTTTGTGTTGTTAAGGGCAAGCTTGTGGTGGTTTCATGGTTGAGCACCTCTGCAACCTTGCTTAGAGTTATGGGTCAAGCTATTTCGGTTGCCAGTGCATTATCAGTTTGTGTTCTAAGTTGCTTTTATGGCATCCCGAGCCTTCACCACAATCCATGCCTGTCCCATTTTCTCGAAATAAGTCTATCTAATCATGTTCCAATCCTCATCCGGGATGTCCACGCCAACAAGGTGCCTTCCTAGGAACTCGCTTTATTCAGAGCCGGATTTATTCTCGGAAAGTTCGTTGTGCCAACAAGATACTCGAGAGCCTTACCAAACACCTTGGTTCTAAATCAATTTTGATGCCGATTTATACTACGACTTACGAATAAACCGATCCATGTTCTGTATCAATGTTCGTGCTACTCGACATATCTTTGAAGAAATGGGTTTTCATACTCTTACAGAGGTAACAAGTTCCCTGTCTACCATGATATTTGTGGATCTGTAGTCCTTTTGGGGCTTCTTCTATTAAGGTAAGCGGTGGCGAATTGCAGACTTTGTTTTTTCATCCCCTTGTCTTTGCTCAAATTTGTATCGGGCCATAGATATGTTTACTTTTGCTATCTTGCCCAGAATTGCCTTTTTGTGTTGTTAAGGGCAAGCTTGTGGTGGTTTCATGGTTGAGCACCTCTGCAACCTTGCTAGAGTTATGGGTCAAGCTATTTCAGTTGTGCATTATCAGTTTGTGTTCTAAGTTGCTTTTATGGCATCCCAGAGCCTTCACCACAATCCATGCTGCTGTCCATTTTCTGAAATAAGTCTATCTAATCATGTTCCAATCCTCATCTGGGATGTCCACGCCAACAAAGGCCTTCCCCAGAACCCGCTATTCAGAGCTGGATTTATTCTCGGAAAGTTCGTTGTGCCAACAAGATACTCGAGAGCCTTACCAAACACCTTGGTTCTAAATCAATTTTGATGCCGATTTATAGCTACGACTCTACGAATAAACTGATCCATGTTCTGTATCAATGTTCGTGCTTTCGGTGCTATCTTTGAAGAAATGGGTTTTCATACTCTTACGAGAGGTAACAAGTTCTGTCTACCATGATATTTGTGGATCTCGTAGTCCTTTTGGGGCTTCTTCTATTAAGGTAAGCGGTGGCGAATTGAAGACTTTGTTTTTTCATCCCCTTGTCTTTGCTCAAATTTGTAGACGGGCCATAGATATGTTTACTTTTGCTATCTTTCCCAATTGCCTTTTTGTGTTGTTAAGGGCAAGCTTGTGGTGGTTTCATGGTTGAGCACCTCTCGCAACCTTGCTTTAGAGTTATGGGTCAAGCTATTTCGCTTGTGCATTATCGGTTTGTGTTCTAAGTTGCTTTTATGGCATCCCGCAGCCTTCACCACAATCCATCTTGCTGTCCATTTTCGAAATAAGTCTATCTAATCATGTTCCAATCCTCATCTGGGATGTCCACGTCAACAGTGCCTTCCCTAGGAACCTGCTATTCAGGAGCTGGATTTATTCTCGGAAAGTTCGTTGTGCCAACAAGATACTCGAGAGCCTTACCAAACACCTTGGTTCTAAATCAATTTTGATGCCGATTTATAGCTACGACTCTACGAATAAACCGATCCATGTTCGTATCAATGTTCGTGCTCAAGCTTATCTTTGAAGAAATGGGTTTTCATACTCTTACGCTGAGAGAGGTAACAAGTTCCCCGTCTACCATGATATTTGTGGATCCGTAGTCCTTTTCTGGGGCTTCTTCTATTAAGGTAGCGGTGGCGAATTGCGGACTTTGTTTTTTCATCCCCTTGTCTTTGCTCAAATTTGTATCGGCCATAGATATGTTTACTTTTCTATCTTGCCCAGAATTGCCTTTTGTGTTGTTAAGGGCAAGCTTGTGGTGGTTTCATGGTTGAGCACCTCTCGCAACCTTGCTTTAGAGTTATGGGTCAAGCTATTTCCAGGTTGTGCATTATCGGTTTGTGTTCTAAGTTGCTTTTATGGCATCCCGAGCCTTCACCACAATCCATGCTTTGCTGTCCATTTTCTGAAATAAGTCTATCTAATCATGTTCCAATCCTCATCCGGGATGTCCACGCTAACAAAGTGCTTCCTAGAACTCCAACTATTCAGAGTGGATTTATTCTCGGAAAGTTCGGCTGTGCAACAAGATACTCGAGAGCCTTACCAAACACCTTGGTTCTAAATCAATTTTGATGCCGATTTATAGCTACGACTCTTTACGAATAAACTGATCCATGTTCTGTATCAATGTTCGTGCTCAAGTCATATCTTTGAAGAAATGGGTTTTCATACTCTTACGAGAGAGGTAACAAGTTCCATGCTACCATGATATTTGTGGATCTCGTAGTCCTTTTGGGGCTTCTTCTATTAAGGTAAGCGGTGGCGAATTGATCGCAGACTTTGTTTTTTCATCCCTTGTCTTTGCTCAAATTTTTATCGGGCCATAGATATGTTTACTTTTGCTATCTTGCCCGTAATTGCCTTTTTGTGTTGTTAAGGGCAAGCTTGTGGTGGTTTCATGGTTGAGCACCTCTCGCAACCTTGCTAGAGTTATGGGTCAATGCTATTTCAGTTGTGCATTATCCCGGTTTGTGTTCTAAGTTGCTTTTATTAAGGCATCCCAGCTAGCCTTCACCACAATCCATGCTTTTCTTGTCCATTTTCTCGAAATAAGTCTATCTAATCATGTTCCAATCCTCATCTGGGATGTCCACGCAACAAAGTGCCTTCCCTAGGAACCCGCTATTCAGAGCCGGATTTATTCTCGGAAAGTTCGTTGTGCCAACAAGATACTCGAGCCTTACCAAACACCTTGGTTCTAAATCAATTTTGATGCCGATTTATAAGCTACGACTCTTCACTTAATAAAACTGATCCATGTTCTGTATCAATGTTCGTGCTCAGTGCTATCTTTGAAGAAATGGGTTTTCATACTCTTACAGAGATAACAAGTTCTTGTCTACCATGATATTTGTGGATCTCGTAGTCCTTTTGGGGCTTCTTCTATTAAGGTAAGCGGTGGCGAATTACGGAGACTTTGTTTTTTCATCCCCTTGTCTTTGCTCAAATTTGTATCGGGCCATAGATATGTTTACTTTTGCTATCTTGCCCAGAATTGCCTTTTTGTGTTGTTAAGGGCAAGCTTGTGGTGGTTTCATGGTTGAGCACCTCTGCAACCTTGCTAGAGTTATGGGTCAAGCTATTTCAGTTGTGCATTATCAGTTTGTGTTCTAAGTTGCTTTTATGGCATCCCAGAGCCTTCACCACAATCCATGCTGCTGTCCATTTTCTGGAAATAAGTCTATCTAATCATGTTCCAATCCTCATCTGGGATGTCCACGTCAACAGTGCCTTCCCTAGGAACCTGCTATTCAGGAGCTGGATTTATTCTCGAAAGTTCGTTGTGCAACAAGATACTCGAGAGCCTTACCAAACACCTTGGTTCTAAATCAATTTTGATGCCGATTTATAGCTACGACTCTACGAATAAACTGATCCATGTTCTCGTATCAATGTTCGTGCTCAGTCATATCTTTGAAGAAATGGGTTTTCATACTCTTACGAGAGAGGTAACAAGTTCCCTCTACCATGATATTTGTGGATGCGTAGTCCTTTTGGGCTTCTTCTATTAAGGTAAGCGGTGGCGAATGCAGACTTTGTTTTTCATCCCCTTGTCTTTGCTCAAATTTGTATCGGGCCATAGATATGTTTACTTTTGCTATCTTGCCCAACTTGCCTTTTGTGTTGTTAAGGGCAAGCTTGTGGTGGTTTCATGGTTGAGCACCTCTGCAACCTTGCTAGAGTTATGGGTCAAGCTATTTCGGTTGTGCATTATCACACCAGTTCTAAGTTGCTTTTATGGCATCCCGCAGCCTTCACCACAATCCATCTTGCTGTCCATTTTCCGGAAATAAGTCTATCTAATCATGTTCCAATCCTCATCTTGGGATGTCCACGCCAATAATAGTGCCTTCCCCTTAGAACCTCGCTATTCGTGTGAGGGATTTATTCTCTCAGGAAAGTTCGTTGTGCCAGGCCAACAAGATACTCGAGAGCCTTACCAAACACCTTGGTTCTAAATCAATTTTGATGCCGATTTATAAGCTCTGACAACTCTATTTAATAAACCGATCCATGTTCTCGTATCAATGTTCGGGTGCTATCTTTGAAGAAATGGGTTTTCATACTCTTACGTAGAGGTAACAAGTTCTGCCTACCATGATATTTGTGGATCTGTAGTCCTTTTGGGGCTTCTTCTATTAAGGTAAGCGGTGGCGAATTGCAGACTTTGTTTTTTCATCCCCTTGCCTTTGCTTCAAATTTGTATCGGGCCATATGTTTACTATTATGTTTACTTTTGCTATCTTGCCTTGAATTGCCTTTTGTGTTCTTAAGGGCAAGCTTGTGGTGGTTTCATGGTTGAGCACCTCTGCAACTTCTTCAGAGTTATGGGTCAAGCTATTTTTCAGCTTGTGCATTATCATTTGTGTTCTAAGTTGCTTTTATGGCATCCCGCAGCCTTCACCACAATCCATGCCTGGTATTCTCATTTTCGAAATAAGTCTATCTAATCATGTTCCAATCCTTCGGTCATCATGGGATGTCCACGTCAAAGTTGCTTTATGCCTTCCCAGGAACCTCGTGCTTATTCGAGCTGGATTTATTCTCGGAAAGTTCGTTGTGCTCACAAGATACTCGAGAGCCTTACCAAACACCTTGGTTCTAAATCAATTTTGATGCGATTTATAGCTACGATCTGACGAAACACTCTAAACCTCGATCCATGTTTGATCGTATCAATGTTCGTGCTCGAAGTTTATCTTTGAAGAAATGGGTTTTCATACTCTTACGGAGAGGTAACAAGTTCTTGTCTACCATGATATTTGTGGATCTCGTAGTCCTTTTGGGGCTTCTTCTATTAAGGTAAGCGGTGGCGAAATGCAAACTTTGTTTTTTCATCCCCTTGTCTTTGCTCAAATTTGTATTTTCGGGCCATAGATATGTTTACTTTTGCTATCTTGCCCAGAATTGCCTTTTTGTGTTCTTAAGGGCAAGCTTGTGGTGGTTTCATGGTTGAGCACCTCTGCAACCTTGCTAGAGTTATGGGTCAAGCTATTTCAGTTGTGCATTATCAGTTTGTGTTCTAAGTTGCTTTTATGGCATCCCAGAGCCTTCACCACAATCCATGCTGCTGTCCATTTTCTGGAAATAAGTCTATCTAATCATGTTCCAATCCTCATCTGGGATGTCCACGTCAACAGTGCCTTCCCTAGGAACCTGCTATTCAGGAGCTGGATTTATTCTCGGAAAGTTCGTTGTGCCAACAAGATACTCGAGACAGATCTTGCTATATGCTTGATGGAAAATTTTCTTTTGTTTTTCTTTAGTAATCTTCAAGAGGAAATTCACCTGCACACTGTATTAGCGTATCCTTTGCACATATCTATCTCTTGTTGAACACTTGAAGCAAAGTTGACGAGATTGACTTCAGGAGGAGTGCAAATGAAGAGGACCTTTTGGGGCTTCTTCTATTAAGGTAAGCGGTGGCGAATTGCAGACTTTGTTTTTTCATCCCCTTGTCTTTGCTCAAATTTGTATCGGGCCATAGATATGTTTACTTTATGTTTACTTTTGCTATCTTGCCCAGAATTGCCTTTTTGTGTTCTTAAGGGCAAGCTTGTGGTGGTTTCATGGTTGAGCACTATCAGTTGTGCATTATCAGTTTGTGTTATGGGTCAAGCTATTTCAGTTGTGCATTATCAGTATGTGTTCTAAGTTGCTTTTATGGCATCCCAGAGCCTTCACCACAATCCATGCTGCTGTCCATTTTCTGGAAATAAGTCTATCTAATCATGTTCCAATCCTCATCTGGGATGTCCACGTCATCCAGACCTTATACTTTTCTTACAATCACCTATTCTTCTTCTCTAGCTTACTTGCTCCTACTAGCCCTGCTCAGAGTCTTTTTTCTTCATAACTTTTGTTAGGAGGCTTCATTTCACAAAGTAGTCACCATTTGCCATACCTATTTGGCCTTTCCCGATATCTCATCATCATCATAATGATTCTTTCAAAAGATTGCAATAAATTGCTTGGTCCAAAAAGGTACAAAAAAGGATTTTATGAAAATAAGAAAAATATTGCCATCAATGCGTAGAGCTTGAGAAAATATATACTTTTAGAGAAGACGACACCTAAAACGGAGCCACAGAATGAAAGTTATGGCACATGCAAGTTTTTGCTGCTACATCTTCCCGGACCCTTTCCAAAAATGGCAAATTTTTTTCCATCCTTGCGATTTTTTCACCAAAAAAAAAAAATATGCCAAAAAAGGGAAAAAAAAATATGCACATGTCGGGGGGTCTTCAAAACCCGACACAAAGGGAAGGCGGGTTTCGGAGGCGAAGAAACATCAGGCAGAAACATGTCGGAGGAGCGGATAAACCCGACAGCAAAGAGATGTGTCGGAGGGGTTAGAAAACCGACAGGAAGGACATGTCGGAAGGGTCGCAAAACCCGACACAAACGCAAAGAAAGCACATGTCGGAGGGATCGCAAAACCCGACACAAAGGGATTCGGGTTTCGGGTTTCGGGAAACATGAGACACGAAACATGCAAATCGCAAGGCATGTCCCGATGCTTGAGAGTTCCGCAAACCCGACACACTACAAAGGCAAATCGGGTTTTGGAGTCGGTAACGCATGAGGCGAAAACATGTCGCGGCATCCTCCAAACCCGAGACAAAGGAAAACTTGGAAAATAGCGGCGGAAGCGGGTTTCGGGAAAACGCAAACATCAAACACATGCCGGGGCTTCTTTCAAACCCGATTCAAAATACAATCCGCTATAATGAGATGAGTTAGGTGCGGATGTGGAGGTGGTTGGAACAAATTTCGATTTCTTCACTCCTCCTCTTTTTCTTCTATAAAATGTAAGGAGAGGCTCTTTTTCTGTTAGGAGGCTTTCTATCCATTTTGAGATCATGAAAAAAATGGGCTTTTGTGATTGGTGGGATTGCATTACATTTTACCTTTTTCCTGCAAACTCTAAGCTACTATCCTTTACCTTGGCATCATTCTTTTGAACCGCTTCGACCTTCCCTTCCGCTTTTGCTTTTAATGAACCGAACTATCGTGTTCGATTTTCTAGGTGGGGGCGTAGCTTTCGGTTTGGTTGTTTGTTTTGGTGTTTTCTTTCACATTCTTCGTTGATCGTTGCATTTGTCGTGCAGCACATCGATTCTCCTCTAGTTGTTGCATTGCAACCATGGACACAACTTTAACAGAAGGAGGTATTGCGCGCCTAATGTCCGGTTGCTCGGACACGGGTTCCACATTCCAGCTCCTCAACATATCTCCCCGTGCGGTCTCTCGCTGAATACCGCACCCAAAGATCGAGTTGACCTTTCTGATGGTATTCACATCCAGAAGGCATTGTTGCCCTCCAAGTTTTCAAAACTAGTCACAGACATAAAACGCCGATGTAAGGCACAATAATTCACCGCAAAAACCATTTCATAGGATGGTCACTATGAAATGTAAGTAGCCAATATTTTGACTTCCCTCTCGTCTTTTCTATCTCACACAATGTTTCTTGACATTTTCTTTCCTTGCATTGCATGCGTGCAGGACCGTTTTAATAACCGATATGGATATATCGAAAGAAACATATCCACAAGTTGGTTCTCCTTCCCGGATCCCTAGCCATGTTGTACGGGGCAAACAAGCCTGTGTTGACCACCTTGAGGGTGTGCCCAAAACTTTGTTTCCGCAAACACCGCCTCAAAAGATTTATGCTTCCTCGAGACCAGCATCGAAGGCCATTTTCATAAACGACTTGAACACAACCATGCGTGTTTGGTCCATAGAGGGCAGAGCAGTCGCAAAAAACTCCATGCAGACATATAGTAATGATAACGGCAATGGTTGTTTCTTTGGTTTCGACTTCGTGGATGGCAGAGGTGGTGAAATCCGCGTCTCCTGTTTCAATGAGATTGCAGAAAAGTTCTATGGCACAATAGAAAACGAACAAACGTACACCATCTCTAACGGAAGAATTGGAAAAGCAAAAGAAAAGTTCAACAACTCCGAATAAAGACACTCAAATTTTCCTTTCTATAAAGATCTATTGTCCGGCCTCTACATGTCAACGATCAAATCATACCTTTACACCACTTCCACTTTGTCCCCATCAAAGACATACCTGGAAGACCTGCCGGATCTTTTGTTGACATTCTTGGTGTAGTTCTTGTTATTTCTCCACGATCCACCATTCGCAGACGTGATCGCATTTAAACATTCAAGCTTAATCAGCAGTTGAAGACATGTCCGGATTTAGTGTTTCCATCACTTTGTGGGGTCAACATTCAACTGTGCTTGGAGAAGAGCTAGAAGAATTCCTTTCGATTCCGCAGAAACCAGTTCTTGCTCTTAAAACAGCTCGTATTTCCAGCTTCAACGGAGCATCTCTTGATACTATATCCACTACAAAATGGTTTGTTAATCCAATGATTCCTGAAAGCCTCCCTCTGCAGGAATGGATTGCATCTGATGCTTTCAATGTCCTTGCACCATCTATCACAAACAGGGTTCTTGGGCCTCCATCTGCCTTGTCCTCTCCGGCAACAATAGCTCAGGTCCTGCAAATGGGTAACACAGATAAAAATGAATGGGCTACAATTACAGCAAAAATCACAGACATTTCATTGGACAATTTTTATTACTTGGCATGCCCTTTAGTGAAAAATGGTACACAAAGTTGTCGCAAGAAAGTGCAAGAACTGGAAAACGGGTCCTGGTTTTGTGGGAAATGTAATATTCCTATCCAAAATGCGACTACAAGTATGCACTCCGTGTCACTTTACAAGATAGCACAGGAGAACTTCAATCCGTAACTGCATTTGATGAGACTGCTGAAAATATAATGGGCGTCAAAGCTGAAGACTTGCAGTTTTTAAGCATAGATGATGGTGCAACAACTGAAATTGCAGACCAAGTGATAGGCCACGAATATCAATTTACGCTCTCCATAAAACTTGAAACATACCGTGAGAAGAAGCAATTTAAATGTGTCATTATAAAGTCCCACAAACTTGAAGCTACGGCTTCGCTTGCCTGATTTACGTTTGCGTAACACTATACAGGCTTCACTGCGTTTGTGTTCCCCCCTTGTAAAGCTCTCTTGGTCTCTTGATATGCTAGCGCCCTTTCCAATAACTCTTTCTTGTACAGACGAATGTCTAGTTGTTCCTTTTTGCTCTGCTTTTGCTTATGTAAACTCGGGTTCAATGGAAATCGATATATATACGTTTTGTTTTGTAAATTTTGTCACACTCTCTATGTTCTTGAATATCAATAATTGGAATTCCTAAGCCTTTTCCTTTAAAAAATAAATACTAGTGATGGTCTTTTATATTGTATGGACATGTTCTTTCCTTCGAACACTTTCCTGTATTCATAACTTTCGTTGAATGAGCTTTATTAGTGCTATGTTCCTTTACATGCAATTTTTGAGCATAAATGATGGTGCATCAACTGAAATAGCAGACCAAAGGCCGCGAATATCAATTTACGCTTTCCATCAAACTTGAAACATACCGTGACAAGAAGCAGTTTAAATGTGTCATTATAAAGACACACAAACTTGAAGCTTCGGCTTCCCTTCCCTGAATTACGTTTGCGTAACAATATACAGGCTTCACTACATTTGTGTTCCCCCCTTCTAAAGCTCTCTTGGTCTCTTGATATGCTAGCACCCTTTCCAGTACCTCTTTCTTGCACAAACGAATGTCTAGTTGTTCCTTTTTGCTCTACTTTTGCTTATGTAAACTCGGGTTCAATGGATACCGATATATATACGTTTTTTTTTGTAAATTTTGTCACACTCTCTATGTTCTTGAATATCAATAATTGGAATTCCTAAGCCTTTTCCTTTAAAAATTAAATACTAGTGATGGTCTTTTATATTGTATGGACATGTTCTTTCCTTTGAACACTTTCCTGTATTCATAACTTTCGTTGAATGAGCTTTGTTAGTGCTATGTTCCTTTACTTGCAATATACATGCGCAAAACAACTTTCGTATTCTTTTCCTTTACTCCATGTATGGCTAGATGCACAGTTTTTCCTTTACTTGTCTCATACTTTTGTTCCTGCTGCAAAACGTTGCAGGATTCCCCATGTCTGCAGAGCAACGATTAGCCCGACGAAGAGAAATCTACGCCAAAAACAAAGAGCAAATAAATGCGGATCAGCGCCGCCGTTACCATGCTAGAAAAAGCACACATTGTACATCTTTCTTCCCCTTCCTGCCCCGTACAGGCCCCCAGCACCTGCCCTTCCATCGCCCCATTCTATCTCTCGCAATGCCTCCTCGGCCAACTCCGCAAATGTTATTCTCGCCCCGCCCTCCGCTCCACTTTGCCCTTTCCTTTCGCAAAACACTTCCACCCTTCCCTTCTATGGGGCCCGTGTACCCTGGGATACACAACACTTCCCTTCTCGAGCGACACATTCCTCTTCCCCCCCATCGACCTCGTACTCTCCAATGTCCTCCGCTTTCTCCCTTCCTGTTGATGCTCTGCCGACCTCTTCGCATTCGGTTGTGCTGCCTTCCCCAGCTTCCAATACATGCCAAAACCTTGAAGGGTTTTTTTCTTCTGGAATGTTCCCTTCCGAGCCATCCGCCTCTTCTTCGTCCTCCTTCGCAGATGCACAAAGGCGTTTCCGCAAAAGGCTAGATTCCCTTTCCGCTGCAAGCACATGCACTGTCTGTTTGGAGAATTACCCTGGCATTCAAACTAGGTGTTGTTCAGGATCTATCCTTTGCTCCAGCAGCTTGAGAAACAAGGACACCGGTTTTCTTCGAACAACATGGACCTCGCGGCCCAAATGATCTCGTACTACAATCTTTGACACAAGTTGAAGAAATGTTGATCGCTAGAGTTAACCCACCTCTCCAAGTAACCCATGCACGTGGTGGACAATACAAATACTCGGGCACACTATAAGCTTCCCCAAGATATCTCTACCATAAGAAAGTACCTCCTCGACGGCCTCGGCGATTCGATCTGCCTCAGTGCAAAAGGCAGGCTCCCAGGACACAAAATACGATTTCTATGTTAGTAGATCTCGTGTATGGCAGGCACTTCAATACAAAATTTTGCATGACCCATACTACAAGGATGTTCTTGTTGACAATGAGGCCCTCAACGCTCTTCCCGTACAACAAACAAATATTTCCTCCTCCCTCAATTCCATACCGATGGACATCCCCGCCTCTTCAGACGATGTTGCACCCGATTCCGGCGATGATCCTTCTCTCTGCAATTTAATTGACGCCCGCTCTTCTTCTTTCGTCCCTTCTGCCCACAACTCCGGCACCGAAGACGAGCATATCTCACAGTTCCTTCTCTCCCATGATCAAAACATGCCTTTCACCATGCCTTGGCCAGACATGAGTCTTTCTCCCATAAATGAATACACCACTGAGGGTCTATTTTCCATGGCATTCCCAACTTTGTTTCCTAAAGGTAAGGCTATGTTTAGACAACCTCGCATGAAAGAGGTACTTTTACATGAATATGCCCTCCATTTAATCCGTTTCCATGATAACCGCTTCGGTTCCCACCCCCGGTTTCGCTATTTCTTGCTTAACCTCATTATGCGGCATAGGAGCCAATCTACAGCAGCCGTTTTCATGCAACAAAACCTAGAAAATGCCATACCGCCAACTATAGCTGACCTCCGAAAAAAATTGCTTGAAGACCCTGCATATTCGCTTCCGGATACCTTGATGCGGTTTGGAAATAACCTGCGCGGAACCCGCTCCTTTTGTCCAAATACGAGGAGAGATATCGGATATGGTCAACAATTGGGAGCACCTACGCTCTTCTTCACTCTTAGTGCCGCAGATACTAAATGGCCTCGATTCAGATAGTCAGATGCCCGGTGTTCCGCCTCCCGATCATCGGTTCGCACAAAGATTTAGAACAAACAACATTATCGACCACCCCCATCGTGTTTCGCTTACTGCACTGTAGGTTCACAATATTCCGCGAGGAGGTCCTCGCAGAAACACCTGGAGCCAAGGACTACCGGTACAGGTAAACAAAAATTAAATGCCTCGTCTGCCGCTCTTTTGCTTCTCTTTATTTCTAACTGCCTTTTTCCTCTAGGTACGAATGGCAACATAGAGGCTCTGCACATGTTCACGGTTTCCTTTGGCTTGATGGCGCCCCCAATGTTGACACAATAGATTGGAATGACAATGCTTCACAAACGACAAGATCAGTATTTGATCAATATGTTTCTGCATGGAACCCTAGAGCTCCTGCATGTAGACCTACATTCTTTCAAAGATCTCTCGAGGATGATCCCTGCTTGCTTTCCTCTTCAGAGGTTCTGGCTTCCAACCCTATGCACGACCTCGAGGAACTTATAAACCGGGTTCAGGCCACACCAAATGTTCTACATGTACATGTCTCCAAAAAAAGGTTCCGTAACTATATGTCGCATAAAGCGCTCCTTGGGAAACACAGCTTTTTTTCTTCTCACTATCGATGCCAACAAAAGCGTTAAATACCTTCCTTTCAGAATGATGACAGATTAAACATTCACAATAAAGCCATGCTAGCTATATGGAGAGCAAACATGACTCGTCACCAGACTATCTCTCTCGGCACGCTGCTCTAAATACATTGCAAAGTATGCCTCTAAAGCAGAGCAACGCCGTAGACATACCACCAAATGTTGTCTAGGCTTTGTTCGCATGCCACCTCAGCATTTCCTTCCTCTTTTGCAATACGGAAGATGCTCACGTAAAGTGTTGTTTAACATGACATAAGTGCACAAGAAACTTGTCACTTGCTTCTCAAGCTTCCTCTTTGTTGTGGTCCAAATGGCAGACTGCCTATTTAAATGTGGGCAAAAAAATACTTAGGCGCCTTTCTGCATCGGCTACTCATGAACAAGATACATCACAGCTTCTTGATGCGTACCTTGTCCGCCCACCATCAATGGAGTCCCTTTCACTTATCCAAATTGCTCGAGGGTGGAATTACAGCAAATACCGAAAAAAAGAGAAATGGAAACAACGCACTACGCCAGCAATTGTCCGCGTGTACCCAAGGTTTTCCATCATTCCGCCAACTAATACAGAGGCTTTCCACCTTTTCTGTTGGTCTGAGCTCCTGCTGTACAAGCCTTTCCGGAACATTCCTTCGTATGTCGGTTCCTCGCCGATGTTGTACTTCCACCGCGCCTGCTCAAAAGTTCATACAAACCGTGGCATGTTAAGAACAGACACTTTAACCTGATACATCTCCGTGTGTTTCGTCTCGAATCGACATGCACTCCAATGCAGCATATGCGAGAGAATCTATGAATGGCAACTTTTAAGCAGGCCCGTCTGTGACATTCTCAAGGTCTTGACCATCCGGAAATGCTTCGCCTCCGAGAATATGACTCCCGCTATGTTTGGTCCTCAAACAACGCTCCGCTCATTTGGTCGACATCGCCCTCTTTTTGCCGAGAATGGTAGGGCTAATTATTGCCCCGCCCATACAAATCCATCTAGTTTGCCTTCTTTGTCGACTTTTTCCGATAACCAAAGAACTAGCCTTCAAGACAATACTCACCACTTTTCCTCAACACACACTGTACTACCGCCCCTTCTTCTCATTATTCAAGGAACCGCAGAACAGTAAGTCATTCCTTATCCACTCTCTCCTGGCCTCGCCTTCTCCTCCTCGCTACCCCGCCATTTCGCCCTTTTTTTGCTTGCTTCTCTACCGGTGTGGCCGCTTTTAACATTTCCGCATCGACTGCTCATTCCAGCCTCCGATTCCCATTCGTGATTTAAAGCCCCTTGAAGGCCAAGCTTTGACCTCCTTTCAAGACTCTTTAAAACATGTCACATACATTTTGATTGATGAAATGAGCTTCATCGTCCTAAACTACTTGCAAAATTGACTTACGCCCGCGTGAGGCCTTCCCGCACTTCCGTATTCCTTCGGAAATAGATCAATGATTCTTGCTGAGACCTTGTCAACTTCCACCCGTTATGGACATTCCGCTATATGCCAAGAATTCCTACTTTGTGGATCCTTTCATGGAAATTTCTAAATTCAATCTCGTTAACGTCTATATTCCGACAACAAGGCTCTGCTCCGTCTCAAATTTCCTTTCGCAATTTGCTTCTCAACATCCGAAATGGTGTGGCCACCCTTCCAGATTGGGAGACTTTGATGTCTCGCACCGACTCTTGCCTCTCGCAACAAGAACTTCTATACTTCCACAATGCCCCCCACCTCTTCTCAACAAATATTCTTGTTAAAAAACACAATTTACAAATGCTGAAGGAACTCAATTCTCCAGTTGCCTTGTCCATTGCTCTGAATACAAGAAGAAGTGACTACAATGATCCTGATGACGACCAGCTAGAACAAATAGTGCTCCTTTGCAAAGACCAAAAATCATGCTCACCGCTAATTTATGGATCGCTACGGGCTTGTTAATGGCGCAATCGCACTCGCTGCTGACATTGTTTATTCCCCTTCCTCGGCTCCACCTTCTTTGCCTTCTTTTGTAATTGTCGACTTTGAACGCTATTCCGGTCCACCGTGGAATCCGTCAAATCCCACCCACATCCCCATTCCCCCCATTTCAAGAGGTTCCCGTACACAACTGCCTTTAAAAATGGCCTGGGGGTTATCGATTCACAAAGCCCAAGGACTCACCCTTAGTCATGCCACCATAGACATTGGATCCACTGAGAGACCAGGCCTTACTTTTACTGCTCTTTCGCGCGTCCCCTCCTTGGAAAAGATTCGTATCTCCCCAGCTTTCTCGTTTGACCGCTACTCAAGAATTTCTTCAGCCTCCCTCCTGCAATTCCGAAAACAAGAAGAGCTTCGCCTCCAATCCCTACCACCGTCCCCTATAACCTTCGCCGTCTCAAACAGCCCGCCCCCGTAAAATCCTCCGCTCATAGCATTCTCGCCTTCTCCTTTTCACCTTTTTCTCGGTACTTCCCCTCCACTTCCTCTTCTGCATCTAACAACTATGTAAATATTTGGCTTGTTATACTATATAATTTTAGCTTCTTCACCGCTCTGTTGTATATTTTTCGTCTCCGGCCCGACACCAGGGCAAATCGCGAAAACCATGTGGAAAAAGGAGTCGGATAAACAAGGAACGAATACATGTCGGGGGTTTTCCAAAACCCGACAGCAAAGGAATCGGGTTTCCGGGACGCGAATGCAATTCGGGTTTCCATGGCGCAGAAGCATGTCGGGTGGCTTTCAAAACCCGACAACAAAATTAATGCCGGAAGGGTTAAAAAACCCGACGCACAAAGAAACGCGGGTTTAAGCGGCGGAAAAACATATCGGGCGAACAACAAAGGAAAAGATGTCGGTGTTTCTTCCAAACCCGACAAAGGAGAAATGTGTCGGGAGGTCTCCAAAACCCAACGCACCAAGCAAATCGGGTTTTCGGGTCGGAAACGCGCCTTCCCTTTGTGTCGGGTTTTCAAGACCCCCGACATATGCATATTATGTTTTTCCTTTTTTGGCATATTTTTTGTTTTTGGTGAAAAAATCGCAAGGATGGAAAAAAATTTGCCATTTTTGGAAAGGGTCCGGGAAGATGTAGCAGCAAAAACTTGCATGTGCCATAACTTTCATTCTGTGGCTCTGTTTTAGGTGTCGTCTTCTCTAAAAGTATATATTTTCTCGAGCTCTACGCATTGATGGCAATATTTTTCTTATTTTCATAAAATCCATTTTTGTACCTTTTTGCACCAAGCAACTTTTTGCAATCTTTTGAAAGAATCATTATGATGATGATGATGATTATGGTAGATGGATGCTTTTTTGTATGATTTGTCTATATATAATGATATAAGTATACAATAATATAAATTTATAATAATATATGTATATATATTCACCGCTATTTTCCAAGTTTTCCTTTGTGTCGGGTTTGGAGGATGCCGCGACATGTTTTCGCATCATGCTTTACCGACTCCAAAACCCGATTTGCCTTTGTAGTGTGTCGGGTTTGCGGAACTGTCAAGCATCGGGACATGCCTTGCGATTTGCATGTTTCGTGTCTCATGTTTCCCAAAAGAAACCCGAATCCCTTTGTGTCTCCACCCATGATCCCTCCGACATGTGCTTTCCTAGCGTTTGTGTCGGGTTCGCCTCCGAAACCCGCCTTCCCTTTGTGTCGGGTTTTGAAGACCCCCCGACATGTGCATATTTTTTTTTTCCTTTTTTGGCATCTTTTTTTTTTGGTGAAAAAATCGCAAGGATGGAAAAAAATTTGCCATTTTTGAAAGGGTCCTGAAGATGTAAAGCAAAGAAAACTTGCATGTGCCATAAATTTCATTCTCGGGCTCCGCTTTAGGTGTCGTTTCTAAAAGTATATATTTTCTCAAGCTCTACGATTGATGGCAATATTTTTCTTATTTTCATAAAATCCATTTTTGTACCTTTTTGGACCAAGCAATTTCTTGCAATCTTTTGAAAGAATCATTATGATGATGATGAGATATCGGGAAACCTCGCACACAAGAATAAAGGCCAAATAGGTATGGCAAATGGTGACTACTTTGTGAAATGAAGCCTCCTAACAAAAGTTATGAAGAAAAAAGACTCTGAGCAGGGCTAGTAGGAGCAAGTAAGCTAGAGAAGAAGAATAGGTGATTATAAGAAAAGTATAAGGTCCGGAGTTATACAATTTGGACCACACCTCGGGGGGAATAAAGGGTGTATGAAAATGTCTCTACTTTGTTTCGAGAGCTTGCAGAGGTGCTCAACCATGAAACCACCACAAGCTTGCCCTTAAGAACACAAAAAGCAATTCTGGGCAAGATAGCAAAAGTAAACATAAAGTAAACATATCTATGGCCCGATACAAATTTGAGCAAAGACAAGGGGATGAAAAAACAAAGTCTGCAATTCGCCACCGCTTACCTTAATAGAAGACGCCCCAAAAGGTCCTCTTCATTTGCACTCCTCCTGAAGTCAGTCTCGTCAACTTTGCTTCAAGTGTTCAACAAGAGATAGATATGTGCCATTTTTCGGTGGTTGGGGTTCTTACCTACCGCCACAATGAGGAGTTAAGTGCAGTTCCGGAGGTAGTTGGGGAAGCTTCGAATCCTTCTCCTCTCTCATTGTCTTCATATAAATGTAAGGAGAGGCTGTTTTAAAAAAGGCTGGACATTCTTGTTTTGGCCCCTCCCTTCTTCTCTTTGGCAGGTGGAGTTGTGGAGCTCAAACCTCCCATTCGAAATCAGAATGCAGCCTTTGCCTCTCATATGCATTTTGCAGCTTTATCAGTCATCAACTCAAGCAAATAAATGCATGTCTGTGGATGATTCTCAACCCTCTATGTGTTTGATTTTGCATCCTTTTGATCTTTCACTGTGAATATGTTTATCTGTGCATGATATTGCATTGCATTTCTGTGGTCTGTGTTTAATTGGCAAAACATATGTTCTTCATTCCTCGGTGCATCACATCCTTAGCTTAGGTTTTTTTTTATGCATTTTTCTCTCCCTGTCTCCTTGGTAGTTAGATTAGGTTTTTTGGGCTAAACCTCTGAACATATATGGTGATCCGGACAGAGGAGTAGGAGCCGGCCTTCATCCGAGAGCTTTTCCGATTTCGCAAGGTCCCACACTGGGAAAAGCTCCATGTTGTGCAATCGCACTTTCGAGTCTCAAACGATCCTTTGTTGTCCTGTGGTGCTGTCCAACACCAAAACGCTCCTCATTACTCCTTTCGCTCTCATTCTCCTTTTTCCTGTAATGCATTGTTCTTTAACTTCTTCTTCTTCATTTCATACAAATTCTTAGTTTCCTATTTGTGTGCACACTTCAATTGCATTGATATTCTTTTAATAACCCCATTAGATCCCCCTCCTTTGGGTGACTGAGATGGCCTGTATTCTCAACTTAAAAGGATTTAAGTTTTCAATGTCATATATAACATGTAATCATTGTTGGAACACAAAATTTAACTATAGGTGGCCACCATGTAGAATCTGGCTCTATAAGAGAGTGCATGATAGGAATCATGGCATAGGTAGATAGCATACGCAACTAAGCATACAAATATAGAAGCACATCAACATACGAGTACAACAAACAATGTTACATGTATTTTTATTTGAAAAGGCCAATGGCTGCATATAAGAGAAACTATAGTGTCGCACACAAAAACAAGGGCCAAAGGGCCACACAATGAAAGACAATTGAGACCACAAAAAAGGACACGGAAGTCTACTGTTGACACATAAAGAAGGCCAAGGACCGCACACATCTTTCAAAAGTAAATAAGCAATTTACATGTGAATGATGGAGGGGGCCTTTGAAATCAGCCTAAATTAACTAAAATAAGCAATTTTTAATGTGCAATGATGGAAATAAACAATAGCTATAGACACATGAACAATATATACTAGTGCTGCATAGTCCATATGTTTCAGTCCCATAAATCCAGATAAATAGCATATATTACAACATATAATATAAGCATAACAGGATGTGAAAGTGTATTGTGTAATACATGGAATAGTAGCATTAGAGAGTGTAGAAGGTGCTTACATTTAGCAAGGCCATGGTGTAAATTAAGGGTAAGTACAACATCTATGATCATGTAGAGTTCGGTATCTTGCATCATGCTCACAACCGCGTGAAACACATTTGTATAGAATATAAAATATGCTATCTATCAAACCATGTGAAAACATGTAAAGTAGAAGCTAGTGAATTAAACCATGCTCAATTCTAGATATTTATTTTGAGAATATTTGAATATTTTTGATTTTGTAAAATTTTGTTTATTTTTTATATTTTTGCAATATTGAAAAGTGTAAAACTGTTATCAACTTGAGTAGTTTGACTTTCAGATCGCAACATGGAGTGCTCTACAAATGACTCATATGAAGAATGTAATTGTTGATAAAGCTTACGAATCAAGGGTCCACTTAAATGTCTCATGGAAGATAAAGGTTCGATAAAGAGTCTTTCATATACTCTTCTCCAAAGTGCTAGGGTGGACCACCTTCTTGCCATAATGAATTTCAATGTTCATATTATAAAACTGGCTAATCGTGAGACCATCATGCTTATCCTGTGATTGATGTATAGGGTTGGGGAAAGGTAATATTGTGATTGGTCTCATCCATAACACCTTTCAAATGCATGCACCATGATCTTTCCAAGTAAAGAGGAGCCTCCATAGGGGTTGGACTACCCATACTTTGTGGTTGCTCGATGCCCATGATTAATATAATAAATCCTGCAAGTGTTAGAATTTTGTGTAACCATATTGTGAACGTAACTTTTTGGAGTAAGACCAAAGGTGTGTGATGCTTCTAATGTACATTATTCTCGATAGCTGTATTGTGTTCCAATACTTTTCCAAAAGTGGAAATAATAAATGAGAAAGTTAGCCTTGTTTACTTAAATCGCGAGTATAGATTTAAAAATGTCTTTTGCCCTCTTTTGTGCTTGCGATTGTGGAGAAATGACTTTTAGTTGTGTTGAGTCATTGTGGACTTCTTGCAATTGTACCATTAGCTTTTAGCATTTGTATTTCAGATATTAATGCTCCCTTGATTAGTGTCATTGTGATGAACACGATTTTGAGTCACAAACGGGTTTATTGTGACTAGCCTCGTTTTTCTTTGTTAATTTTATGGTGATTGTGGTAATCCACACTAGTAAACTCTCCCTGATCATTAATACGAATGTAGGAGCTCTTGTGGCGTGTAAGGTGTTCAAAGATTGGCTTTGAACAAAGCTTCACTATGTTGCAATTCATTGAGAGTGCTTACAAAAAGCGCATAACACATGGATTTGTAGTGTTGTTTTTACATCGTAGGTATTAGATTTGACAAATACGTGAGGTGACTAAAGGTAGCAAAGTTTTATTTCTCTAATTCTTCTTGGTTAGCAGTGAAAACGAAAATGACTTAGTTTTTGCCTTATCATTGCTTCCTCAAACTAATGGTTTCTTTAGAAGGTGCTTCCCCAGTGTCAATTGGTGAAAATTAACTCAATGTTGCAAAGAACAATAGATGTAAAGAGAGTATGAAACATAGAGTCATCCTCAAAATTATGGATTAAATATTTTTGCTAGAGAGGTCATTAAATAACTCTATATCATTTCATCATTGTCATGGTAATGCAGTTACCAAGCCGCATGTTGTTCGAATTAACTAGGAATGGTAACTTTTAGATAACTTCATTTTCAAGTGGCTTTGGTGAATACGCATATTGTCTTGAAGTGTTCAATTTGAAAGTTTCTCCATGTGTATATGCTTTGGTTATGTCAATTGAATTTGCTTAGTCTCAATGACCGGTTGGGATAAGAGGCTTAGTTTCATATTATGAAATATCCCTTATGGGATACCACTTAAAAATGCACAAAATATTGAAAATTTGCAGCCAAATAAAATACTGATTTTGCAAATTTTTACAGTAAGGACAACGAACTAAAGAAAATTAATATCTCCCAAAATATCCACTCGAATTACTTGAAAATTTAAAGAGGGCTTGATAATATTATAAAGGACATAATAAAACTGTTTTTGGAATTTTACACAAATTAAAATGCTGCCAAAAAAAATCACAGCGTGCCCTAGAACGCTGAAAACTTCGAGGGTTCGTTATTCTCTCTAAATACAAGAGCAAAAATAATGGTCTTTGGAAATAACATTAACAGATATAGGAAATAATATTTCCACCTTCAGATCTGAAAATGGCCAACTGGAAAACCCCCAAATAAAGGCTGCAAGCCTCGCTTAGAATTGGTCGGAAAATGATGGAGGCGCCTTCTACGTGCTTTGCCACGCCCAAATGGCTGCCAAATCGATCAGATCTGGAGCCCCTACGATTATCTTCCTTAAATGCCCATCCTTCCTCTTAAACCTCTGATAATGTCTCTACTACACAACCCTGAAAGCGGCTCCAAAATGACAGACTAGGGTAGATCTCTCACTACTAAAGAATGCCTTGCTAGCTAGGGACGAGTCTCTCACCACCGAAGCTAGGGTCCATGTGGGATTTGAATCCACAAGGCCGTAGATGCGCAATGTGCAGATTGCATGTGAAGGAGGCTAAAAATGTATATGGTAAAGGTGATCCTTTTCTTTCTTCCCCCAAATTCTTATATACTTCTCCTCGAGGCAAAAGCCCCCATAACCCTAGGTGCATTTCATTCCAAGGAGGGGCCAATAAAATAAGAGTCACTATAGTTACTTTTTTCCTTTTTGAGTTGCCATGGTCCAAAAGTGACCCCGTAAACACAAATTAGGTGTCATGGGATATTAAAACCACGGGGCCCCTTCCCAAAACACTTTATGCGTCCTGAAGAAATACAACAAAATGGACTTGACCCACGGTTTGGACTCGAAGGCTTCGGCCCCTTGGGCCATTTGGCGTAGGAAAAGGGGACATTACAAAAAGGGGACATTACATAGCATTATAATACAAAGCTTTAGACTCATGCATTCACTACTTTAAAATCCAAGAATGGAACTATAATGTACTTTAAGGCGAAATCCTCCTTATGTATCTCAACTTGATTTCTTGCATGGGCACATAATGCATAACTCGAAGGCGTTGTATAAGAAATCCAAGGAATGGTGCATAGTAATATGAATCAAAAGAAGCTTGTTGAATTCACATCTTTTGGAAGTTCAAGCCACTATCGATATACTCTAATGCTAATCTGTCCATCATGAAGCATATAGAAGTGCTTAATGATTCTTTCTTATGTAAGTTTGATTTTGAAATAGAGAGTTGCATTGTGCCTTTTTTTTCAAAGGCAAAAAAGTGAAAATTTAAAGCTAATCTTTTGAATCAATGTTTTTTTCAAGCTAATAATAAATTTTTCTCCCAAATGAAAGTTTTTACTTGTTTTCTCTTGAAAACGCTAATGGCCACCTTGCTACTTGTTTGCTTATGCGAATCGTATTTGCCCCAATATTTACCAAAGAAAGGTTTAGTGCTTAATGATTTTTTCTTACATGACTTTGATTTTGAAATGGAGATCTGCATTGTGTTTTTTTCAAATGAGGCAAAAGTTAAGATTTAAAGCTAATCTTAAATTTTGGTCCCAGATGAAAGTGGTTACTTATTTTCTCTTGAAAGCGCTAATGGCCACTTTGCCTACTTGTTTGTTTATGCAGAATACTGTGGCCCCAATATTTACCAAAGTAAGGTTTAGTGCATTACCTGCGGGTTGCTTTAGGTTTGTTGTGCCCTAGTGACGCTTTTGGCGAAACATGCCACAGATTATCTTTGGACAAATGTTCAACATGCCATTATTATTTGGTATAGCTCTAATAGGAGCTGTTGTTGAGTAACTTATTTGAACAAAATTAAATGATGTTTTGAGATCATAGGTCAGCCCTTTGACATTTTGTAACATGAAGGATTATATTTTGTTTCTTATGCTTGCACCATTGGATTGATTTGCACCTTCTTAATTTTAGAATTGAAATTTGTTCAAAATCTACGTCTTAAGTGATTTCTATATAAAATTATGCAAGTTGATAAAATATAGAGCATTTGTATATTTTGTAACTTATTTGTTGTTACGTGACATGGTAAAGAGTTACAATTGACTTCTAAGTTCTAAATATGCATAAGATTAAAGTGTATGATTCTGTTTAGTTGGGAAGTTAGCTACCATGCTTGTGTTGGCGTTCATAATCGACAAGGATGAATTTAGAAACTATTAGTGCGAAAAGTTTAACAAAATTTCCCATAATGTTCGAACGATAGAAATAGATATTTTTAACTCCATCATATTCCCAAAGGAAAAAAATGGAAACACATATTAAATGCCAAATCATCATGGATCACATGGTAAAGATTTTAATATAAACATAAACTCCATAAAAGCAAAAAACCAAAACTCAATATCATGAAATTTGAATAATCCACAAAGGGCTATACATGAAAACTATAATAGGGTGTC